>VWZI01012088.1:358076-514652 GCA_013396835.1 Psilopogon haemacephalus
CCCCTTATTTTGTGATACTTTTTCCTTCTTTAGTTGTTACATTCAAGTTTATGTTTTTCTCCCTTTCCAAGCCATTGGAGTGATGGAAAAGCTCCTTACTGTCTTTCTGCCATTTTACAGTTGCCCAACAGTGAGTACTGTGACCATGTATCCAGGGAGAAAATAGCTTTGGGGTGACCCCAGTACCCATCCCTCATGTTGACTTGCAGTTACTCCTCTCTGTCCTCTAGGGAATCTGTGCACAAAAGTTGCTAGGTAAGTGTATTAGCTATCCAGCTTCCTGAGTAGACTCTTCCGGTGACCAGAGGTCAAGTTGCATTAAAAAAAAACCCAAAAAACCCCAAATAACCAAACAAGCAAGGCTTTGCAGTGTAATAGGAGGAATTGTACAAGTAGTTGTGTGAAGGTCACATCTGATTGTTTTTTACAAGTTCTTTAATGCTGAGAGCAGACAGAGAAAAGAAGAAAAAAATAGAGAAACAAATGACACAAAACCAAGCTGGGATGCAAGTGTTGACATGTGCAGTTTGTTTCTTCACCTGGCATGGCAGCTGTAATTAAAAATCTGTCTTCAAAAGTCTTTTGGGCAAATACAGAAAAAGATGTCAGCATGAAAATTCAAGTAAGGTGGTGGTGTGTATGTGGAAAGTGTGGAAAAGACAACTGAGGAGAGGAAACACCGTGTTTAATTGTCTGTATTAAGTAGTGAACATGATGTGGTAGATGCAATCTATGCAATTTTACAGTACCTAATATTTAATTTCATAGATTTCTTTTCCTTCTAATTCTTTTCAGAAGATTGTGGATGTAGACAGAAGCAAGTTGGTAATGATAGTTAGTTGTTATTCTACTGTGTTTTATTTTCTTTGGGGGGTCATAGCTTGTTAAAATGGTGAATTAAGCCTGTTAAAAACATTGGTTAGGGTGTTCCACTGTTTTAGGAAAATACCGTAGGAATTCAGGGAAGAGTAAAGGCCAATTTCTTCTTGCAAAATAGACTCCAAATTCTATTACTTTGCCTCTCAGAAGACTTATCTGTTTATTTGCAGCAATCTTGTTTCTTAAAAAAAATATCTCAGACTTACCTGTGATAGTTACTTTTAGGTTTGAAAAAGCTGAGTCCCACTTGCTCTGTTTTTTCCTATTGCTTTTTAACATTCAGGTTTTTTTTTGCTTGGGGTTGATGTTGTCTTTGAAGAGATGGTGGAAGAAAGTAGGTGCTTTTTGTTAAAGGCTGCAGCTTGTTATGATGTTATAACAGGAGGTTTAAATAATTACAATTTCTGATGACATTTTTTTCTTTCTTGACATTCTTAAACTTGAGAATGACTGTCTCTCTTACTCAAGCAAGTTGTTGCAGCCAAGGTGCCAGGAGTAAGTAGAAATGCAATTTTTCTCTCCTGAAGAGAGGTTATATATCCTGTTGTAGACTGAAGGAGATGATGGCCATGAATTTTTGTTTTGTTTTGTTTTTCCCCTCCCAAATGTTTACCTGAGCATTCAGTAGTATGTTTTGTCTGACGCTTTTTAGAGTAATACTTGGGAATAAGCAGTGTATATTTGTTAAAAATCAAAATCATTCTTTAGACATTCATCAGATGATCCAAGTGGGTATCTCTCAAAAAGGCAGCTTTTTTTCATCTTGGCTGTTGAAGAACTGAAGCTAAAACTGAGTAAATTAGCAGGAGAAAAGTTGTAACACATAAATGTATAGGAAGATACATGTTGAACTAAATGGACGTGTGCCTTTTGAGTAGATAGCAAGCCAGATTTTTTTTTTTTGGGAAAACTCAAGAAAACATATAAACCTAATTTGTTTACCTCAGCATTCTTCTTTAGCCTTTTGTGTTAACACTCCTTGGGCACTCTTACCGAGTTTTGGGTTTCTAAAAGGTCTTACCCCAAAGAGTGAGTCTAATGATCATCTGAGGCTGATCTAAGGCTTCACTTCTGCTGAAAAGACCAGACCAGTCCCACCCTTTTACCAGCTCCCTACTGCTTCTGTTGTGTCATGAGTAGCATCAGCACACTGATTCGTCTGAAACATAATCCTGCCAAACAAAACCTGTGAATGGTTAGCTTTCAGCTAGATCATTGAGCTGATCTGACTTGTAGAACAATCTTTCCAGCACAGAGGTAAGGCAAGGGAGAGTATGGTATTCAGCTGAGGACAGGGGTCAGGATTGGTGGTGGTACAGGTTTGTGTCATATTCAACCTCATCATGAGACTGTATCTTGATTGTAAAATTAGTCTGTAAATAATAACAATGTATATTTAATTTATCAACTTTTCTCTGGAGCAGGGAATAATTCTTGTCCCCATCTCAAAGATTAAAAAAATCTGAGACATAGATTAAAAGTTTTAAGTATTTTTATTTTCGTTATTTTTCCTTTTTTTTTTTTTCACCAAGGTAGTAATTGTAAAGAATGCACTGACTGCAGTAGCCAAATAAACCTTCAGTATCTTTGAAATACTAGATTTCAAGGGTGAGACTTGTCTAACCATATGTATTATAGGCATTTATACCTAATCTTTGTGTGGGCTTTTCTTCTCTTCAGTGTAAAGCAGGAGTCATTTTTTGGTGTGAATCATCTCATCCTAAAGTAGATGTGTAGTGTAGGTCTAATGAATCATGCTGCTAAAGTTATCATGTTTTTCCCCTTGCTCTGAAGAAGCTCTAAGCTGATGAGCTCAGGTGGTGATGTCAAGGGGCAGGTGAAATTAATTCCTTCCATTATTTATAGTGTTTTCATATCATACAAATGACTCCAGACTTCTGTTGGAGTTCTGGACTAACCTTTCTCTTGTTATCCTGCTAACTGTTGGTTTTAATACTCATATTCTGCTAAGCTCTGTTTCTTTAGTTGTTGCTGTCTTCTTTTATAATACCTATTCAGAGTTCAGTTGCTTTCCTTTAGAAATGTGGAATTTTTGTATGTAAGAAGTGTCAGTGTTTCTTTTCAAGCACATTTGCAGACATAAGGCATACAGGCAAATTTGAAAATACCAGGATGAATTTCCAGATCAGCTGACCTTAACGCTTAGGTACGCAATTTCCACACAGAGGTGCAAGCTTTTGATTTGGAAATAGGGCAGCAGTTTTGTTGTGTAGATGCTGCTTCACAGTCCATTGAAAATTCTTTGCCTGTTGCTGGCACTTCAACTGCTGCAAAGCGGGCACCTTTCAGAAGGAACTGTCACGGTGGTTGTCCTTTCCCAGTGCTGCTGCTCCTTCCAGCTTGGCAGCCCTCTTGCCAGGCTTGCCAGTTGCTCCAGTGGGTCTGTCTGTGAGTCGTCGTGCAGGGCAGCAAACCTGATAAGCACTGTTTGCTGGGATGATGAGGTGTTGTGCTGAGCATGGAGAGCAAGGAAGGGGCAGCTTAGTCGAGAGATCTCTGCCACCAAAGAAACTGGTGTCTATGGAAGCAAACAAGACATGTTTGGAGTGCTATGAATGTACTTAAACAAAGTGATGAAGCAGATACAGTGCCAAGTAATGAAGTTGTTCAGAAGTACAAAGGAAAACATGGGAATGCCTATCCTGCAAAGAGCATTTTTTGGCAATGCAATTTTTGGCAAAATTGTTAAAGAGGGAAAAAACCCCACATTTTGTAAAAGAGATTTACATAGACATCTTGCAAAATGGTTACAATGATCCTTAATTACTTCTAGGGTCACTTAACCTTTCTGAATGTTTGACATGCCCAATCTGAGGTATTCTTGCTATCAATAATTTTACTGACATCACTGTGGCAGGGTGTCAGTGCTTTCCTTTTTTTTTTTTAAGCTGGTGTAGCAGTATTTCTGTTTGCTCCCTTTTAAGGGATTTTTTTTTTCATAGACAGTGACAATTTATTAGGCTGAAGTTTGAGTTTCTGAGCTCAGTATCCTCTGAGAAGTTGCTTATTTTAAAAATATTCTAAAGAGTCTTTGGTAGTTTTATAGTCTGTGTATCTTTTATAGTTATCTTGTAGTTTGAAGTTCAACTAGTGGCATGGGTTTTCTCCCTCTTGTGTGTATGAAGAAAGGAGGACAAAGCATGGCTTCTTCAAGGTTGACTGAAATGTTTTAACTTCTATAGCAAATGAGGTGAGAATGAAATTGTCAGAAGGACAGAGACTAAATTATTGAAGCACTTGACTGTTTAAAGTAGCTGGGGATGTACTATAAAAGGTGTGAGTCTAACAGTCAAATGTGTAAACAGCACCTTATTCCTTGCTTGTACCGAATTTCTCACCACTTGCTTTGTATGATGAGAACCTAAATCAGTGTGGGAGATACTGCAGCCATTCTCAAAGTGTTAGTTTATGATGTCTCCACCACACAAATAATCTATTGCCATGTAGGGTAGCAGAGAGAAAAGCGTTTTCAAGGAAGATTAATTGAAGTAATTTGTCACTTTAAAATGAAGAAGGTTTATCAAACAAGAAGAAAAGCTTAGTATTTTATGTGCCTCTATTGAAATTTGATAACCATTTGTTTTGCTAGAAAATACATGTGGACTGGGCACCTAGTGCTTGTCTACACAAGGAAATATAGTGGCACTACTATGTGCTATAATTATATGTTATAATTATACCAATATAACTCCCTTTGGAGACACCTTTATATCAGAGTAAGGGTTTTCATGGTTTATCCTATTTTCTTTCCAAAGCACATAAGTTGAGAAGGATACCCTTATACTGGAGTAAGTTTTCATATTGAGCTAGTTATATTGGTATAATTATGCAGTCCTGTCTCCCACCTCCTTCAGTGTAGACAAGTTTCTAGTGCCTTTTGAGCTTTGGACTTTAGTTAAGAATTTCTTGGTTGTGGTAAGTGTCTAAGCATTTTCACAGTATATTTTTATAATGGGACTTACTTGGGTATTTAAACCCATTACTTAGGCAAATGAACAGCTTCCTGGGTTGTGGATAACAATAGGATATAAAAAGCGATCAAAATTCATGTTCTTGTGTATAACTGCTGTCTTTTTCTCCCCTTCTTGTGTGGTTTTACCAAATGCATCATGTACAGTGTAACAGGTGGAATAGTCTGTGGCTGTCTAATGAATTCTGTGTTGGATGCTTTTTGTCTCCTGTTTCTCATTATTCTTTGAGTTCTGTTGTGCTGTGGCTATAATTACATGCATCTCTGCGGATCAGAGAAAGAAGCTTCCTTGATGAAGTTGAAAAAAGTGTTTCCAAAAATGTTAATCATTTGATGAACTGCTGAAGTTTATTGATATTTACACAAAACAGTTAGGACCTTGCTCAGCAGAAAAGCTGTACAAGGAGCAACTCAAATTGGGTGCAGAGGGAGGAGAGAGTCTAAGCACTCTGCTGGTATTTGATGTAGTCAGAGGAAGGCTGGTGTGCTGTAGGATGTCTGTTTGGAAGGGTGATGTCTCTCGCCTGGTTCTGTCAGGAGTAAATACCTAGTGAGGTATTTACATGGATGGTGCTTTGAAGTTGGCCGTTTTCTCTGGTTCTATTCTGCCTAAATCTCCTTTGTTGCTTGGAATACATGATGTCTCATCATTACCTTAACACATACCCCAAAATAGGAATATACAAACATTTCTGTACAGTATTTTAGCTGCCTTATTTTTTTTCTTCCAAATGTCAACATCATTAGAAATAATTTTTCCTGTGTACCTTTTCTACTTCTCATGAAATTAGTGGTTTGAAAATGCACACTTTTTTGGTCCTCTTTATTTTATCAGTATTTCTACTATGTTTGTAGTGTTATAATGCCTGTGTTGTCTTATTGGACTAGAGATTGAGGGTTATGACTTCAAATGAAAAGCAAATTGCAGAAACATAAGTCTTAAATGAAGCAGAGATCATGTAATAACTTCCAAATCATAGAAAATCAAGGCTGGAAGGGACATCAGGAGGTCATTTAATCCAACCCTCTGCCCTGCGGCAGGGTAAGGCAGACCTAAACCATTCACTATAGGTGTTGCTCCATCTTCTAGTAATAAGAGACTGAGCAAAAATTAACTGTTTATACAAATGCACCCCACCCTCCAAAACCTCTGTGCAAGCTGAACTTGACATAGAATTGGTGTGAGAGGATGCATGGACTCTATAGGATTATTTCAAGTATTTGAGTAATTTTGTGTTTTTGGAAACAATGTGTTCTGTCAAAACAGTGGAATGATGTTTATGTAGTTTTGGGTATAATGCCCATTTCTTATTTTATCTGATAGACTCTTAAGTCTGTTGTTCAGGTGTATTTTTTCCTGAAACTACTGTGTTAGCTGTGTTAACCAGTGTTTCATTTTCTTGGGCATTAAGCAGTTTAATTTAAAAATGTGTAGTATTTAATTTTCTTACTTGACTGTATTTCTGATGTGTAATCTATTTCAGTTTTTTTTTACTTTCTTTTTTGTTTTAATTCAAATTACAGAGGTAGGAGTGTACAGGGAGATGGAAATGAATTTATTAAAGAAATCACAGTAGTTTGTAAGAGAGCTGGCTTTAGCCAGGTTAAATATGTAGTGAATAATGTGGCTTTAAGAAAATATCTTTTTTTCTTTGAAGAATAAATACAATGTGTGTCTCAGGCTTTTTTACACATGGTATCTGCAGCTCTTTAATCCTAAATTGAAGTTTGCAAATGAGTGTCAGATGAATAACATCTTCCTAAATTGAACAGAACCTAAAATTGGAATTGCAGATACCCTGTTGCTAAAATGAGTCTTTGGGCTTGTTTGCTTTATTTTGCCTTTTAGTTATATCAGCTGAGAAACATCTGTCTTTGCTGCTAAATGACCTCTTCTGACTAGGCCAAGTGATTTTGACAGAATGAACTGTCTTCAGCTCTCATCAGTTGCAGGAAGAGACTGCTCTAAGTTGCAGTCTTGGAGAAGAGAAAAAGATTAGATGTAAATATACTCAAATTGCTGCTGCCCTCAAAAATAGCTTACTCGGATGTATGGGAAAGATTCCCCATACCTGTACTGCTTCAGTGTTCATGAAGGCAGTAATTTCCTTCTCTTTCATCCCATTCAGCTTGATTGTTTAAATTTAATTCTCTTCTAGATTTGGTAATTTTAGGAAGTTGGTAATACTCTGTTTTGGGTTGTGCCCAAAGCGGGGTCATTAATCCTGAATATCCTCTCTACAAAATAAGGGAGAGTTTCTTTGAAGTGCTTTTGGGAAAGCTCTGTTGGTGTTTTCACATGATGACTGATATGGGCTCTTTCAAGGACTGGGAAGTAAAAAGTGGGCATAGAAGTGGAAAGCAGCCAAGAGTTTTCAGTCAGACAGAATTTGAAAATAATGTGTTTTTGCTGTGGGAGAAGGGAGGAAATTCTATGAATATGTTGTAGTCAGCTTTCCTGTTATATCATGGTTTTTGGATGAGAAATACTGAAGAAGCTGATCAGCTTTTCTGCTTTCATATTTTTTAGACCACATATATCTCAAATGTTGATTTTAAATGGTGCAATAGTAAAAGAAAACTATGATTGTATATTGAAAACACATGTCTTCTTTGTGTAGGAACTCTGGGTTCTGGATAGTAGCTGTACTAAATAATGCACTTAGTTCTGAACATTCAGGATAATTTGTTGCAGAGGTGTTTCTACCCATGATTAATTCTGCATCCCTGTTTCTGCATTTAACCACGTGTTTCTTTGTACTGAGATGCTCTAGGATGTCTCATGGTCTGCCAGTGATTGTAGAATAATTTGTTACTTTAGTCATGATTGTGGACAGAGCAGTGAAGGCTTAGCAACTTCACTGGGTTTGAGTGAGAAGTGGGTGAAAGCAGTAGGTGGAAACAAAAATTGAGCTGGTGTAAACCCAGGTCAGAATATTTTCCTCAGTAAGTCACAGGGAAATTTGTATTAATATCCAGCCATGTTTTTGGAGTCTGTTCTGTAGAGTTCGTTGGAAATAGTTCCCAAATCTATTTAAATTTTTGAGTTTAAAGCCTTTGGGTGTTAGAGCTGAGAATCGTTTTTTTGTATCAGTGGAGGTTTTTTTTTTTTTGGCTACCACTATTTATTTTACTTACAAAACACGCTTGTATAAAAACATGTGCTAATCTAAAAAGCTTGCTTCCCCCCCCACTTTTCCTTCTTGTAGAAATTAAAGTTTAAATACGAACAGATCCCTTAATACTTTGAGGTTTTTGACTTGCAGTGTGTGCCTTTTGGTATGGCTGCTAAATGCTGAGTACATTAATGGTTCTGGAATTACCCAGTTTCAGAGTGTTCTTGCCACCACCGTCTTTAAAGGGAAATTTACAACTCCTGCAATATTTGTCCTTTTAATTCTAAAATCCAGATGAAGCATAATCCCAGGAGTGTTGTTTTGTTGTTGCAATGTAATCTTTTTCAGATGATACATGATTTAGTTGGAAACAAATTAGCAGCTATGCATGCCTAAAGAAAGCAATTTAATAAACAAGATTTTTGGAAGACCTAATCAGAATTGTAAAATGATACTTGGGAATCAGTTACATTATACAAAAGAACTGGTGTGAATGTAGGCATGTGTGTGAATTCATGGTTTCCAGTCACATTGTTCTCAAGTAATACAAGGGCTTTGACCTTCAGTCTACTGTTTCTTCTAATTAAATACTTAACTACTAAATGTTTTCAATCAATAATGAAAATTTTCATTCATGACTGTTGTTTTTCTGCGGTGATTGATTTTAATTTTTATGTATACTGCTGTAAAAAGCTATTTTCTAATGTTTTAAATCACCTGCTGCTGGTGTTTTGCTCCTTCCCAGAAAGTTAGTTCCATGCTTCTGGCTGTGTTGATGAGGAAGATTATTATAAATGCAAAATAATAACAGGCAGATACTGACTGGAGTTCTGTTGCTTCAGCTCCACAATACAAATGTCTAGTCCCAAGATTCATTATCTAGTTGAGCACTGAATTGAGCTATGCCGCTGGTATGTCTGACTGAGACGGTAGATTTTTGTGATGCTCAGCCAACATGATAGACCATCATGGAATGATGGTTAAACAAAAGAACCTCTTAGTTTCCAGATAACTATTAATGTTTTACACTATTTACAACCACACTTTTTCAGCCTGTACATGAAACAGTTTTAGCCTAGAAAGTATGTTATAAGAGAAGCAGTTTTTTTGGCAGTTGGAAGAAGTGACAGGACTTATGTTATAGAGCTGAGTATGCCTCCCAAGTACCCTGATTCTAAATATATCCTTTAGGAATTTTGCATATATTGGATCTAGCTAGGGGCTTTCCACTGTTTTCTTACTTGTTTAACACCATTTCTTACCTTTAAAAAAAAAAATTAAATGTTAAGAGTTAAAAAGATAAAATGTTAGATTAATGAGAAAGCTACTTCTGTGAGGCTAGAAACCAACAAATGGAAAGTCATCACTTAACACTTCTTTTTAACGTCCCAGTCTGCTATCACTTGTGACTAGGGTAAATAGGTTTTCTTATTTTTCGGAATTTCTTTTCTTCCTAGTGTGTCAGAAAAATATAGCTCTTAAAACTCATCAGCAATCATTTCTCAGTGTGACCAGAACATTCTGAACTTTCCTTAATGATAGTCTCATGTTATGGCTATGGAAAAGGGAAACAACTAGCTGTTTTCGTTTGCCTGGTGGGGTTGTCCTTTTATCCCTCTTTATTCCATTATCCTATCTGTTTTAGCAGTGTTTTTTTATGTGTGGTGGGTTTTTTTGGATTTTGGGGTTTTTTTTTTGGGGGTGTGTGTGTGTTTTGGGTTTTTTTTGTGCCTCTAATTTTATTCATCATGAACTCAAACTTGCAAAGAGAGAAGAAAATTGCATTAGAATCTTCATACCAAAGGAACTTAGGTTATGTGTCAGAAAGAGTGGCAGGGCACTTCGCAGAAAGGAGTGGAAGATAATCCTTAATGGCAGTCAGCGATGAGAGTAAGAGCTGGGGGGTGGGAAGGGGAGAGAGACTGAATATTCAGTAGATTCTACTGTTATCTGGACTCTGATTTATTCTAGAATTGCATTTTGGTGAGGTCCATTACAAATGTCAGCAGTAGGTTTAATTCAGTTCTTGAAGAGTTGTCATTTTGGATTTTTTTTGTAATAGTATAATCTCATAGCTTGGCCTAGAAAATTTAAATATGTTTCATTCAGGAGTACTTGGTGAAATCTAGTGCATAAAGTTGAATTCAAGAGGTTGAGTGGCTTATTTTTTTATTTATTATGGAAATAGATTATTTTCTCAGAGGCATTAATACTGTTCCAAGTCATCTAGTAGAACTTAAGGTGCTTGGCTTTTGTTTTCTGACTTATTTACTAAAGGTATTTACAAACACCTTTTCTCTTTTTGAACATAGGTTTCTGAAAATTTAGAGTACCTTATTACACCCTGTGATGTGATTCTCCTTTTTTAAACCTTCTAGAGTATTTTTGTCCTCCCTTAGCCTACTCATTTCTGACTTGTAGTCCTGTTTTTTTGTTAATAACTGACATCAGTCTCCTCTCAAGTCTTCATGTCTCCTTGTTAAGAGTGCATATAATACTTGTTATGATGAGAGTGAAAACGCAGTCACAGAAAGGTGAAGTGTTGTGCTCCTGTTTGCATAGCGGGTCAGCTGCTGAGCCAGGAATAGAAGTCCTGTCTTATGACTCAGTGCCCTAAGCACTGCCTCTCCTCAGCGCCGGTCTTTTCCAAGAATGTAGTAACGATGGGGTATAGAAGTAACTACAGAAAAGTACAGGAGCTTTGGTCGAGCTCTGAGAGGACTTGAAGGCTTTTACGTAGCTTAAAATACTTCAGGAGAACAAAGCTTTCTAAAGAAGCTCCTAGACAAGATTGGTAAAGTGGAGTTTAGCTTTGCTCTGTTAAAAAAAAAAAATTAAAAAATCGTTTTCCAGAAGGTTGTGGATGTGGAAAAAAAGTTCAGTGTGTTTGAAAGTCAAGCTCTGCTCTACAAATAACCTTAAGAGTGGCCTGTGATTAAATCTTTTGTATATTCAACAACAAACTCATTTTATGCAACCACAACTATGATAAAATTGAATTAAATGAACCCGCCTCTAAGAAAAGAGACTGGATAGCTGAGTAGTGCATTATTCAATGAATGGAAAACAGGGAGGCTGGCTGAAACAGTTGGGAAATGGTTTTAACATTCTGTCGGTCTAAAGAGCAATTCTGTGAAATCATCGTATTTGTTTCCCCCCCACCTCCCCGCCCTCAATTTTTAAATAGCAGTGCTCTTCGTACTGTCAGAATTCAGTGTTGTGACACCCCTACTCAAAAGTTATGACAGCAGTGTAATGACAGCTACTGCCTCTTGAGAATCAATCAGGCAATTAATTTTGTAAATGAAATGCTGATTATACAAAGCTTCACATGAGAGGCCCAGTGATTAAAATCAATTTAACAAATTGTTTCAGGTGGGACTTGATTAATAATTTGCCATAAATGCTGAGGATATATGACCAGCATACCTTTGTGTGTGTGTGTTGATACAGAACTATATATAACACTTGGAGTGGAAAAAAAATAGCAGCTAACTGTATGTACTTCTGGCTTGTGACCTAGATGTGACTGGTTATACATTTTTGCGGCTATGCTCTTTTATGCAGTGTTGGTAAGGCCACTTTCTCAGCTAATGCTCTCTCTAACAAATAAATACAACTTTCAATTTTATTTTTGTTAATAAAGCCAAGTAACTGAGGAAGTGAATTCAGAACTACTTTAATAAATATTAAATTCAGGAAGATTTATCTGTGAAACTTGAAAAGGATGTAGGATTTCTTTAATGTAATTCCCTCACCCCCTTCTGTTGCTCACTAGTTTTCAGGATTTTCTGCATTTTTCCCTCCTACTCTAATACTTGTCTGCAAGGAGGCTTCCTGCACAGCTCCTCTCTTCCGTTCGAGGCTACTCTCTGCTCCTTGCCTGATGGACACTATTTTTAGTACGTCCCTTTCTGTCCATCTAACCCTGTGTTTGTGTAAGAGCTGTGCGAAGTAGGTAAGGGAATTTTTTTTTTTTGTGTTCCAGGTGGCAGCCATGCACAGTGAGTGAAGGTGTTTACTTGTCAAAGAAGCTGACAGCTTCAATGCCAGACAAAATAGAAGTAGCTGGTATTCTGGGTGGGGCTATTATATTTTTAACTTACAGTTTTCTGCATTTATGAATGGATTTTCTCTTCCTTGTTGAGCCACAGTGTTGGCTTCTGAGGAAGCCTTACGGCTGTGAGATGTCCTCTGCTCAATCTAACCTGAGAACTTTTAAAATACTGTTTTTCCTTGATATCTGCCTTGCTATCCTACCACAAGTTACTATTTTGGTAGCAGAAATGGTAAACTAAGAACTCTGCCTGTGTCTCACTTTTCTTTGCCAAAGCTGTTGTATTGGTGCAGAACGACCCTTTGTGGACAGTTAAGACCAGATGCTGGATTGTGGATAGAAGTAGGTCCCCTCTTCATGGAGCACCTAGTTGGAAAAAGCAAATACGAATACAGGAAGATAATTCCTGAGTACTCCTGGAAGAAGTTTGGAATTAGAAAGGTGTGTTACAGAAGGTGGCCATGTGTTCAGGTGTGATGAGGACAGATGACACACCATCAGCTGACTTAAGAGCAACCAGGATATTTATTACATGCATGTCAGTAGTTGGCAGCGACAAAGTTTGAGGGGCAGAAGTTCTGAATTGTATAGCCATGTACTCTCGGCACAAACATAGGATTGTTTTGGCCATCAGGTGCAGTCAATGTGTATAATTGCTTTTTGATGGTGTCTCAACCTTTGTCTGCACTGGTATTGGTAACTGGAGTGGTTAGTTGTGTACGCTTCATTAAAAACAGGTTTCTTTGCTGTGTTTGTTGTGATTTGTTCTTTCAGTAGTAATTTTGTGTAAAATAGTAACTAGAGAATACCTGACTCACCAACCTTCCAATTTTCAGGTTGTATTGAAGAGGAGTCAGAAGAAAACAGGAAATCAGGCGCATAGCTATCTATCTGTATATCGATATCTTTCTCCCCAAACCTTTGGAGACATTTGCTTGTATAATTATTTGTAAATGTTTATTGGAGTAGTAGTTGATATTTTGTTGAGGCATAGCCTTTTATTTTCTCTTTCCTCTCATCAATTACTTTCTGTTTTGAGTGGGAAATTATCTTTCCAATGTCTCTCTGCAGCTGAAATCAGACAGTATGCAGAACCTTAAAGGCAAGAAAAAATACTGTTTTGTTAAATCTATGCTAGTTCATGCTTCTTATTCACTGGATTTTCCTGTATCATAGGCTTAGGTTGAACTTGGCTCTTTGTTTTTGCTTATTTCTTGTTGTACTTGTGCAACTGACTTTTTAAAATGTAAATTTTAGTGAAGTACAGACAGTTGGCTTTTTACTTCAAAAGAATAGGAAGCAAGTTTTCCAGTTACCTCTCAGATTTTAATATTAATCTAAACCAGAATTTAATGCTTTTGTTTGCATATTTCATAAATGAGTATTTAAAACACACCTAACTAGAGTTGTGTTTTGATACTTTCTGCTTTTGTCGTGTAAAAGCTTTGGCTGAAGAGGCCTTGTACATGTTCATACAAATGATGGCATTATCTAGGAATGGGTTATCTTTTCCTTAGTTGAGTCCTCATGCCAGCTCTGTCATTGTATTATAGTGAATACTTGTGATTATCTCTAGTGATAAATTTGTAACTTGGTGCCTGACCTAGAGCTGAGAGCTCTATGCTCATCTTTCTTGGAATGTCAGTTGCTGCTTGTCATCCGTTCTTTATTATGAGGTTTCAAGGCTTCAAGGCTTTGGTATTAATAAAGAGGGTTGTTTTGTTTTTCTTTTAATATGGAGACAGAGGCTTTGGCTGCAGATCAATGAATAAACAAAGCGTTATTGTATTCAGTAGCTCTAGGAGTTTGAGGGCAAGCCTACTTGAGAGTGTTGAGTTCATGTTGTTTTGTTACAGGCATAAATGATGTAGCATTAGTTGTTGGGATGATCTGTGGCTTATGGTCCCTTTAAATTGCAGCATTTGCTGTTTTCAGCCAAACCAATTTTTTTGTTGTTGTTGTTAAAACAAACAAAAAAGCACACTTTCACTTGAAGAGCAGTTATATCTCATGTGAATACTCTTGTAGCGAATTGCTTTGTCTGCCTTGTATAAGAGCTCTACTGTCACATCTGAATCGCACTGTGACCTTTGTCAAGTGTCTCCCACTCTTCTCTGCCTTGACTTCAGTGCTGGGGTTCTTTGTGGCATCTTGAAAGGGAGAAGTTGTATTTTGGGACAGTGACTGGCTCTTCATTTTCATGAATGTCTTTCAAATAAAGATTTTGGCTTCAGAGGTGAAACATTCATTGATAACTCAGTACTGTATGTATAATGCATACATCAGTAATGTACCAAAAGGAAGAGATGGTGCATCTTGATTGGACTGCTGCTCAGGTTACTCTAGTGTGCCTCAGGTCTGTGTAGAGACCAGATAACTGGGAAAACAAGGTTTAAATTATGTGAGAAAATGGTAGTGGGGTTTTCCTCACTTTAGAGAAGGTGAAGTTGACTCTCTAGGTGATCTACTTTATTCTTTTGACTAGGACAAAAGTGGAAGTGGTGCTGATACTGAGTTTACAAGTCAGTGTAGAATAATAGTTTTTCCAGTTCTGCTTATAGCAGGAACACTGAGTTTATGTAGCCTTGTAAAGACCAGGTGGGGAGGGGGAGGGAAAGGCAGGTAGCAAAACTATTTGCAGGCTGTTGTAGGCTTTTCTGTATTCTACCTGAATGTGAGTCTAAAGACCAGGCATGAAATCTTGGCCCTATTGAAATCACTAGCAAACCTTCTGTTGAGTGTTTTAATACAAGGCATATTAAAAGGCAAGGACTCTTATGAAATGCTCTGTTCTTACAGGGCCTAACAGTACATGTGTAAATGAATCTGATACTGGTACAAGATATGCACTATAATAAAGGGCTTACAAATGATAGTATTACTGTGGACTGAAGCAGAGAACAAGACTGAGGTATTTTGAGCATCCACAGATCTATGCAAAGTTTAAATGAAATGCAGCAAGCTGAAGAGGAGGTGTGGAATCAGAAGCAAAAGGCAGAATCCATTCAGAGTTGCCTGGCAGAATATGACAGTAAAAAATAGCATGAGCAAACCCTAGCTAAATTAGAAAAAAAGGTTGTGTGATATTGGGAGCAAAACAGCACTAGAAGAAAATTGGACCCTTCAGTAAAGAAAGAAGAAGGAAACAATATCGATGACTGCAATGACACTAAAATGAAATGTAAAAAGTAATTAAAACTTTGTGGTGCAGCGTATAAGAGAATTAAGAAAAGGCAGGGAAGATGTGAAAATGTCCACTTCAGCCATTCATGGTCATACATGCCTACTGGATTTTAGAAGAATGTCATGAAGTCACAACAGTGCTTTATTTTTTGATAAACATTAGAGAGTAGGTTTGGAGGTGATGTTGTTGATCGCTACCACATGAAGAGGTTGTTACTTGTCATAATCTTGTCTTTCAATACTGTTGGAATAGATGTTAAAGAAAATACTTAATCTATCTGAAGGTTCCTTTAACATTTATTGTGTTTAAAATCCGTATTTATCAACTAACAACTCCTCCTGAATGACTTTCCAAAATGTCATGGATAGATAAACTCTTGGTAGGAAAAGGAAACTTGGAAGTAGAAAAGAATGCCAAAGCTGAAAACTAAGCACACACATATTTTATCAAATTCAGAAGTAGTTGCAGTTGTAGGTAGTGCAGCATTTTCTGCAATTTTAAATCCCATAATTTTAAGCTGGGAAGTGAGGGATTCATATAGGTTGGTAAATTTTGAGAGTCCTTTTGTTCTAGTGAAAAACTGGCAGCCTACAGAGCATGCAGCTACCGTGATGATGAGACCATCTTCTGCTTTGTTCACTACCCTATGATAAGGGAAGCATTCAGTCCTATAGCACACATCAGCCCATTCACTGCACTAATGTCAACTGATCCTTGGAGCAGGCACATCCGGTGCCTGGGAGGACAAAAGCATGACCATATATTGAAAGACTGGTAACAGTTACGTCTGTGAAAGAGACACATTTAATATTGCAAAGGCAAACTTAATTCCAGTTTTTAACTTCTGTGGTGCTATTGTGTCTTAAACCTGGAGAAGAGGGTGAACTATTTGGTCTTGTTTTGCCTTGCAGAAATAATTCACAGCCACTGAGTCATTAGTAGACATAACTACACTGCACAGACAGCTGGGATCTGGTATGAAGTGAGTCAGGAAAAGAAGTGGCAAGTTGCTGTCCTCTGTAGGGACTAGCCAGTGCACGGGGGTGAGATGTGCTTTGTCAGTGGGCTCTGTCTTCTTCAGCCCTAAAGGTGATCAGAGAACTTTGCTGTTTATTTTTTCCCAAAGGCCTTTGAAGGGGGAGTGGAATGGGCAGCACTGTTAGCTAGTGTAAGTCTGTCTGGGTTGTTCCTGTAATTTGCCTAGGGATATTTAGCACTTTCTTAGTCATCTCCACTCCTTGATCCCATACCTGATTTGCAGTAAGTTCTGAGTATACCCGAGACCTGTTTACCCATACTCAGTGACCACAGCCCCCTCAGTTTCAGTGTTCTGTCTGTCACCTACAGCTGCTGTAAACTAGTATCTCAGGCTCTTAATTGCACTGCCTTCCTGAAGTGGAAGGATGTCACCTGAGGGGGAGGGAGCATCTCACCCGGAGAGGACAAGAAGAAGCAAAGAGACAGCAGGTTGGTGAGAAGAGGAGAAGGAAATGGCAATGAAGCTAGTTAGAAGAAGGTGTACTCTCACACGGGCAAACAAAACCCATCTGCTGCTTGAAGGTCACTAGTGCAGAGGACAGATACTCTTTGGCCTGTATCCATGTGACCTCCTGACCTTGTTTCTTTCTCTTCCCTTCAACTCTTCTTGCCTCACTTCTGTCTCCACTGCTTTTTAAAACCCCATTGTTCCTCTTTCATTGTCTGTCAAACTTGAGGCTGCCTCCCTACACCTTGTAACATCTGTAAAGTTTTGCTGTGCTGCTTGTGCACTTCCATTTCTTCCTCCTGGTCTGTAGACTTTCAGGTGCTCCCTCTTGACAGGGGCACGCACCTTGCCTTTCCCAGAAGTCCAGTGTCACCCTGGCAAATTAAAATTATCTGCCTCAAAGCATGGAATCCAACAGGCATTTTCAAGTGTTTTTTTGTAAGAACATAAACGATGTATTTTTCTGTGACCTCATTCTAAGACATAGATGAACTATTTCTGCTGAATTTTCTAGAGAATTTCAGCCTCAGGCATACATATGGCCTGGAAAATTTCAGCCTAAATGCTTGAAGTTTGGCAAAGTTTATATGCACCTGAAAGTAACCTTAATAATGGAAAGTGTCAGACATATTCAGCTATGAAGCTGTCTGTGTTGTTTATATTTTTTTTATGTTATTGAGTGCAGAACAGAAAATACGATGCTGAAATTAATTAAAAATAAAATTTTAGTTGATTGTTGTTATTGGAGTTGAGACCTGGAAACAATACCCTGAAACAGAAGATTGTGGCAGTGAAGAATTGCTGTTGTGCTTTGTGAGAATCTTGTGAATGCTTCGAATGGGGATTTGTATTTGAAAAGATGAATATGGCAAGCGATGCACAGGATAGACATTAACACACACACACACACACACATATATATGTGAAGAACTTGAAGTTGTCCCCTGGGAACCCTGTTAGAAGGAATCTCTGGTTCATCTGCTGAACGTTTATTTTGGGGTTGTTGGTTTTTTTTGCTTGGTTTTGTCTACTTTAGAGTGTGATGAGAGTGCCATACAGCATAAGGACAAAAAAGAGGTGAGAGTGTTGTATGAGTCAGGTGGACTGAAGTGTTTGGAGAACCACTGATTTTGAAACTCCCCAGGGACGTTCAGTGGTGAAAAAAGAAACTTCTGATCTGACCACAAAGAAGTCAAATAATATTGGGGAAAATTGCTGAGTAATACTCACCCAAAATTAGAAGTGAATGTGCAGTTCGCTGTGGTGGCAAAAAAGGGCTGTCCTCTTCTGAAGTGAATGTAGGTGTCCTCTGAGGAGGAGGAGGTTGTTACCGTTTCTACTTCCTCTAGCGTAGTATGTTGACATTTGGAGCACTTTATAAATACGTATCTATACGTATAATAGTTGGTGAGCAGTGACTACTTTGGAGAATGCATGCTTTGTGAGTGTAGGGTAAAAGAAAAGCTGTAGTGTAAAACAAACAGCAGTAATGAGGAGGAAAAGAGATGAGGAGAAATATAATTTATTATTTTAATAGCTATTAGATCAGAACAGAATCATAGAGTGTTTTGAGTTGGAAGGTACATAGCCAAAAGAGACTTGTAGAAGCAGTGTTAACACAGGAGGCTGCAAAATGAGACTGGTCAACAGTACACTGTAGGAAAACATGTACAAAATGTGCTATGGGAAGGAATCCAGCTCCTGCCCAGGGGTGGGCTGGCTGGCTGAGTTAGTAGGTCTTTTTCCTTGGGAAAAGGGGTAGGAGATACATGTCTTTTTGATGAAGGTGGGGTTGTCATAGGCTTTTTGAAAGCTTCCCCCTCTCATCCCCTCCCTTTTTCTTCCATGAATATAGCCAGCACTGAGGAATTAAAAAAATGGATGTCATCTTAACAATACAGTGCTGTGCTTGACAAAGTATGAGATTTTTTCTGGTTCAGTTAGTCCTCAGTAATAAAACATGAGAGTAATACCACACAATGGTTGACACCTGTCCTGAAACTGTTACAGTGCTTGGTAAGTGCTGCCAAAGTCTAAAAATAAAACTTCTCTCCTTTGCTTACCCTCCCCCTCCATCAGTGACTGCAGTTTGTATTTCTGAGGTCTGTTAAGGAGGCAAATAAACTTTTATGTGAAATGTGGGTTATGACTTGCCTTTTAATGTGGAGTCTTATTATTGCACATGATAGCAATATGAAATAACTCAAATAAAATGTTCTGTATGCATTGGGTGTTTTGGAAAATGTATTTTTTTTCCAATTTCTCTTTCTTACCTTAAAAAAAAGAAGGATATTTTCGCAAGGTTAGATGGCTTGTCCATTACTTGTATCTCTCTGGATAGAAGAAGTTCTCTTTATCCTTAAAGTCAGTGATGCTAATTAGTTTACAGCAGTATACTTAATTTTTTTCTTAAGCTGAAAATTACGGGCAGATTTCCTGCTTTGTCTGTAGATCAGAGACAACTTTGAGTGCAAAATTACTTTTCTTTTTTAATGCAATGTAAATCCCAAACTTACCATTCAAAACCTCACCTAATTAATATGAGAATCAGAGTATGGAACTTTGCCTGTTTGCATGTCAAGTCAATATTTGATGTGTAAAGCACTGAGAAAACACTTTATAAAGTCAGTGTAGTTTGCCCGCGGTAAGCATGACTTCTCATCTTTTTCTTTCCACATCTTAAAGTATTTCTTTGCTTGTGTTTAACAATAGGGCAGCCCAATGGATCCCATGGTCATGAAGAGACCTCAGTTGTACGGCATGAGCAGCAACCCTCATTCTCAGACGCAGCAGAGCAGCCCCTACCCCGGGCAGTCCTATGGCCCTCCCGGCCCCCAACGCTATCCCGTGGGAATGCAAGGACGAGCCCCGGCAGCCATGGCAGGAATGCAGTATCCACAGCAACAGGTTGGTGGAGGATTTTTTTCCGTTGCTTCGGTTTCCCTCCTCTCCTCTTCCCTTCTGACACTGTGGTAATATGGCAACAAAAAAATAATTCAGAAATGAGTATTTCTTGTGCAGAAGAGTCAAGGTTTTAAAAGTAAATACGCTGACAGTTTTCTGAAACCCCATACAGACAGAAAAGAGTTTAGTTTGTTGTTGGTAACTTCTTGGAGAAATGAGGGTGTCAAATGCCGTCAGTTGTCCTGTTTTGTTTCGTTTCGTTTTGGTTTGTTTTGGTTTTGGTTTTTTTTTTTTCCAGGTGACATAATTTAGCCTTATATTTTGTTGGGTTTGTGAGGTTTTTTTTTTTGTTTGTTTGTTTTTTTGTGTGTGTGTTTGTTTTTCTAAATTCTCCTTCTCTCTGGCTAAGATATGTTTAAATGCAAATTGAAGACCTAGAGCTGACATAAGTGTAGGGAGACTGGAGTTGTCCAATGCATACAAATGTGTTACATGTTTTTATAATGTTTATTGTTGGGGTTTTTGTTTGGTTTGGTTTTTTTATTTCTCTATCCTCCTTTTGGTAGGCAACTGTATTTTTTAACTCTCTTTTCCCCAGTAGCAACTCTATGAAGTCAGGATATTTTATTTTTTATATCAGAGGACATAGAAATCTCTTTTCATCTATTTGGAGTTCACTGTTGATGGTAAACATATTCTGGGGTTTTTTTTTGTTTCCTTTTAGAGGTCAATTACAATGTTCATACAATATATTAAGAGGGAGAGATAAACCAAGATTATCAAGAAGTTGCTTTTTACTAATTTATTTTAAAATTAGGAATATGACTGTAGGCAATGGGAGCTCTATACTTAGTTGTGAGCACAGCAGAGTAGTAACTTGATTGTTAATGTGAACGCACATTTGTTTTGTACAATTGTATAGTTGCAGGTTAGTTTTTTCTCTCCTTAACAGTAAATTACTGGGGTTTTTTTAAGTATAGAGAAGAAAAGAAAATTTTGGTCTTCCTGGCAGATAGGTGCCTGACTAATTCTTTTTATCACTCATCCACCTGGACAGGATGTTAATCAGGTGGTTAATTAAAGAAATATAGCTTCAAATAGAGTAGTTGAATGAATAGAACCATTGTTAATAGCCTTCATTTTTATTCTTTTTTGTTGTTAAATAGGTATTTACTTGTTAGGAATAAATTGTTTAGTTTAGAGGTGCCCATCTATATTTGGTTGCTAGATTCAGACTGCAAAGCATTTTGTTAGTCATAAAAGGAGAAATTGGGGGAAAAAAAGAGGCTTTATTTTTCTCTGTGTGGCTGTAGCCAAAATGATGTTAGTAAAACATATTTTTAATTTTGAAATGAGTTATTCTGCGTTATGTGGAGATGAGTGTTGAATTTTTACTTCATTTGCTAATTGCTTGATAATTGTAAATTACCCATCAGCAGTCAGTGACCTGGCATAGTGATTGGCTGCTGGCCCTATCCATCTTCTCACAGCATTAATGTAATTGGCTGAGCAGCAGCACAGTTCTAAGCTCTAATGCTCTTTGGGGAAAAAGTGAGAGGATAATTATGACATTGAATTTTTATTGAACGGACATCACCACCTAGGCATGATTTTGTTTTGGACAGCCTCCAAAGCTTCATGTGTTTGGTTTGTGAACCTCTAATGATCTGAATCCAGTTCTTTTCATATTGCTCATATATTACCACCTTTCTACAAAGGATTAAAATGCAGGAATGCAGGTTTGTAAATTGAATTGCCAACTTACCAGCTGAGTGGTAAGTTGTCTTTGGCACAGGATGCCACAGTTTGATTCCTGGCTGGATTTTCACTCCTGTGACTTGAATATTGAATAAGGAGAGCCTAGCTGTGCCTGTAAAATTGGCTGTATAGAATGTACCTACTTCTAGATGTAATATATATAAAATAAATAATATTGCCAGAAGTTTCAGAAGATGAGTCTCAGCACTTTCTGGAAATTCGAGTCCTTTGCAGTGTCACATTGAATTTACTAAAAGTGCAAGGGACTTGTGAAGGATCGATGGGTTAGAAGATACTGGCCCTTAAACACATGCAGTGCTTAAAATACTGTTCAGAGTTATTGGGTAGGTGGAATTATGAGAGTGGAAGTGCCTGTAGGAGGGGCAGAAGCATCAATGGGAGAGATTTTTCTTATTTTAAGTTATAGCCTGCTCTTGGCCAAAGATAGCCAAGGGCGTCAGTTCTGTTTCCTTGGATGAAACTAGCAGGCTTTTTGTTAGACTATGAAGGTTTTTGGATTTTAAAGACCCTGAAATGTTAAATCTGGCTTTGTCAGCGAGTGCTGTGACTTGAGGTTAGAACTATGGGACTTGACAGATTTCAACTTGCAGGGTCTGCTTCAGGATGCTACAAATGAAGAAATAAAGATGAAAAGTAACACCCTAAAGATACAGCTAAAATTAAGAGACATGAAGATAATTGCCTAGTTGTAGGTAGCTGGTCTATGTCACACTGCAGCAGAGAGGTAGAAGAGCTCACTTAGAGGAAAGGAAGCCTGTGGCATAAGCAGTGAAAGATCAAAGAGGATGAAAAAGATAAAATGTTATCAAGTGCAGTCATTCTGCATATCTGCAGCATGGGTGTCAAGCATAACCTCCTAACCTGTTGAGAAAGTGGTATCTAGGTAATGCTGCATTCTCTTACAAGTGCTGTTTGGTCTAGGCATGCTTGGTACCAAACAGGCAGGTGCAGATAAACCCTCAGATTTTCTTAACATTCTGTGTGGAAATTGCAAGATGTCGAAGAGAGTATGGAAAGCATGGAATATATTTTGAAACGTTGCTGCAAAGGATGCTGTGAAGAGAGATATCAGATCTCCTAAGCATTTGAACTTGAAACTCATTTCTCATGAGTTACCAAGGATGAGCCCCCTAACAAAACAATAAGCCTTATATAAGGGGTGAAATTAGAAATTCGCACAATCTTTTTGCATTACTCACTAAAATAACCAAATATAAAGGAGTCGAGATATATATATAAGCAAGCATGTAGGAAAGAGACCTAAATCTGTGATGGAGCCCAAGGTTTTCTCTTTCTTCCTCAGCAGCTGACTGCATAGATCCAGGTTTATCATGTTGTGACAAAACTCTAAGCAGTTGGAAGAATGCTGCATTTTGTCAAATTCTAAGGGCATGTCCAGCATGAACCATATATACATATGTGTGTGTGTTTAAACTGATTTGGATAAAATTGTCTTAATGGATCAGGAGATGAAAAATTCAAATTGTTCTGGACATGTGTAAAAGAAAGGAAGGTGTTATTAAGAATCAATTTATAGAATTGCAGTTTGTTTTATGGGTAGGCATAAGTATGTATGGTGAATTAATTTCTTACAAGGAGAGAAACAAAGGAAAGTTTAGATTTTTTTTTTTTCTCTTTGCTGTCTTTTGGTGGGAGGGAAAGGAGGCAAGGGAAAGCTTGAAGCAAGCAGACCTGTGTCTGTGTTGTCAATTTTCAACAAAATTGAAACACAGCTTGCAACAAGGTCCACCTTTGCAGCCTAAGGTTTTAAAGTGCTGATCTTGCATGCAAATCTTAATACTGCCATCTCATCTCTTGTACTCTTGCTCCTGGTTTGCATGAGATGAACGTAATGTTAGGATTATCATCACTCCTTACCCAGGAATGCAGTATATATATATTAAAACAGAAAGTGGAAAATCATACTTTCGGGTGTAGCTTTAATTTTATAAAATTTCCTAAATATTTCTTGGAATTACAAAGAAGTGATGTCAGAATGGAAAGTCCTAGCACCTACAAACTTCAGGCTTAATTTGCAGTACATTTCACTATGGTATGAGTAATAAGATCTGATTATAAAGGCAGGAACTGCATTTTCATTTAAATTAGTTTTTCTTCTCCAACCTCTTTTGGACCACAGTCCAGCAAATGATGATGCTCTAATCAGTTTCTTGCTGGTTTGGTTGCCCTGTCAAAGTGTTTCTGTGCTTTAGCCTGATGTGCTTTGGGAAAGATTTATGCTACTTTGTAAAACATTTTTGCTAAAACTAGAAATACCTCTGAGTACATATCAAATTTTATCTGCTATTGTGTGACGTTGCCTTTTCATGTTAGTTGCATGAATTTAATTTTTGCTGAATTTCACTAAGTTTAAAAATTCTCCTTGAAATAGCCATGTGTAGGTGTTGGAAGTTGTTTCAGCAAAGTTCAAAGGCTTGGATTTATGAATACATTTAAAGGAACTGAATGGTATGATGTGCCCATTTAATCAGATGATCATTGCCTAATTGATTTTTTTAGGGTGCATTAAAATTCCTTGTGTACTTGATGGACTGGAACAACAACTTATTGTGTAAATAGGGTTGTGTTGCTATAGTGCACAGTAAATTCTTTATGAAAGATGTTATGTGAATATGTGCAATGGCCATTCCTAAAAGCTGCTCAAAATGCCATATTTCATTACTTTTTATAAGTACTAATCATGCAGTTGACTTGAGCATGTTTGGAGTAAGTCAGTTACAAGGCTTGAGCTTCAGTCTATTCTTCCTTTTTTTAAAATTTTTCTTCTGTGGAGATATAAAATGAGAGGATATCAATTACTTGTCCTTTTAACACTTTTTTATATTCTTGATTTACAGAAATAAAAAAAATATTGTCAGCATTCTCATAGCTTTGAGATTGGAGTCATAAATATTCAGGGAAACAGTTTTCTTCTTTTTTAATGTACAGATTATTTTGAGCATTAAAGAAGATATGTTGTTTCTTATTTTATTTGTGGGGGTTTTGCTTTGGTTTTGTGGTTTTGTTTGGTTTGGGTTTGTTGTTGGGGTTTTTGCTGTTGTTGACGTTGTGTGGGCGTGTTTTGGTTTCTTTGTTGGTGGGTTGTTTGGTTTGGGTTTTTTTGAAGCCTTGTGTGGCAGATTTCAGCCACATAGTTTGTTGTGGTGGGGTTTTTTGGTTTGTTTTTTTAAGGGGCAGAGAAGTTGTAAAACTTCTGAGAATGTGCAGCACGGATTTATTGTAATGGAAACTGCAAGTCAACCAGAACTATAGCAGCACCAATTGCAATTACCTCATTTAGGAGAGGGTGCTCCTGTTGGGTAATGTCCCACACTGGAAATGTCGAATTTACACCAAGGAAACTGATTGGCTCTTGGCTTGGCAGGTGGAGTTTTAAAGCTAGCAAAGACAAATGTGTTTACTGCTGCGAGTGTGGTTTTGTGTGTTACTTAGTGAAATAATTTTAATTCTAGAAAATTGAAGTATATCAAGAATGTGAGGCTTGCTGTCATGTTTTGCTCTGAACCATTAACTTAAAATGTGGTGCATGCATACAATGAATACTAGTCAAGTGATAAGTTTGTCATTTTCTGTGTGTATAATTACCCTCGCTAGCTAGAGAATATTGAATAGATTGCAATTTTTTGTGCTTCTAAGCAGCTTTTAGCACAGCTAATGTTACTATTGGTTAAGGGAGTAGACACAGAAAATCAGCAGCATTTTAATTTCTTAGCCTATTTATTTTTCAAGAATGAAGAACAAATCAATATGATTGAATCTCAAAAACAGCCATCAGAGGACAAAACATTTGAGATGTGTTGCTTTTTCTTAAAAGATTGATAGATGCATTTCATCCACGCACATAAAAAAGAAATGTGAAGCTTTGATCAGCTTGGGCTCTGCATATTTGTTTGATTTGCCTTAGGGTCTGGGGGGGGTTTTGGTTGTTGTTGGTTTGTTCGGGTTTTGTTCTGAGTTGGGTTTTTTGTGTGTGTATTATTTTGAGGTTTTATTTGCCTTTCCCCCCCCACTATGGGCATTTATTTGGAGCTCTTGCTAGATTATGGACTAAGTAAGAGTCTCAATCTTTCTCCCTTCTCAGAATTAAAGAATCATCTTTCTAAATTTCCTCTGAATTAAAAATTTCCTCAGTGAAATTTATTTCAATGATGTCTCTAGCATTGTGTTGAGTTGCTATAAACTTAAAAAAAACCCCAAACAAACAACAAAATAAGTAGAAGAAATGTTTCCTGCAGAGTGTAAGGTTTGAATCCTTCCTTTTATGAATCAGAAAAAGGGATGAGAAGTCACAGCAGTTTGTCTTGCTTGTAAGGTCATCTTTAGAGTGGATTATTTGATCAAGTGCTGATAATTGCAAAGAAAAGTTGCTTCTCTTTGTCATGTAAAGAAATGGGATTTTAAAATTTGTTTTAGGAAAATGCTAAATGCTGTACTTGTGCAAACTCTAGGAAAATGTTTAGCATGGTTATTTTGGGTATAATAAGACTTATTGACTAAACAGGGGGAAAAAAGCTGCTACTTTGGTTCATGGCAGAATAAGGCTTTATGTTGTATTGTCTCCTTTAGAATTATCACTTCTATTGAGTGTAATTCACTCTATAGAGGGAGGTGAGCAAGATTACGGATAATCATGGGATCAAATTTGACATAAGTTTGGGGTCTTTATGGTAGCTTAGCTCTTCATCTCAGCGCTGGTCATCTGAGATTGTTTATTGAAGAAAATCGCTAAAGAAGTGGAGTTGCATTATTATGGTAAATAGAAACATTTATGTTGCTTCTGTCATTTCACTGAAACTGTATGGAGAAAAATGTAGCTTAAAAAGGAAAGAACTGATCCTTCAGCTGATGAGAGAAAGCTTCAAAATAAGACATTTTTATCTGTTCAATTACTGATGTTCAGTAAATGCAAATTTTTTTTTTTTTTAATATCCATCCTGGAGTAAATGACAGTCTATATTTGTACAGAAAGTGCCTAAGAATCATCAACATACTATGCCACATAAAATGTGTTTTTGTTACTGCTAAATGATTGTGCTTCAGTTGGAATAGTTAATAGCGGTAATCACATGTGTTATTCTTCTTGGAGGTGGGGGTGTGAAAGAGGAAAGCATGCAATCCTAGGCACTGGTGCTCTGCAAAAGGTTTCTGTTAGGGAAGCAGCAGTTATTTTGTTGTTAAGAACTTGGTTTGCTAGCAGTGTTAGCTGTCAGTCTGCAGTGGAGTTAAGCAGGAAATATATTTTGGTGGTGACGAAGTGGAGAACAGAGGGCCATTTGCTGCTTCACTAGGAAGATACAAAATCATTTACTTATGAACAGCTCATTTTACATGGCAGCAGGAGACATGAGTTTATTTACATTTGAAGTAATATAAGCATCTTACTTTAAGAAAAGGCTGCTGCATTATTCTGTTCAACAGCTGCCATATAATGACCGTGTCAGGAGGGTTTTAAAGTGTAGGTAAAGAATAATTAACTGTTACTCCTAATATTATAGTCATAGAGGTTTTCTGTTAATAATATTCAGCAAAGAATAATTGACACTCCAAACTACTGAGATGACATCCAGACTCATCATGAGCATGCATGTTAAGAATTTTTTTTTTTTAAATTGTGCTTTCTATAATGTCCCCAGGGGGGCAACTTGTCTTTTTTCTTCTTTTTTTTTTTCTTTTCTCGGAAGATACTATCAATTGTCTGTGAGTTTAAACTTGCTCAGAGGAAGTAAGAGAGTTTGCTTTTTTTAAAAATAGGGAGTGTGTTTCCCACAGCTGAAAATAGAGCTGGAGATAAGGTGAAACCTGCCTGAAAACAATGATAAACGTGCTTTTGACTTCAATGGACCTATGACTTCAGAGCCATGTTGTTGGGGTTGGGTAACTTGTCTCTAGCTGATAGCTGGATCATCTCTCTAAGCAGCATTTCAGAGTGGGACAAGTTAGTACCCTTAACTTTGGTGATCCTGGGACAGAGTTAGGCAGCATTCTTTTTGGAACAACAGACTTTAAAGTAGCATCTGATGTTTCAGTAGCTCGGTTTAGACTTGTATTGCTACCAGCAACTGTTTGTTTTAACTGAGATTTATATTACACTTAATTTCAGTAAAACTTGAGTAAAACTTATTTAATATGCTATTGTAAAAAGTATTGCAAAAAATGAAAGACATTTTACACACCTTTCTTATGTAGTCAGTCTTAAATGACATGGGTCTTGTATAATCAAAGCTTGTGCAGCAACCTGCTTCAGCTTTGTGTGTTTTATTATATAAAACATTGAGGGTTTTCTGGAATTAGGTGAGTTATAAAATCTTGAATAAATTTTAAATATGTTTAAGGCTATTAATAGTTAACTCACTGTAGTTAATCTTATCTAAAACTCTTGTGTTTATTTTGTAGAATCATAGAATTATTTGTGTTGGAAGGGACCTTAAAGGTCATATAATTTGAACATCCCTGCCATGGGCAGCAATGTCTTTTACTAGGCCAGGTTGCTCAAAGTCCCATTCAGCCTGGTCCTGAACACTTCCAGGAATGGAGTATCCACAGCCTTTCTGGGCAACCCTTCTTCCAGTGCCTCATCACCCTTATAGTGAAGAAACATATCACAGTGCTCGTTATACTGACTAGGTGCATATAAAGATCCTTTAAACTTTTTGTGTTTTGTTGTTTTTCAAGACTGATTAAATAAAAAATGAAGAACTTAGGGAATAACTTAAAGCTGCATCTCATTTAATTTTTGTAGGCTTTTATTCTTATACTGCCTTGTGGGACCCCATTTTTGGGGTGCTTGTCTGGTACTTATTCTTCTTGTTCATTGCTTTACCTAAAATAGAACAAACGTGCTAAATGCATTACATCCTTGCCTACAAGTATTTGCTCTCTGAATCTTAAAACTTTTGAGGGGGAATGGGAAAGAGGAGAGAGGAGAAAATCAATTCCTTTTTTATTTCTTTGTATCTCCATCATTTTCCTTCTGAACATTGCTTCTCAGTAATGTTTTTTGCGTTTGTGTGTTAAGGACAGGAATCATATAATCAGTCAGGGTTTGGAAGGAACCACAAGGATCATCTAGTTCCAACCTCCCTTTCATGGGCAGGGACACCCTACCCTAGACTAGACTGGTCAGAGTCTCATCCAGCCTTGCCTTAAACACCTCCAGGGAAGTGGCCCCCACCATTCCCCTGGGCAACCCGTTCCAGAGCCTCACCACTCTTACTGTGAAGAACTTCCTCCTCACATCCAATCTGAATCTCCCCACCTCCAGCTTTGCTCCACTCCCTCTAGTCCTGTCACTACCTGATTGCCTAAAAAAGTTCCACCCCAGCTTTTCTGTAGGCCCCCTTCAGACACTGGAAGGACACATTACAGATAATAAGCAATTCACTGACTGGACAATAGTAGAAAGCATATCTGAATCTTAAATACACTTTTTGAAGAGTGAGTGAATTTTAGCTTTGGTATACATGTCCAGGGGAGAAATTACGCTTCCTATTAGTTTGTTTCACAGAACAGCGATGAAGCAATTTCTATGTGTTTCTTGGCAAACTTTAATATAACTTGTCTTTTCAGACAAGAGTCCAATCAAAACCAAGGCTAATATAGACTCCTAGGGAAGCTGATTTTTTATAGAAGTAATGTTGCTTCCCTTGGGTCTGTGTACATATGTGTGTTTCACAGGCAATGCTGGCAAATGTGTTTTACAGGACAGGTTAGCAAAACTGCCTTGTTCTTCTCACAAGTTGTCTCTCCGAGCTGGTCTGTGCTGTGCTCAGTAAAAAACAAATATGGATGAGTCTGTGCCAAGAACAGATTGAGCCTGTGCATGAAGGAAGCAGGCAGGGCAGGGACTTCTGCTTTGAGCTCCTCCTGTCCCTTTTGAGCAGCTCCACTGCTTGCCTCTGCTGTCTCTCCTAACTTTCCCAGCTGGCATCACTGAAAATTGGCACGTGTTTGAACTCTTTTGCTGTACTGAAGAGTATTTAAAAGGACAGATGCAGATTAACTGGTTTGTGTTTTTCATTTTATTGCTAGTTGGCAAAACTGAAGAAAAACAGAGGCCAAAATATCCCCCTGCAGATTTGGGAAGTGTGTACTTAATAGATTTATGGTCCTTTTACATTTGCAAAGATCTTCTAGGGAGGAAACTGCTGTTTCTAAAATGAACCTTAAGTTCTGCAGAAAATGATACTTTAGATCTTGCATTCATCAAAGAAAAAATCATACCTGATGTTGGAGGGCTTTTAGTCCTCTGAGATGATGTTTTAAGAAATCTTATGTATCTGTCTCACACTGAAGATTGTTTTATGACCTGAGTAAATTTGCAGTCTTGCAGCAAGTGGTGAAGAGTAGATTCAATAAATGCCAAGACTGTGTGGGTACTTGGCCTTTCTTTTTTGATTTTATACATTACAAGAAAAAGAATGTTTTCTAATACTGCTTCAGGCTTATAACACAGGGGTTATAAGAGGAGCATAACCACAAAGTGTAATTGAACAATATCTAGGAAAAGATCAGATGCACTTTGAGTGTATTGGGTGTAGGCTTTTCTTTCTTGTATTTTGTCTTCCCATGTTTGTGTTTTGCACATAGAATTGATTTAAAATGTATGGCTATTCTTGCTGTGCATTAAGATCTTGTGTAGCCGAATGAAAGCATGGCTAAACATCAGAATCCTCTGTACATGTGTGTAAATTGCTGTGTTTTTACTGGAGCGGCTTTAGACTTTATTGCAGGAACTCTGAAATTTCTGCTTTCTATAAAGCCGTTTTTTAAAATGCAAACAAAAAAAAGTTTTTAGTCTAGAGGATAGAAATTAGTTAATATTATGAAACCTCATTTTAAGGCTGTTCTTTGTAAGAATGTGGGAAGATGCAAGCCTGTAGTGTTTTGCTTAATGGAGAAAACATACTTTAACTTGAAAAGTACTTTTTATATGTGGACCTGATCTCATGTAATTCTATTTCCAGACACAGGCAGGAAAGACCATGTCCTGAAGCCTTTCAAGTAATACATGTTAGTGTCCTCAAAGTGTTTATAGATATTTGCTGAAAGAGAGGACCTCACACTTTAGCATGTGTTAATTCTGTAGTAATGAAATGCTGCAAACAATAGATTTGATTGCCTTGTGGTTTTGTTGGGCATTTTTTTTTCCAGAGGTGTAAACATTTTCAGATTATATTTTGACACTTTCAGTACCATCTCTGACAAAGAAGTACACTGAGTCTTAAATAATCTGTTTTGGTAAAAGCACGGAAAGGATCCTGGCCCTGGTAAAGGAGCCCTATTGGCAGTGCTGGCACCGATTGGACAAGGATCATCATTCACTTTGTGTGCGTCAATAAAAATGCAGGAGAGTACCTTTCTTGACACAGGGGTTGCCGAAACATCAATGCTGTATTTTTCTTTAATGCTCCTGTGGATGCTTTTGCACAAAGTGGTATCTGTCAGAGCTTGAAATATTCTTGCACGGTTCTCTTTGAACAGGTAGCACAGGACAAGTTCTAGCACATAGCTGCTTAACATGGGGCGCCTACCGCGAGAAAGGAATGCCTTGCTTACGTACACCTGAGTTGATGTGCTAAGAATTTTGCCAGTCATTTTGCCAATTACATACTGAGCTGTAAATAATTACTGAGCTTCCATTTTGAATCATGCTTTTTTTCCTTTTTTTTTCTTCTTTCTTCTTTGTCTTCCCTATTTACGGAAGACAATGGCAGTGGGAAGTATTTAGGATTCTATAATAGTTTGTGATTAGCCTGGAGATATTTTTAAAGAGAATCATAACATAAATCTACACATTTTTATTGCTACACTGTCTTAGTTTTTTTGGAACGCAGTGTTTGCTCTCTCTCTCCATTGCTTTGAGTAGTGCTGTTCATCTAGTAATGCACGTGGTGTGGTGTATATCTAATTACAATTGAAAACAAATAGTGTGAATGACTCATTTAAAGGGTGCAATAAAAATGCTAAGACTTAATATTTTTCTTAAAGAGATGCCTTTATTTTTCTTCAGACACTTGGGAAGAGATTGTAGCTGATATTTAAACAGTGATTGAAAAAGACATACTTTTGTTTTCACATCTTGTTTTGGAAATTGGGATATTCAGACACCAGAATGTGATACACTGTGAAAATCTCAATTGTGCTGAAAAAGGTAGAATGAATTGGGCATTAGGGTTTCTTGAAAGGATGTGAATTCACTCTTGTCCCATATTTTTTCTTGAGGTTGAAGCCAGTGTAAGTGCTTATTGGAGCAAGCAACATACAAGAGAGAATTTGTGAGTAGTTGCCTTGAGGGATTTTTCTTGTCTTTTTTTCCTTAAGATTCCTTGTCTTGGGGCAACTTTCTCTGTTTAGCTGCAGGTGAAATGAGCCTTGCAAATATATTTGTCAGCTGAGGCGGAGGTGTACTTGTTTGCCTTTATTGCTACGTTAATATTGTTAGTTACACTATATTTGCTCATGGGAAAGTAAGTGAATAAGGGAAGCCTGAAACTGTGTTCTGGATAGAGGTGTTAGGGATGCTCAGTCAGTCTTCTGTTTGCTCTCCCTTCTGTGTGAGGAAACTGAATTGCTGCGGGGACCTCCCTTTGAAAATCTGTGTGTGTTCAGGAAGGCCAACACTAGCCATTAGCTCTTCCCTTGGCTTGCATGATTTTTAAGGGAATTGGCCTAAGGTTGTGCTGTTACTGTCAATATTGCCCTTACAGCTGCAGTTTCCAATTGGAGGCACAGGGGCCTTCTTATCTGTTGGGGAGCGCTCCCTTCACAGACAGTGGGAGAGGCTACAAGCCTTTCCTGTGGCAGCCTTTCCCTTCCTGGTGTTTTTAAATGGAAAACTGCAGTGGTTAAGAGCAGATTGGTCTCAAAGGTCTCCCTTCTGCTTGGGACAGTTGAGGTAAAAATAGTGGCAGTAGGACTGTAGACATAAACTGGACCCGTATTATAAAAATTACATCTTGGTGCAGGAACCATTTGGATGTAGGTGTGTGTGTGGAAATAAGTGTGAACATGCAGATATTTTTAAAAATACTGATAGTTATTCTTCTGAAAAAAAGTTGGTAAGTGACCAGTTGTTATACCTTTGGCCACCTTACCACTGCTGCTAACTCGGAATCTCATACTTATTGAAACCATACTGGATGTCAAAGCACTGCTGTTTGTTTGTTTGTTTCCCCTGGTATAGAACAAAATAAAAGATTTTCTCAAAAGATATCAGAAATGGGTGGACTAAATGCATGTTGTAGGATTGGAGGACTTTGGAGCTGTGGTGCTTGAATTGCTCCACTAGCCAGAAAATACACCTAGACAGACCTTTTCTGAGCTAAAGAAGGGAAAGAATGATTCACACTCTTGAGGCTGCTGAAACTCGTGGAAAGTGATGGTCAACAGACATTCCCAAGTTCAGAACTTCCCATGAAATAGGAAAAAAACCACCTCTTTCATTTATTGCAAGAAGCCTGGTATCTCTTTCTTCCCCTTCTACAACCCCCAGCCATACTTGTCTATCTTGTCTGTAAGCTCATCTGTGAAGGGAAGAGAAGTGTGCTTTAGGGTGAGTTTCATTCAGTATCTGAAGAAGCAATTTACTGTGGGGCACTTCGGCTTGGACAGGTGGAAGCGGTTGTGAGCTGCAGCAGTGGGTGTGGAAGGTTAAGATTACAAGAACTTGTAAGCTCACACTGAAATCTGAATCATGATTTTGTGAACAAAAGATTATCCAGACATTACAGGAGAGAAAAAAAACCCAAGCCACCACATTTAATTGCCAATACTCTGATGCTGGCAGCCAGGGTAATAAACAAGAGGAGCTGAAATTTCTTATTGGCAATTATAAATTTCATGAACTTGGTATTACTTGAAATCTAATGGGAAGATTCACAGGATTGGAATATGAAAATAAATGGTTATAACCTGTTTAGAGAGAATTGAATGGGTAGAAGAGGAGGGAAAGTGGTACTCTATATCAAGAGAGGTGTTACATGTTTCTGAATTGCCAAGTGCTCAAAAGCAAATGATCTTAAATGTTTCCAAGTTACTGTTCTGGTAGGGAAGGCAGGAGATGAGGGCACTGGCTAGTGGCTGCTAGGTACCACTGAAATAAAGTGGAAAGAGGGTGACCAGTCATTTGGCAATATTACGTACACTGGGAGGTCAGAGGAGGCATGGACCGAACACCACTTGCTGCCAACATTGAAACCCTTTGAGGACTTCTGTTAAAAACTGAGTGAATAAATGCTGGTGACAATTTGTGTGGAAAAGTGTCATATGTGACACTGAGGAATTAAAAAGCAGATCAAAAGGAACTGGTCATAGAAGTAAACTATTTTTTTTTCCCACAGAATTAGAGTGCTAGGGATTGGAAGGGACCTATGGAGATCCACCTACTCCAACCTCCCTGGTAAAGCAAGTTTGCCTACATTAGGTTGCACAGGGACCTTTCTGATCACTCTGGTCCCATGCTGTTACCCTCAAAGTAAAAAAAACTTTCCTTATTTTTAGGTGGAACTTCCTGTGTTCTAGTTTTCACCCATTGCCTAGCATCTTATCACAGGGCATGACCGAAAAAGATTATCCCCAGGCCGTTGACATCAGCCCTTTAGATACTTAAAAGCATTGGTAAGATCCTATCTTCTGTTCTCCAGGCTAAACAGGCAAGTCTCTCAGCTTTTTCTCCTCAGAGATGCTTGAGTCCCCTAATCATCTTTGTAATCTTCCGCTGGATCCTCTACAGTAGTTCCCTGTCTCTTGAACTGAGGAGTCCAGAATTGGCCTCTACCCAGATGTGACCTGAGTAGGGCAGAGTGGAGAGGGAGGGGAACCTCCCTTGACCTGCTGGCCACACTCTTTCTTATTGCACCACATAATACAGTGGCCTTCTTGGCCTCAACAACACAATGCTGGTGCACAGTTAACTTGTCCACCAGGTCATTCTCTGCAGACCTCCCTACCAGCAGTTCAACTCCAAATGTGTACTGGTGCAGTTTTTCAGTTGTAAGGACCAACTATGTTGAGCTAACATAAGCAAGAACATAAACTCCATGACCACAGATGCATATAGATTGGTAGATATATATGTGTGCATGTACAAAATTTCAGAGGAACAGCAACACAAAGATGGGAATGATCATAAGATGATGGTTGGGAGGAATTATTTTTCTACAGATGATGCTTGAAAACAGCTTAAAGTTTTTTTACTAAATGAATGATCCAGGGAAAACTTAATTCTCTCCTGCTGTTTGTCTTCAGCATCTGTCAGAATTCTAGAATGAAAAGTTCTGTTTCTGAAGCTATTTCTTGTTTTGTTTAACAAGTATGTTTTGAATGTGGATCAAGTTTGTTTTAAAATGGTTTCTTTAATTTAACGAAAACCCATTTTAAAAGGAGTCATATTCCTTCAGCTGTAAATGAGCACTAATTGTGAATTAAAAAAAAAACTGTGAAGAAAGAAATGTTCTGTTTAACATTTTTTCTAATTTAATAAGCATGTTAAATTTAAGAACTAAATAAATATTTGGTTTAAGTACATAATTGCTTAAGTGTGTGTGGACATTTAAATACTTGCCAAGTGTAGTGCAAAAGCTAGAGCTAGTAATAAAACAGTACAGAGTAGTTACCAATCAGTGAGACTATACTTCTTTAAAATAATAACCAAAAAATCATTAGTGCAGCATAAGATTAGAATGTATTACTCATACAAGATTTTCCTGCTTGTTGATTTAAATGAAGATAAGAGTAGACTTAAGTACAATAGTGTGATTTGAATAAAATTGCTGTGATACAGGAACTGAAATAGAGGTCTCACAGCATATCACTTTGTTCTAGGGTAGTGACAGAAAACTTTTTGAAGGTCATAGTAGATAATCAGTTAAGTGCAAGTTGCCTGTGCAGTCCTACAGTTTAAAAGCATTTAATATGATATTTGGTTTAGTAACAGAAAGTGATACTAGAAAACTGAATCTGGTTTTCAGTCCTTCAAGAGGACTAGTGCATATGGAGCTCAGATGGCTGCAGTGAACTGGAGAATGTTGTCATAAGATGACCCAGGAACTGAATAACTTTTTAAGTTTAAAGGAAGTGATCTAAGTCTCTTGGCCTGAATCTGTGTACAACTGAATATATGGAAAAGACATTTTAAAGGGGATTTTTTTAGTCCAGCGTACAGGTTTATAGCATAGACTATGCTTTCACAGAAAAGGAAAGCACGTTGACTGGAGAAGTGTGGCCGTGTGCAGGTGCCATGTAATATGCTTACTCTCTTCTCAAGTGTCAGAGTATCTTCAAACAATCAGAATAACCCCTAAAGATCTGAAAATTATCTTGGTCTTTAAAGTATTGAGTGACATGAATGTGAAATCACTTTCCTTCTGCGTTATTGCAATCAGAGTATTTGTTTTTCTTTCTCTAGTGAATCTCATGTTCCAGCAATGTGGTCAATGTATTAAACCTGGAGCATGTTGTTATGCCTTCAGAAATGAGGAACTCAATTTACTGAAAATAATGTAATATGGTTCTTAATTTTGCAAAAGTGAGTGGTTCCTGTGGAGACAGATTCTCTATGCCATTTAAAATGCATATAGGAGGTATGAAAATGCCTTCTGGAGATGGGGGGGCATTCTTATTTCTTCTAAAACACTTCAGGTAAACTGTAAGATTCCTAAGAGAGACAAATGCTGCTTTGCATCTTGCATGAAATCACAAGCAGGATAATACCTGCATCCTCCAGAAGATGAAAACATGTTTTTGAGATAACAGGCAAGTCTGTAGGGTGCTGCGGTCTCCACAGCATGGGCAAATGTGCATTTAGGGAGCACTGATGGCAGCAGTAGCTCTTGGGAAGGGCTTCTGAACAGGAGACTCATTGAGCGGGAAACACACAGGTTTTCACGGAATCACATAGAATGTTAGGGGCTGGACCTTGAAAGATCATCAACTCCCCTGACAGAGCAGGATCACCTAGAGCAGATCACACGGGAACATGCCCAGGTGGCTTTTGAATATCTCCAGAGAGGGAGACTCCACAATCCACCCTGGGCAGCCTGTTCCAGTGTTCTGTCACCCTCACGGTGAAAAAATTTCCCCTCACATTTACATGGAACTTCCTATGCCTCAGCTTCCACCCAGTGCCCCTTGCCCTGTCATTGGGCATGACAGAGAAGAACCTGGCTCCATCCTTCTGGCACTCACCCTTTATGTATTTATAAGCATTAATGAGGTCACCCCTCAGCCTCCTCCTCTCAAAGCTAAAGAGCTCCAGCTCCCTTAGCCTTTCTTCATAAAGATGTTCCACTCCCGTAATAATTTTTGTGGCTCTGAATTCTTATGAATTTGGGTCCAGTTCCATAAAACCCATTTAAACAGTGAAGCTCTTCTTTTATAAAGCTACTCTTTTTCTTTCCCAAATGTGTCCCACTGAACATGATTACAGAGTTTCTGAGGAAGGAGGTCAGGACTTTGAAGGGTTTACTACATTTGTGGGAGGCACTTCTGGAGAATGATTTTTGTGTGTTTCTTAGACACCCATTTTGATTCTCACTGCTTGTTGTGAAATAAAAGAAAGCCCAACAATGTAGCTTTCAGCTTCCATGTGAGAATGTGTGCAAGTGTACACATACTGCGCACTCCTCTGTATCTATTCTTCCCTGTTTTGATGTACTTTAGGAATAAGGGTTTTAATATTGTTTAAACAGTTTACTTTCCAAAATTGACCACAAGGAATCAAGTTAAGCAAATTCATAAAACTATACAGTAGATTAAACTGTGACTTAATCACATTGATTTATCCTAACTATATTAATAGCTCATAAATTACTGTATTTTTTTAATGCCTGGGAGCCATGCTACTATATACTGAAGTTATTTTAGATGATAACCTCTGTTTCTTCTAGACAATGAATAGACAGTTACTAATAGACAGTTTTAAAATAAAATATAATTATTCACTTCAGAACTTTCAGGAGTATTTTGGAGAGTAAATTAAACTTAATACACAATTTATCACAATTTTATATGTAGGCTTCTGACTTTTATTTTCAAATTTCTGTAAGCCTAATAAAAATGTAACTGTAGTTACATGTTTATGATAATTTCTTTTTTGTGTGCTTTTAGTAATGCATGTATATTACATACTAATGAGCAAATGAGGTTAACACACTAGAGTTGGAATACAGAAAGAATCCTGGTAATTAGGATGCTTGGGTACAAATTTTAACTGCTGCTGAACTGTTATGCTAATTTATTACAAAATGCATGATACTTGCAAATAAATGATAAAATATCTACCTGGTGCTGCATATTCAGTAGCACTTTACCCAAATAATGTTTGTTGAGTAAAAATTGTTGAATTGCAAAGATATGAAAGTGAAATCTCAGTTTTAAATATGCTAGAGGTCTAGCAGGCTCTAATAAATGTGGTAATGCTTGTGCTGTAGATGTAGCAATTAGTTGCTTTTATCTCTTAGTTGCTTCTATCTATCCATCTGTCTTTCTCTATACATCTATCTTTCTGTATCTATCAGTCAATCATTTTCCTGTTAATACAGTCCTATCTTGAAGTCTTTGCAGTCTCAATTGGTGCCATGTCAAAATGTGCCTTGTTACCATTATAAGAAACCATGTCCCTTGAAGCACCAGGGTTCTGGATTTGTTTTCAGAGTAGTAGAAATTTGCTGTGTTGTGTGTGAGTCCATGCACAGGAAAGTAGCAATATAGGCGAAAGTCTACAGGTGAACTAGGTAGTAGGCCTTCAAAAATGAAGATGAGAAGGGGAGGCAGAAACCAACAGAGTCTTACAGAAGGGACGATATGGCTGATGCAGAGTGTAGGTGTTGAGTAGGTATCTGCAGCAGTGTACAACGGTGGGGTAATAAAACTGGTTCACCACATCAGAAAAGGAGCATTGCAGCAACTGTGTCATAAACTGACAAGGGCGTGTATGGGATAGATAGCTGTTCAGGCAGAGGAAGTTGTTAATTTTAGGTGATGCTGCTCTGGATGAGGCATCAGCGTTTTGGAAGAATTAATGTTGGGGTTATTGAGGTAAAGATTCTCACTGGTTTGTGTAGGCACAATTAGTTTTATGTTTTAGTTCACGACTTACTGACGTAGGATACCACTGCAACCCTGAAGATTGATGCCGAAGTGGGTATGTATATGTGTATACCTTCTTAGAATAGTCTGTGTAAAAGCAGTTTGAGAAGCTTTATGAAGTGGGCAAACTATTTTTCTGCAAAAACACATCAATTCAAGCATAAGATTTGTAGCAGCTTCCCTTCAGTTGTCAGTGGCTGGTTGTAATTTATTCGCCATTTAGAATAGGTGGCAATCCTGAAAAGATAATCAGAAAAACATTTTGGCCTACTGTATAGATGAGGAGAACCGGGAAATGTGTGTATGTGGGCATCCCCTTCCACCATCCGTACTGGCGATTACTAGATTCTTAAGAACAATTTGCCATATGTTTCTGTCATTTCTCTTCATCTGGTCTCAGTTTTCTTAAATTTTATCTTTGACATAATATATATAGACATACATATTCACAGATGTATTATACATACTCCTACATATATATGGTGGTGTGTATATATCTCCATATCCAGAAACATCCTGACAGCATGGATTCCTGGGCAGTGGTAGGCACCACTCTTAGTAACGGCACCGGCTGTTCTTGGCTCTGTCAGCCATAGTGATGCTTTAAATCTGGGATTTACTATGACAATTAAATACAGAACATGTATAGCTCACAAATCCACCTCTGCCATGACCCTAGATATTGATTTATTTGGTTGGACAGTTGGGAAACTATTCAGAATTATCTGTGGAGCAAGCGCATTTTGAAACCAGTCTTTATTAATATTAAAATTATTTATTGCATGCTATAAAAATAATTTGGAGTTTGAGGGTGCATCCGACATTGCATAAATCTGTAGGTAGCGGTGGGTGTTTGAACAAATTTTATGTGGTCTGCTTATTCACTTAAAATTTTCAAAACAAGTATTCAAAAGCCTTTCATTTGAAAGGACAGAGTTTTCAAAGCTTATCAGGCTGCAGATTTAATCCCAATGAGCTTCAAAGCTTTTGCCAGGACAAGTGTTTGCATCTTTGTATTACTCCACAGTTTGGTGGTTTAGTTTAGAAAGAAATTGTACATGTCAGATCTGAAGAAAATGGGCCTATGTGACTGAATTTGTGTGTGTGGTGTGGGGTTTATTTTTTGTTTGTTTGTTTTTTTTCCCCCTAGCTATATTGGTTAGCCTAGTAAGACATCCTCTCTCTCTACACATGCTTTGCTTTATTTATTCCATGTGTGCTGTTATTTGTTTATTTATGTATTTATTTTTAAGTATTGCTTGCATTCCGGTCTAAATGTGCTTGAAAATTACCATCTGGTCTCCTGCTATTTAGATAGGGCATGCTACAACTGAGGTGAAGAGCTGTCACATCAAATATTTTCATTCTAGCTTTCGCACCTTTGATATTGAGTTACATAATTGCAGTGCAGGACCATTTCCAGGGATTCCTTATTTTCTTTTTAACCCTCCCATGCCTCCTTCCAATCTTTACTGGATTTTACTGCCTTTTGAAAGTGTTTCAGTGAGGATGCGAGTTTGTAGTTGCTAGGAGGTGAGCATTCAGCCAATGAAGAAGAGAATCTCCTTTTGTTTAAACGCTAAAATTTAGTGGAATAAGCAGGAATAGAAAATTTAGTGGAATAAACATGAATAGAAGAAACAAACCCTCATCGTAAAATGTTCATATGCAGATAGAATGCTGCAGAGGTGGTGTGATTTGGGGGTTGTTTGGTGGTGTTTTTTTCCCCCATTTGTTGGTTTGTTTTTCCTTCCATTTTCTACAAGTCTTAGCTTGTATCAAAGTGAAATGTAAATGGGTCAATGACACGTGCAAAATTTATTTCCTGTAATGCTGAGGTTTGCTCTGCTAGTGCTTTGGGGGCTTTCTGTTCATGTGGTTGGTTTGGAGTTGGATTTGTTGTGGGTATTTTTAGTTGTTGTTTGTTTGGCTGGTTTGGTTTGGGGTTTAGTGTTTGTTTAGGTTTTTGGTGATTTTTTTTTTCTGCTTGGATTTGGTTAGTTTTTTTAAGTTCAAGGAGTGGGGGAGGTGGAAATGACACTCAAAATTGGATTATTATAAAAATGAGCATATCATCTGTATTCACATTGGCAGTCACTGAGTTGAATGGGAATAAACTGACAGAAGATCGTGTTTGGAAATGAAACATGACGGGAAAGCAGTTCGCACAAACTGCCCAATAATTTCTCATAGTCAGGAAAAGAGCGCCATTAGAGAGCGGAGATTGTGCCAATAAAAGAGCTGTAAGATAAATTAATGGTCTTACAGTGTCAGGCAGTAAATCTGGTACGTGCCAACTGCCCCCTCCCCACTGTTTAATTTAGTAATGGGGTGGGTACTGGCACAGGCAGTTGTTTATATCAACTGCAAAGTAAAATGTAATATCCAACTTGTTTTGACCTATGGAGGCTCTGGGACAAACTGCTGTTAGCCAGCTCCAGAGTGAGACTCCTTGTCTTCTCTGTTGGGTGGCAGATGGTTCCTCTGTGTACTTCCTAAACTGTGTTCTTTGGTTTTCCAGAATGTGACATTGATCTTTTATATGACATGTTTGTTTTCCTGTCTGATGAAGTAGTGGATGCAGTAAGTGTAGCTAGCTAGTTACTACTTCATTATGTTTTGTGCACTCTTGTGGAGAGATCTCTGCTTTCATTAGTGACTAGATGCATCTTTCCTGGCATTGTTGGATGGTGTGGAGGCTTTGTTGGCAGGTTGGTGCTGCTAGAGCCCTTGTGCTTACACAATGGGGCATCCCTCTACTGAGCTTTGGGAGTGGGATGGAGGAGCCAGGCAGTGGGACTGATGTGAGGTCATGAAGTTCAATCAAACCATATGACAACAATAAAACATTTCATAGAATCTTAGAATGTTTTGGGTTGAATGGGTTTTGAAAAATTGTCTAGTCCACTGCAATGAGCAAGGACACCTTTAACTTGAATTAGGTTGCTTAGAACCCTGTCAAACTTGACATTGAATCTTTTGAGCAATGGGGTGCCTGCCACCCCTCTGAGAAACCTGTTTGTGTTTCACCACTCTCACTGTAAAGAATTTCTTCCCTGATTTCCCCACGGCCAGCCTCATTTAACCTCCCAGATAAACCATGTATCAGAGGTGTTTGAGGTGAAATTGCACTCTCTCTTAATCTTAACTAACTTGTCATATCAAGCCCTGGTGTGGTAGCTGTGACCTTAGGGCTGGAAAGGATGTGTCTCAGATGGTGTCATCCATATATATGTGTGCACATGTGTGATGTGTGCTGTGTGCCTGCTTTCTTTTGTAGCAGTAGATGAGACATTTTTCCTCTCTGTAAAAGCTGCTCCATGGTTCCAGAGCACTGGGCCACAGATGTAAACTCAGAGAGGGGAAATGCAGTTTGTCCAGATTGGATCCTATTTTCTGAGTCATGACAGGAAGATTTGTTCCTGCCTTGTGACTGCCACTTCATTATTTGAGCTTGAGCTTTGAAGCATTTTGGAGGATTGAGGAAACCTAGTAACGTACCTTTCTGCTCCAAGATGGCTGTTTCCATATCATATAGTTGAGTTGAAGGTTTTGCCAAAATCCATTCAAAAAGTGGCTGCATATTTCCAGTATCACCTTGAGATTGTTTTTTCACAGGAAACCAAAAGTATTATTCAACCTCACTCAGCTGATTAATTCTCTCTGTTTTTCTGCAAGGGGAATTGAGCATGGGAAAAATACATGCTTAGCCACTCAGAGATGGGAACTGCATAGCAGAGCTTGGTTTATGTTTTCTTGAACCTAATCTTCATCCTCTTAGCAAGGACTCATGTACTTGTGGTAATTGAATGGGCTGCAGGGTACATCGGGAATTGTAGTTTTGCAATGTTTTGTGCTCTGAAGATGAATAATCTTACAACCCTCTGAGGGAGATAAAGAGATGTTCTCTGACAAATTGTTATCTTGTATTTCAGAAGTATGCTTTGAGCACTGAGCATACCTTCAATTCATCCTTTCAGGCTTTTACCTTGATGTCCTTAGTAATGGCAGTATTTTAAACATCTAAGCTTGTCTTTCTCCTTCATCCCTCTTGTTTTCTGCAACTGTTTATGGTTGTTTTGGAGATGCTTCACTTACAAGACAGCTGCTTCTTTCAGAAAACAGTTCCTGAAATTAAAAAAAAAAACAAAAAACTTTAGGAAAAATATTTAAAATGTTACTGTTTAGTTTTGTAACCATCTTAGACATGCAGGACTCAAATTGAACAAATAAGGTGTCAGCCTTTTACGTCTGAAGAGTGCTGGCAATATCATAACAATATGGTATTAAAGAATAATTTATATAGTCTCTAACTTTCTGACAATTTTTTGCTTTCCACTGCCAGTGGTTTCAGCAAGCTTTTGTTACAAATTTGTTGAGTTTGTTAATATTGGTTTTGGTTTAGCCACTGAAGCAAGTTGTTACAAAGAGTTTGAGCAGGCTGAACGCTGAAAACCAGTTAGTAGTAAGAAGGTGACCCTCCTTCTTCATCTGTTACCTTCTGCATTTACACCAGGGAGCTGCAGAGGTTTTTATGGCTCATGGAAGGGCTACAAATTCTTTGTTTCGGTGTTTTTAACACATACTTAAAAGTGGCTAAGAATACATACACATTACAAAAATGTGACTTTAGGCTGGTTGACTGAATCAAATACTCTCGCTGCCTTATTTATTTTTCCTAACACCTTTCACATCCCTCAAGGCATGTTATGACTTTGAAAAGTGGTTTATATATGTGCATTGACTACTCAAGTGCTTAAAGAATTACAGCGTGCTAGACACATGAAAATTTATTTGGAAGAAAGGAAACGGGGAAAATATTTAGGAAACTAAATTAGTATCAGAAGATTAACAGGCAAAATGTAATTCTATTTAGGAAAAGTTAATTCCAAAGTGCTCAGAGTAAGCGGTGGACTTCATAGCTCTGCCACAGATTGGAGGAACAGATTTATTACACTGAGGTGATAATGTCTGTCAGCTTCACCAATACATTTGAAAACCTTAAGGAATTCATAATTATATATAAAAGGAAAGACTAATTGCTAACAGAATTCATTGAGGATGTCTGTGTATCTGTATTCAATGTGTCTTGGATATTGGAGTGGTTTTTTTTTTTTTTAATGCTTCTGAGATGTCCTTAATGCTTTTTGTGCTTTGTGTGATGCAAATACAGTGTGCATCAGTCATGTCACTGTTACGTGTATTTTGCAGGTGTGGCAAATATATTATTCTGATTTCAAATAATGGGAAACAAGTTTCCTTAATTTTTGATGGTCTTTTCCTTATGGCAGAGTGATTCAGTTTTTATTTCCTGCATTCCATGTGAATCAGTACAGTGGCTTGGCAATTTTAGTGAAATTGAGAATTTTTTTTTTTTTTCTTCTTCTTCTCCTCTTTTTTCCCCAGTTGGGAAGAAGAAGGGGAGGTTTGGTTTTATACTGGTTTTGTGCACTGAAATGGCTCAGTCTGCACTCAGTTTGGTGCAAAAAATAAGTGGGGAGCAAGTGCTGGGAGAAGGGAAAGGAGGGTGCATCTCTGGCACTTAGCAGTTAGATCAGCTTGCTTCACTGCATTGTCACAGTGAGTGTAGTTTGAAAATAAGTGGTAATTTCCTAGTTAAGGCTCATGCCCTTGGGCAAGGCATCTTGGTGGCTGTGACTAGGTCTGCCAAAGCTGTGCATGATGCCTCTTGCTAGTCTGTCTAGCAGCTCCATTCTGGACCTAATAAATGCTTAAGAGAAATTTACAAGTTTTCATTATTTTGTTTATAGAAGAGTGTTCTGTCAAGACGCTTTGTCTGACTTCTGAAACCAGATGTATTCAGAAGGACAGCAGCTGACTGATAATGATTATAAAATACATTAGCATAGGGTTTTCTTTTGGCAGTCTCATTTGTGAGAAGTAATGAGGTCATTGCACAAGAAGTTTTGGCTTTGGCTTGGCATGTTTTGGCAGCCTGTTAGAAAAACATTGTTTAGGTAGGCACTTCTTACAGAGAGGCTAGTAAATCTTGGTTTTTTGTAAAGAAAATGTGCTGTCAGTGCACTCTTACCATGTGAACTTCGTCTCCATTCAGGAGATCCACTCACCAAAATGCTGATCACGAAGCTAAATAACGAGTAAAAACTCTTGCAGTTGGTCCTCTTGCTCTTCTTTGTAGATGAGTAGTGACTTCTGTGCATGGAAAAGAAAAATTACAGAAGTCACTCAGACAACACAGATCTTCTTCCACTATGTGACTATTGTATAGCAGCAATAGGCAAACATAAAATTATTTCATTAAATGTGATATATCTATTAATTTTCTTATTTTACGTGCACTACAATCTTAAGTTCCTTAAGACTGTTTGAATAGCCTTTTTTTTTTTTCTTCACAGGTCCTAAAAAAGTCTTAACAATCTAAACATCGGGGTACTGTTATTTGACATGAATTTGTTGTCATTGGATTACAGCAGCATTTGTTTCATAAAATCTCATCCTACTTTGCATTTCTCTTTCTTTCTAAATGGCACCACATCAAATGTTGGCCAAAATCTGACTCACTGATGAAGTCTTTAAAAAAGACAGATGGAGAAAACAAATGCTGTTAAAAATCTTGTCTGAAGAATTGTAGCTGTGCTAATAGTCAGGTTTTTGTCATAATTGGTGTTCAGAGTTTGGTTTTAAATTTAGATTTTTATTCTTCAGTGTTTCTTAGGAGAGGGATAACACATAGTTACACAATGCTATTGCTTTGGCTATGCTATAACCAATGTATTCTCATGGAGTTTCTCGGTTAAGTTATATGAGAGATTCTGTCTTGCAGGAGAACAGATTTTTTTTTTTCTCCCCCAAAGAGAGTCTCTACTACAATGTTCACTTCTTCTGGTGTGTGTGACTGTCTTTAAACAGATGTCAAAATGCTTAACACAAGTCTCATAGATGTATACAGTGCAGTTTCCATTAAACTCGCAATAGTGTGAGGAAGAATAGGATTGAGGTTTAAAATGTGTGTGTGTGTGGAAACTGGTCAGACTTTAGATTTTGTTGCAATTTGTGTATTAGTTTCTCCAAAGTCTGCATATATCTGTCTTACACTGTTGATTTTTTGGAAAGAAAGGCAGTTGAAATTTTCTTTTATCCATCTAGAGTGTTTTCAGTTAGGAGTATTTCTCAGCTCTGATGTCCTTTTCAATTATAGCATAGTATTTGCCTTTTATAGCTGAGTATTAAATAAAATTAAAAAAAAAATAGGATCAGCATGACTGAAGTAAGATCTTTTTGTCAAGATTTATGCACATACAGAAATACTACATTTCTGGATACACCAAATAATATGTCAAATCTGAGCCACAAAATAGGAATGTAGATGGATCCATGCAGTGCATGTGTTTTATTGTTACTTTTCCAGTGACTTTTCTTTCATGTAGATTGACATAAAGACAAATATGTACTTTCCTTTAGATATTAAACCCCCTATCTCACCTATGAGGAATTGTAAAATTATATCCTTTTAAAAGAGAATAGATCAAGCTATAAAAAAAATGCATCTTCAAGATAAAATCTTTCTTATTTTTCTATTCCTAAGTGTATTGAGAAACAAAAAGAAAGCTACAGGATTTGTCAATCTGAAGATTCCATCAAATACTGGGAGTCCTCTAATTTTACTCTAAAGTTAGGGAGTGCATTGACATTTTTTTGCTTCCTTCTTTCGATGTACAGTAAAGAGGCATTGGTTGTGTGAGTATCTGTTCAACAAGTTTTTTAATACAGGACCTACATCAAAGGCTCTTACCACAAATTTAAACAGATGTAAAGGTTTCTGTGGTACCATAAACAGTATAACAAACAATTTGTTGTAGAAGCAGCTTCTAAAATTGGGTCTTTAGGGTGGTGAGAAATGTTTAATCTGCAAATATAGCTGGTAGTTCTTAATGGTAATTAGTAGCTATTGAAGGAAGAGTTTAGGTGGAACATTAATTAAAATAAACCCATCCAAGCCTTGCAATAATAGGCACTGACTGCCATCTATCCATGTGTTTTTTAAAAATCATGTCTATCAAGCTATCATTAACTTTCTACCTAGCTGGTATTTTCAGTGCAATTTTAGATCCTAATACATGAAACCTTCCTCCTTCTGGGTGAATGCCTAGGGCTTATTTGTCTTGCTATGAGACTTGGTGTTTATCTTATTGACTCTGAAGTCAGAAGTGCAGGGTATTTTTTTCAAGGATACTTTTAGTCTAGAAACAGCTTTATAACTGAGTATGTCAGTTATGATAAACTAAAAAGTATTTTTTAAAGTACAGGCGTTGTTGCCTTGTTAATGTGCTTTCTTCTGCTCACCCCCTCTTCAGCCATCACCTTCTGTCACTCCATTGTGCACTGCTTGGACTTCTTTTGAAAAAACACTGGAGACGGAGTGAGAGCCGTCCTGACTTTTTTGTGTCTTTGTTCAGGTAGATGAGGACAACTGTTTGTATTTACAATTGCTCACAATTGTATCCTTCTTACTATTTCCACTCATTACACAAATTGGGTCTGGGAGTAGGAGGGGATATGAGTGGTTGAATATTGTCTTTTAAACTTGAAAGGTAAAGCATTATAGTTTTCAACTGTACACTAGTGAGTGTTAGAAGAGCCACATTTGTTTACTGTAATACCTATTTGGTCAGAAGATCAGGTGATATTCACACAGGTGCTTAGCTTCACCAGGGTGGAAGAAACAATAGCTCATGACTGTTCTTACCCCTGAAAGCTAAAGGTTCAACTAAACATATCTCTGGAAAGACCCTGAGCTGTGCAGCTTAAACACTAAACATCAAGCTGTTTCTTTCTGACTCAATATCTCTACCACTAGTGCTATTCAAGTATTTTGTGCCTTTAGTTTCAAACTTAAGTTTGGAAAGAGAGGATAGCAGTTGATTTAGTTAAATTGTAATTCCATTGTCATGAACTTTGTGAGAATGATTGGTTGCTTATGCTCAAGAGAAAGAGAGTCAGAAAGAGCTGGTCAGTGTTTTGGAGACCTGGAGATGGGTACAGGATTTTTCCATGTTAACATTATGGTAACATCTAAGAAAGTCATGTTCCACTCTGAGTTTAGTGTGCATTTGCCTACGGGTTTCTGGAAACTGCATTAAAAAAAGTATATAAATTTAACTTAGCATACCTGGCCAAAGCCCAACTGGAAATTAATTTGGCTTTCGCTGTTAGAGAACAGGAAATATTTCTATAAATACATTAGGAGCAAAAGGATGACTGAAGAGAATCTTCATCCTTAGTTGGATGCAGGGGGGAACATAGTGGCAAAGCATGAAGAAAAGGCTGAGGTACTCAATACTTTCTTTGCCTCGGTCTTTAGTGGTAAGACTAGTTGCTGGATACCCAGCTCACTGAGCTGGGAGATAGGAAAGAGGGGCAGACTGAAGCCCCCATAATCCAAGTGGAAGTGGTTAGTGACCTGCTACATCACCTAGACAGTCTGAGGGGTCTGATAGTATACACCCCAGCAAACTGATGATACAACAAGAGGAGATGGCCTCAGCTTGTCCCAGGGGAGGTTTAGATTGGGTAACAGGAAAAACTTATTTACTGAAAGAGTGGTCACACACTGGAATAGGATATCCAGGGAGTTGGTAGAGTCACCATCCCTGGGAGGTGTTTAAGAAATGTGTGGCCATGGCACTTTGTGTCATGATTGAATGTCATAGGGGATGGTGTTATGTCAATGATTGGACTCAATCTTAGAGGTCTTTTCCAACTGAAGTGATTCTGTGGTTCTCTTATCTATGTTAAATATTTACTCATTTTGATTTATTTCCACATTTTACTTAAGTAGGCTGGTATACTGCATTATTTTGGGTACCTGTGGTATGTTGGAGAATGTGGCAGATGTAGTTTTCTGTCAGCTGCTGAAAGAAAATTTATTTTAAAATAAATATTTGGAGAGAGGGAATTGAAAATTTATGTTTCTCTTTTTTTTTTTTTTTTCAGGATAGTGGTTTTATTTTCAGTAATTTCAATTTCATTTGTAAGTGGTAAATTGTATGTTCTTGACAGTTATAGTCAAGTCTGAATACTGAAATTTGTAACTTTTTTGATTTTCTGTTTTGACAGACTTTTTTTTTCTGTATGTGTAAGAAGTGGTTTCATTATGAGTTGAAAATGTCTAAAAGCATGTAATAATTTCTGCGATTATTTGGTATGTCACTTTATTAGAAACAAACAAGCAAAAATATTCTAAAATCCCTTGTAGGAGTTTTCACATCTCTATATCAGGCATTGAAATTTGCATCCATGTAAATAAAAAATTTTTTTTAAAAAGTGATATAACACTTTTTTGGGGGATTTATTTTGGTATATTATAGGCATCAATTAATTTTTTTCCCTCCTGTATCCTACACTTTGCTGAGTCTTAAGATTCTATTAATCTTTAGTCTTACTCTCCCCATTTCCTAAGTTTTTCTGAAAGCACTTGTGTTTTTGAATTGGGAGTTCTCTGCCAACTTCCCTAGCATGGTAGAGTGGGGAAAGAGAATGGCAAGGGGACTGTTGCTCTGCCTATGGCTCGGAGGGTTTCTCTCCATTAGCTCTGCTGCCGCCTTTCTCGTGTCTGAGGAAGGGTGGGCTTTGATGGATCTTTTAATATGAGTATCATCTTCCAACACAGAGCATGGGAATGGATTAGCCTAGAGGGTATGAGGGTTGTTCTCTAAGATAGTATTTTAAGGAGGACATCAGTGACAATTCTGCTTCACATCCACTTTTCTGTGTTTTGCCAGCACTGTTCTATGTATATATTGGTAGCTTTGAAATAATTTTCTGCTGTTAGATGTTAAAACAACTAAAATACATTTCATAGTCTCTGAGTCATTTGATCTTCATCTTATCCTTTCAGATGGCATGCTACATGCTTAGATGAAGAACAATTAGTGAATTATTTAAATTAATTTGTTTGGGTTTTTTCCTGAGTCAGAGTGGCTTTTTTTTCCAGTACACTGGTGTATGTAGTCCTGAAACAGGTTCTTAGTAATTAACTAAAGAAGATGAGAGGATAGTTGTTGCATGTGTTCAATTGAAAGTCCTGCTGGAATATGAATTTCTCAGACAAAATAAATTTAGAAGTGAGAAAGATACTGCTGGGATAAACCTGGGACAGAGCTTGATCTGTAATATAGTTTACTGGGTTCTACCAGGTGATGTGTGTGGAGATACTGAAAAGAAATAAGAGATGACAGATAGTGAGTAGTATTGTACTAGATTTTTTTTTAAGGAAAAAAAAAGTGTTTCTCTTGGTGAAGTACAAATTCAGTCACTTAAGAAATAAATTGTGTGTGATTTAAATAACTCTTAATAAACACTTTTATGGATTACTGTGTTGAGTAGTTATTTCTTGGTTGGGAAGAGATGATTGCGGAATTCTGAGTTACAGTAATTAATCAGAGCTATTTTGACTGGATGCCTAATGATAATCTTCCCTCCCAGTTATTTCAGTTTATTGTTGGAGAACATTGCAGATCCCAGTAAAGTCCCCCGAGTCTTCTGCATAGGCAAAATGGTAGTGACGGTACTAAAAGGGAAAACTGATGGAAGCAGGAAAAATGCAGTATAAACAGAAGAGAATATCCTGGTACTATAAAATAAACCTGAAGAGACTATGTCCAGAGAGAGATATCTGCAGAGTGAAATAGAGCATGGAAAGACTGAGAAGGAAAATTCCCTTAAAATCGGTGAAAGACACCATCTCTGGCATATCCCTGGTTTTTAGGAGCTGTGGGGAGACTGCTGCTAACTGGTTGCAAAGGCAAGGACACCCACTCCTTCTTTCTCACCCAAGGAAGTAAACAGACAGAGGCTGTTAGGCAGTTTTGAGTACAGTTCTTTCTGTGGTTTTGCTTTTACAAAGCCAACTGTGCAAGTGCATTGTTTGTTATAGATGAGATGATGAACTTCTAGGCTTTGATCAATAAACATAAGCAAAGAAGTCCCTCATGCAGTTTCTCCAGCTCCCAAAGTTTGAGCGTTTCCTCCTGATAGGTGTCATTGTGTCTTGTGCTGCCCTGAGGTCTTGGCCGAGGGAGAGGACAGCTCATATCTCAGACACTGTTCAGTAATTTGTGACTTGGGTTCGGTATGTTCAGTAAGAGGGATTTCAAAGGGTGGCAAAATCAGCCCCATGCTCTCTTGGTGCAAGTTTGTCTACAGTTTCTTGGAGTTTTTATTTGGTTTTGTTGTTTTCTTTAGGTCCAAGTAGTTCCCTGTAATCTCTTTCCCCTTCAACAAGCTGGACTGTAAGCGCATTTTTGTTAATATTACTGAGGTGTTTTACTGCAGCAGCAATCGTGATTACAAGACTACTACATTTTGGCTAACAAATGCAATAAATGTGATGAAAATCCCCCTGTGTTTTACATTTCACTGCATAACATGTTTATATAACATGTTAAACACTTCTGTCTGACGAGCAGTTTTCCACAAAGGTAAAATGTATTTTCCATGGCACTCTTTTAGAATTACCGTGGGAAGCAGTAATTCCTGCTCACTTCTTTCTCCACACATAGCATAAGTCTACATTTCCCAGCATTTAAAAACTGTTTTCTTATTTTCCTCTGCCGACTGTTTGAAGGACAGGTTTTTTTTTTTTAGCATGTCTTCCATGAGGTAGGAGGCTGTTTTCTAGAGGACAGAGCTTTCCCCGATGGCGAGGCGCTGGCAGAGGCGCTGGGGCAGGAGCAACCAGGTCCCTGCCGGAGCGCGCCCTTGCGCGAGCACTAATTTGGCTTTTTGTATTCTCGGCCTGTCTGTTTGTGGTATTTAATGCTCTAACATCGCTCTGGTCGGGTGAATCCATATGTCATTCAAATGGGAACCTGTGCCTTGCCATTGGCCTGACAGCCGCTCAGCCGTGGAGCACAATGATAAAATTATGAAAACTGTGTCTCTGCTCACTGGACCAGTGGAATTTACAAGCATTTCTCCTCCATGTGCCTAAACGCTGTGTTGCTGTGTTTGGCTCACATGGTAGATTTTTCTGGATTATAATCTTTGTCAACAATGTGAAGGCGCACTCACATCTTTTTTTCCCCATCTCCATTTATTTTTATTTTTTTTTTAAATCTCTGTTCCTTTATTTGTAGACATGTGCTTCTCACAGACAAAATCAGAAGTCAGCTACCTGCTTTGATGGTAACAAAAATAAATACTTTGTTTATGTATTTAAACACAGAAGATTTTTTATGATAAGAAGAGTTTTCCTGCTGCTTTGTTCTGTCAGTGTATTAAATAGTCGATATAAGGAATGTTATTTATATGCAGATTCTCATTACTTCAGCATTATTTATAAAACAATAATTGTGTGCTGGTAAAGCCATGTATGTAAAACCGTATTTTAGCTTCTTGTCTCCCTTCTTGTGCTATGGTACAGAAAGACTCCCTAGAATGGCTAGCAGGAAAAATTGGTTCCTGATCAGTCTTCCAATTAATAGCAAATTTCTTGTATTATAGCTTATGTAGTACATTTCTTGACTATTGTCATCAGACAGAAAGGTTGTGGGAGATCCCTTTAGTCTACTACGGAGCATTTTCTGGGCTTTCTGCTATCCACGTTGGGCTTGCTGGCAACAGTGTAACAGTGGGGTTACCTTTCGCATTCATGATCTATGAAAATTTTAAACCTGAAATCTTTATTTTCTGTTTGCCAGCTAAATTATGTGCTGCTTTGTGAAGTGCAGACAAATCCATATTCCTTGCCCCAAGGATATTGCAGTGTAAATCCCTCGGCTCATAGGTTCGTATGTGCATCTCCAGTTACAGCAGTAATGTTGGTCCTGTTAAGCTCAGTGGCACTACTCATATGATTTAAAATTTAAAAATGCATAGCACTTTGTAGAGTTGAAACATGAATAACATGTAATGAAAATAAATAAGGACGTGGGTGGGAAAGATGTATAGAAGAGGCAGAAGGTTTCGCTGAGTTTGTAGGGCTTCTTTGGAAATGTATGCATTTCAACTGGGACCGTCTTCATGGTTTTATTTATAATATAAACTTTAATAAATTATAAGACCTATATAGCAAGTACTTCAAATTCATATATTTCATGAACCCAGCTGTAATGTGCTTTTTAGAGCTCTGTAAAGTACTGCGCTACATTGTGTGTTTGCCCTGTTCATGTGCTGAATTTCTTTCCTACCCCTTTTATATTACTGCACTTGAGAGAGTTTTCACTTGCTAGTTGGAACAGAAGCTGAAGGGGATCTTTAGGAAAGCACAGTCAAGCAGACATAATAAATTTTGAAAGGCATAAAAACCTACCTCCCAATTGAGGAAGGTAAAGATTTACAATACATCATAGAAATACTTTTATTCAATAGAGTAAAAACCTTCTGACTTAGTAAAGCTTTCATACTGCAAGGCAGTGGAAGAGCCTCATGCAATGTAACAAGTTGTTTTCTTTCTGACTCAGAAGATGAAATAAGTTTATTTTCAGATCAGTTACAGGAAACAAAGTAGAAGAGGCAGTGCTTTCAAGTAGGTGCTTGCCTTGTTTTTCTTCTCTGATGCACAGAACGGTTACATTGGATGTTAATTATTTGATTACATGGCTTTTCTTCTGGAGAGACATTGAGATACACTGCCGAAGCAGTTTTTTTCCTCAAGGGAGTGGGTCCTCAGTGAAGTGCTTCCCAGGAAAAACAAACACCGGAGAAACAAACTAGCATCTCGTACTAGATGCTACTAGATAGCAGCTAGTACTGTTAGCCTTGTGTTCATTGAAGTGGCACCTTATAAAATGAGCTGGTTTTAAGGGTCCTCCTTGGCAGCTTGCTTAATAAAAGAAGCTGCCAACGCCCCCCCGCTCTATCCCAGAATGTTCAGAAAATGTTTTCTAAACACTCCCAATTTTCCAGACTAAACAGTACATACATCTTCAAGTATGAAGACAGCTTCTTCTCTTAGATTGATAATTTATTGATACCACATCCAGAGCTGTTGAGAGAATTGGATTATAAGGATTTGTAGATTGCTTTTAGCAACATAGACTATTAATTTATTTTACCTTTCTAACAGTCCTTTTACTTTGAAATGTTTGGGTTTTTAAAAGAACTGTTATTTTTATCATAAAGCATTCCTGCTTTCATTTAAAGGGTATTTATTACTGCTTCTCTTCTAGGAGAATGTGATGACATCTTTACCCATCTAAAATGTAAGAAGGCTAGGTTTTGCAACCCCTCTGTGTGGGGAGGGAAAGAAAACAGGTGGACATCAGAATTGTTTCATAATGGAGCTTTACCCAAAAGAGATTTCCCTTGCTGCAATTTAGTACAGAAATTTACTCGTCTTAAGTAAAAATCACTAATGTCACTATTTTAATTGCTGAGTAAGACGTGTAATGCTATTTGCTTCCTTAGTAATACATTTTTATAGATCTTTGCAGGTATTTATAGCTACTCTATTTGTGTGGGTTGTTTGGCTATTGTTACTATTTTGAATGTTGGCTTTACTTTTGAATCACAAATGTTTTGCAGCTTTCTTAGCTTAATTAAATTTCTTCAAACATTGTGATCTTGGTGAGTAAATATTAGTGCATGCCATAGTTCTTTATTTGAACTGTTTTCTGTAAAATTAGAAGTCTTGATCAAAATTAGAAGTCTAAACCCAGGAGATTTAGTTCATTTTTACCTCTTGACATGAAATAAAAGCTGAGTAAAATTTGGAAGACTAGACTGAACAATCATGGATTACTTAATGGTTTTGTTTTATTTTGGTTTGGTTTGGTTTTTTTATTGTTGGTTGCTTTTCATTGGCACTGCTTCTACTCCTCTCCCCCACTCCCTTCAATTTCTGTGCTGAATATTTAAATCAGAGGTCAGTTTGGCTCAATGTGTTGTTTAAAATACACTGCAACTGAGCTGCTAAATGGAACAACAGCATCAGCATAAAATGAAGGGACCATATTAGGTCTGAGAGGATGGAAATGCACATAGGTTATCAATAGATACCCAAATCGAAGTGAGCTTACTCCATAGATGTATTTCTCTCATAGTGAACTAACAGTGTTTTTGAGCTTCAGTCCTCTTCTCATCAGAGAGTAATAACAGTCTGTGCTGTTCGTGTTTTCTCCTTTTCTTTCTTCTAACTCCCATAGCACAGCTTTTTCAATCTAGCATTCACTGCACATGTTCCAGTCATGAGGTTACAAAGCTGACATTGCAGTCTCAGCAGAGGTTATCTCTTTAAAATTCCCTAAAATTCCCCTTTGGCACATCCAGTTTGGCAGCTGGGTTTCTGTAGGAAACTGATGGAGCCACCCCCTCCCCTTATGTCCTTTATAAAAATAGAAATCTATTAAACCTCTGGCCAGAAGGGCAGATGGGTAAGTACTCCCTTCAAAGCAGACGGTGCGGCTTCCTAAGCTTTTCTCCTTAGTTCTGTACTCTCAAAATAATATTTATATACTTCAGACTAAGTAGTGAAAATACCTACTTTTAAAATTGAAATGCAAATTGCCGTTGTTCTTCAGGCTGTTGATCTCTATGTTCTAAAAGATGTATACAGCTGCTGAGAAATACTGACCTGTTGTTCAAAATATTTTAAATAGTTATGCAACTGTAAAATCAGAAGCTTCATTTAATCTTTGAAGCTCTTGCCTGAACAATGCTGTAGCTGGTGAAGTATAACTGCAACTGGGAGAAAGATTTGCCAATCCAAATTGGCAAATGACTGCCAACATAGACAAGTGATCACTGACCTAACAGTAGTCAAGAACTATCTAAAAGGGCATTGTCCACTTGCGTTTTACAAAACAGCTTTACTTTCATGCAAACAATGTTCCTGAAATGCATTAATTATTTGTTTCTCTTTTCTGCAAGGAAGGAGAGAGAATTGTGATAGTGTCCCTCTCTGTCCTTTCCCCTTGCTTGTCATTCTGGGTGAGACCTGCAGTGATTATTGCTTAAAGTGAGTTAAATTTTACAGCAGCATTTAAGTATTTGAGCTTGAGGACATCTGAAGAGCCGATGTCCTCCCTGAAAAGCCAAGAAGAGAAACTTTTTTTTTTAACTTCACCTTGGGCTGCTGCTTTCTCATGTCACCTGTATCTTAGATGTCATATCTTGAGAAGAGCTGGAAGCACAGTTGCTTTTTGTATGGGGTGCATTTTTGGAAGTGAGAATTGTGAATTTGGATTCAACAGGGAGAGGAGAGTCCAGGAAAACCTGTGTAGTTCAGCAGCAGTCAAAGCTAACCCAACTGTTAGCTGCAGTAGCACTTCTCTTACATTTTCTCTGAGTTAGCTCACCATGTTGAGGGTGTTTGTTTGGTTTTTTTTTTTTTTTGTGCACTAACCCATCAAAAGGCTCTCCAATAATTTTTTTGCTTGTTTAGTGTGGGGGAATGGCTCAGTAGAGGACTAGACTAACAATGAGAGAATTGACAGGATAGATGGAGAAGGTGGCAAGACTCTGGAGTGGTAGATAGATTGGCTTGGAACTGTAGACCACTTGTCTTGGTGCTCTAGCTCCCAGAGTGTCATACAACCCCCACCGTGTGCTGCTGGCTTTCCAGAAGGAACAGTCTTGTTTTATGTGGTGCTTGCTGTCAGGAGACCTCTTCCTTCCCTGCAGAGGTGGGCACTGGGCAGGCTTCAAGCAGGAAACCACTCAAACCACTCTACATATTAGATAAGGAAGCTCAGGGGCATTTCTGCAATGAGTGTTTCCTTTAGAGCAGCTTTGAATAGCTCTCTCCTGAGAACCTGTGCTTTTTCCATTGCCTAGCAGTCTGTCAGCCCCTCTGGAAAACTCCAACAGCAACTGCTCTTTTGACTTTCTCTGCCTGATGCTTGCAATCTGTCTTTGAGGACTGTGACCCCTAAATAAGTTACTGTCGTCTCTCTGTTGATGGTCAACAATGACTACATGCACCTGACACAAATCCCATATGATTTGCACAGAGCATTGCATTTTCTTACTGTAAGTTACCATCTGTATTTTGTTGTTTGTATTGAGGAAAGTCTTTGTTAATATGACCACTATTTAACAGTCTTGGAGTCAGCCTGAAGCCCTTTTCTTTTTATGTTACTTTTTAATGCAATGAAATGTCAACCTTCTTGTTAAAATAATAAGCATAACCATTCGTGATTCCCCCACCTCTTATTTATTAAGAACTTGATATATTTGTCATGGGAAAGTCCAGAAGTATTTTTATTCTTCTCCTCCTTCATATAGATGCATAGAATGGTTTGGACTGGAAGGGCCCTTAAATTAAGATCATCTAAGTTCCAGCTGCCCTGCCATGGACAGGAACACCTGTATCTGCTGGATGTTGGAACAAAAACCATCCCCAAATCCTACCATTCTGAATTGTTCTAATAATCTAAACAATGCAAGAACCACCAAGTTTATCACCAGTCCAGATGACAGTGTAACACATCATGTGAGCACTTGGAATCCATTCCAATGCAAAGTCAGATAGGTTAACATTGATTTCCATTCTCACCATATGTGCAGAGAAATTAATTTATGTAACAAAATGTTGGCCACCTCCTACAGCTGTTCTTGGGAAAGGCTGCCTCTTAACAGCATATAGTAAGGAGAAGTGAGAACAGAGAGGGACCAGTATTCAAAGGGTGTACATGGGGAGCTGTGGTTACCTTGGGAGTGAAATGAGAAAGGTGTAGGATCCTCACTTGTCTGGTGCAAAGGCTCTTAATCACCCTTCTGAACAAGGCTAAGTCTGGGCCATTTTTGTGCTTAGCACAAGACAAAGGCTACCTGGGACAGCTTTATTACACAAAAGCAAAATTAACTATTCAATGTCCTGCTTGGCTGTTACTTTTGGCAAAAATGAACTGCACCAGATGAGTGCCTTCATTCTTTTCAGGCTGGGTGTCTTGGAGTTTTTTTTTTTAAAGTAAGTTGATTGGTTTCTTTATTTTTAATAGAAAGATTTCCCTGTAATGCAGCTGTCTTGTCAAAAGATACTCTTCCAGACTTCAGTTTGGAGGTACTGAATATTCCTGACGGATCCTTTAAAGTGTTTTAAAGTGCATAATTGGAGCACTTGAGCATAAAACTACAATTATATACTTACGTGTTAATTTTGTGTACACATAGATATTACTTCTGTTTGGTCATAAATGAGAAGGAAGTGTTTTATTCTGAGTGTAAGAATTTTGTGAATGCTTATACAAAATACAGAGGTTTGAATTATTAGACTTGGAGGGAATGGATAATTAAGCTTTCAAGAAAGGGAAGGAGCATGTATGGATATACTAGAGATTCTTGGATACTTTCAAAGAGTAGTGAATACTATAAAAATTGGAACATAATATTTGATATTAGTTGCAACATTAGTTTTTAATGGGTCTATTTTCAATTAATTAAAATGGGTCATTTTGGTAAGTCACATTTTGACTGTGAAGGATCTTAGATGTGGTGTTTTGGGTTCTTAGAATTCTGTTTCATTTTGAGGATAATGTTAGGTGAATTGTATTATTTGTATTCTGATACTTATATTGAGCAGATGTTTCTGAGATTTACTTGTAGCTGATATGAGGAATAATTTACAATAATCATCTTATTTTAAGTATAATAAAACTGTAATTATTAAAAAAAAAAAATTGGATGTGCTATATAGTTTCTGCCATGACTTTAGAAGATTGGTGTCTTTGATGTTTCTGTCAGGGTTCTTTTGATGTTTTCCAGAGCTAAGTAATAGGTCAAATTAAATAATAGAAATGGAATAAATCAAATATCTAAATTCTCAAGGAGGGGCTTGAAAGCTTTTTTAAAAAAAATACTTGCAGCAGTATTTGAAGTCATGGGTGTATTTCAGCTATAAGTTGTAGCATTTGAACAGTTATGTAAGTACTGTTATTTAAGAAGCTGAGTTGTTTTTTATCTGTTCCCAATAGAGAAAGGGGAAGAAAAGCCAGCACAGAAAAGACTTGCATCTTCGTTTTTTTTTTTTTTTTAATTGCTGATACTGTTCAGCCAAACCCAACTGAAGAAGTAGAATTTTGGATAGGGATGGCTTTGTATTTCTTTGTTTTCTAAGCAAGCACAAGTAGTCCAGTGAGTTTGCCCATGTCAGTAGCAGTGTTGTTGAGGGGCTGTACCACAGGACTGGGATCTTAATTTTTAGACAGTTAATGCTACACTGCAATAAATTATGCCAGACTGGTAAAGATGTAATAAAATTTGCTTACCAGTTGGTCTAGCCGGTCATTCTGTTTGCCTCAGGATTCCTTGCTGTGGGCAATTTCTAGTGTCCAGATGAAAACTGTAATTTTGATCCTGCTGTACCTGAAGAAACTACCAGAATTTGGACTGTACAAATGACTGCCTTTGTCACAGAACTTGCTGAACCTAAACGATAGCTGTGGGCGTTCATGCCTTTTTCTTTTGTATGTTGACCTCCTATGCTGTGGATAATATTTGGGGATTGAAATCCATAATAAGAGCACAAAGATTTGTAAATCTCTTCTCCTACTAAATGTGCATGACAAGATTTTCATTATTAGAAACGTGATATTCTTTAGAAAAGCAAAGGACTGGAACTAGAGGTGACTTGCTGTGTAGCAGCAGCCTACTGCTCTGGTACTTCAGTCAGGCCTAGGAGGCAGAGCTGTGGGGACTGACTTGTAAGTGGCGATCTTGCAAACAGTGCGTGGCCATGAGAGGAGTTCTTTATGAAACACCTAAAACTGAGTGTGCTGCTTCGTTGTTAACTTTATACTGAGGCACTAGGCTGAAGTATGTGTAGAGCAGCTCCACATTAGTAAAGCACAGAATTGTTGAGGTGGGAAGGAACCTCTGGAGGTCATTTGATTCCACTCCTCTGCTCAAGCAAGGCCATCTAGAGCTAGTTGCCCTTACGGCTTTTATATATGTCCATGTATGGATATTCCACATCCTTTCTGGGCAACCTGTGCTAGTGCTGTCACCCTTGCAGTGACAAAGTATTTTCTGATGCTCAGGGGGAACCTCTGAGCATCATTTTGTGCCCTGCTTCTGGTGCTGTCACTGGGCACCGCTGAATGAAGTCTGTCCTTTTCGCATCCTCCCTTCAGGTATTTTTATATACTGATTAGATGCCCTTGAACCTTCTTTTCTCCAGCCCACACAGTCCCAGCTCTCTCATCCTTCCCTCATTTGTGAGGTGCACCAGTCTCTTCATCAGCCTACTATCTACCAGCACCCCCAGGTCCCTTTCTGCCTGGCTGCTCTCCAGGCTGCCAGGGGTTGTTGTGGCCAAAGTGTAAAATGCAACACTTAGCCTTGTTAAATTTCATCCCATTGGCCTCTGTCCCCCCATCCAGCCTGTCCAGGACCCTCTGCAGGGCCCTCCTACCCTCCAACAGACTGACACCTGCTCCTAACTTGGTGTCATCTGCAAACTTACTGATGATGGACTTAATCCCCTCGTCCAGGTCATCAATAAAGATATAGAACAGGATTGGGGAATGGGCTGCCCAGGGAGGTGGTGGAGTTGCCATCCCTGGAGATGTTAAAAAGAAGACTGGATGGGGCATTAGTGCCATTGGATAGGGCTGGCTGATAGGTTGGCCTGGATGATCCTGGATGTCTCTTCCAACCTGGCCTATTCTATTCTATTCACCTTGGTGTCCCTTCGTTGAACTCTGTGTCTGCTGAACTGGATAGTACAGAACTGAACACAGTATTCCAGATGTGGCCTTGCCGGTGCTGAGTGGAAGGACCTCCCTTGACCTACTGGCAGTATGTTGTCTAATGCAGCCCAAGATGCTATTAGCCCTCTTTGTGGGAAGGGCATGTTGCTGCCTGTGTTCAACTTGGTATTGTCTGCCCATAGCCTAGTGGAAATGAACACTTTTGGATGGGAAGAGGAGAAAGGCACATTTTAGCTTTGGAAGCCATCAAGCTAAAGAATGGTAATTTAGAGAAGCATGTTACTTAATTTTAAAAAGAACCTTTTTAAAGAGACTGGAAGCAAGAAGGAAAACTCAAGGGTGTGCAAGACATTGGGGATGCTAAACAGTGTGTGTGTGTGTGCTGCCTTTTCTCATTCCTGCAATACAATAATAATGTTTGCATTTCTTTTAGCTATCAAGATTGTGCACCAGAAGAAATGCGGAGTGAAAGCTGTTTTACAGAGGGATTTTTTGGTGTCTAGTAGCTGTGTTTTAATGCATAAAAATGGAGGATTACTCGTGGTTAGATTACCTGCTACTCAGATTCAACCCATGCCTCTCATTTGTCTTCCTTGCTTTAGAAGGTCTGAATGGCACTGCAAATCTCATCTGAAGAAAAATTTATGTGTGTCTTTTCTTAACCATGTTTCATTTTAACCACCATTTGAGAAATAGCCATCTCCATTTTCATGGAGAATAAATGGCAAACGTAGTATTTGGTCACCAAAGACTTGTGTAGTCCATTCATAGCTGCATAAAAAGTGCCCTATGATAAATTGTTACAGGGCTAAAAATCAGGTTGAAAACAGGCATTTGCATTTTGTTTAACTAATGCCTGGCATTTTGTTGGTGAGTTTCATGCTCTAAGTGCATTGAGAGACAAAGTTTCCAAAGTGCATTTTACTGAAGCACCATCAGAAATGCCATAGGGATCAGGTGAAGCTTGCATTGGTTGTAGCAGTTCTGATGTGTGTTTCCTTATGTTGATTTGTAAAATGGAAATTAAATAATTAAGCAGATTACATGATCCCTTCTAATTGTCTTGATCACTTAAAAAGAAAAATGGAAGGCAGAATAGGAGAATAGATACATGTGTGTGTATGTATATATATATAGGCACTATGATTTCTCTCTATTTCAAATACAATATATAAAAATAACTTTGAAAATTTGCAATAATTTTTTTTCCAAGTCTTCTCTATGGTATTGCTCTGAGGGGATGGGTATAGCATTATGGAAATTTCTTACTAGATATTATCATATTTTCATCCCTTAAACTGTAGAAAGGACCAAATGTTGCATCAGTTCAAACTGTAAGGCAGTGTACAAATCAACACTATCAAGCTCTCATGTAAGAAAGATTTCTGTGTATTGTTTCTAGACTCAGCTGTTTACCTCTCCCTTGAAACTAATTTTAGCTCATATAAAACATGGAATTTTTCTACTTTTGTTTGTTTGCTGTTTTTAGGAGAAGGCAGGAGTGGGAAGTGGTTGTGATATTGGCATAGATTTAGCATTTACGGCAGAGGTAGTTTTCATCAATTTCTCACAAGGGAATCAAAGTGTTCTTTTTTGGAAGGAGAGATATTGCTTTTCCTTACAAATGATTGACTATTTTGTGGTAGTAGTCTTTATTTATTTGGCTCTCATCATGAAGAATAGGAAACTTATTCAAAATCTCAGTACATCAAAAATATGTCAATACATAAAACATAAGTACTATTCCATACTACAGTCTATGCAAAAAAACTATGTTAATAAGATGTGAAGGTTGCACAGCTAAGAAGTCAGAAAACATAAATGATACGATTCTAGCAGCCACATTAACTGAGCCACATTTCACATCCTCTATATTTTATGAAATGCCTTTGACAGCGTAAATCAGAAAGAGAAGGTGCTATGTATGTGTAACATGGCTCAGTTAATGTTGCTTTTGGAACCTTAACATCTATATTTTTTGACTGGAGAGTTTTTTAATCATGTAATCTTTGTAGTTTTATACATTCTATTTTTTAATACTTTCCCTTTTAAAAAAAGGAGAGGAAAACTGCCTGTACTAATTAGCTCATGTTGCTTTGATTTAAGCTACAGTAAAAGGCAGCATATAGAGAGAACCTCATGACAGGTACACATTTGATGCCATATACATTGCACTGACAACTGGTGTAATCATGCTGCTATGCACTTTTCGAGGAAATGAGGGCTACAGGCATGTGTTTGAAGTCCTACCCTTTCTGTCCTGGATGTTAACAGTAGTAAGGGTATGACTGCATTGCAGGCTGAAGCGTATTGTAGATGCTTCAGCTACCTTTTAAAATTAACTTCATTAGAGTTGCTTGCTTGTGCACAAGAAGCAGTTGATCTACAAGAGTTTGGATCCCCTTCTGACTTTATTTACCCTTGTACACAGCACAGTAAAGTAGCCTTGTACAAATTTTGGTGTAGGCGCCCTCAAATATTTGAAGTAGTTTGCAGATCTGTGTACTGCAGTGCAGTCTGCAACATAGACATACATTTAATGACTCTGCAAAATCTGCTACCTTCCAAGGTCTGGAATGGGGATTACTGTGCTGTGCAGCACAGAAACATGCTTTTTCTCCTTTTTTTCTCCTTTCCTTGCTTTGAGTTGCAGGGTGGACCAGTATCAGGCCCACTGTTAATATTTTAAAGGCTTTTAATGAGATTTTAAAGTTCACATTTCAGTCTAAAGACAAACAGTCTAGGAAAGGCATGGGTGAACATTGTGATCAATGTATTGTCAAAAGGTCAAAGCTAAGTGATAAGAAATAATAGAATTTGTAGAACATATGAATAGGATGCCTTAGAACCAGGATTTCTGATTTACCTCTGATTGGCAGCCTTGGGTGTTACCATTTTAAAATTTAAGTTAATTTTATAATTATTTTTTTAAAGTTCTTTTTGGTCAGAGGCATTCTTGTAACCTTTGTTAAGCCTGTTGGACTTGAGAATGGTGATTTGAGACAGAATTCAATGTTGTGCTAACTGTGATAGACGCTTTCCTGCCACTGGATGTGTGCCAGAGAGTTTCCCAATCCTGTATATGTATATTTTTCTTCTTTCTGTAATTCAGGTGAATGTACAGATTAAGACCTGAGCTTGTGTGAGCTCAAAATTTCTAGATATGAACTGAAAGTTTTTCTCTTTTTAAAAGTACATCAAAGTCAGTAGGTTCGTTTTCCCTTACAACTTTCTGTTCTAAAGTACGGAGAAATGCATGGTTCTTTTTTTTTTTGCAGAAGTCTAGCTTTGAAAAATCTAAGAACGAAGGAGTAGATGTTTCAGAAAAACAGAAGAATTTTTACTTCAAGGTTTGATGGGAACGGTGTGACGCCTTGCTTTATAGTGATTACTGAAATGACCACTGTAAAGTGAAAAGAATTAGAATGAATTTTAACTATAATGTCTTGTTGACTGTGTGTGCGCTGTTTAATTCCTGGTTTGAAGTACCAGGTGATGTTTGGGTGTGGGGTGGTTTTTTTGTTGGGGTGTTTTGTTTTTTTTTTCCTGGGAATCCCACGCCCTATACGTTTTGTATTCTAATTTCTACATAATCACAGTGTTACAGTTACAAGGAAAGTGGAATGTTACTGATGATTACATGTATAAAAATGACACTTGTTTCACAATGTTCAGGTCTGTTTCGCTGTTTCTTAGGGAAGCAGGCCTTAGAAGCAGGTAGTGTCATCCTTTCTTCTGACTGCTAGGCCTACCCCTGTCTTTGGAGTTCAGATTTTCTTCTGTCTGTAAGTAGGGCTTAATGCTAATCAGGCCAGACACACCCCTTACCACCCCCACTCCGATTTTTGTATCATTACACTGTGGTTCAAGAGTTCTGGCTGCTGCTGTTACTTACTATTGACATTACCCGTGGTCTGCCTTACTTTTTGGGCAGCAAATAGATTGGAAGGAGAAGCAATGATTGATGTTCCCAGGACACTTTCTGTGTAGTCAGGATGTCATGGTGACTGTCATGTTCAGATGGGTCCCAAAGTGACTTGACAGAGCTTTTTGTGATAAAGGACATGTAAAGTTTTTCCATTACTGGCTGGATCTAGCCATTAGGATGGTTTAAAAGTGCAGTTGCTGCATCTTGCTGGTATTATTAGTGCACCTATGCTAACATGCTAACTCTGTTACATTGTAATTTAAAAGAAAAAAATATATTATAATGACTGTAATGCTGTCTAATGATCCTTCTTCTTTGACATTAGTTATGGATTATGCATGCAAAAATTGCTTAACACTTCCATTACTATCAAGGTATTACCTGGACAAAGAATGTCAGCTACAAGACCCATTGTTCAAGCAAGAATTAAAGATAATGGACTAAGTTATAGGTTTAATTGGATTTCTCCCACTTCTTCCTTCTGACTGCCAATTTTGTTCTTCTTTTATTCTCATCCTTTCCTTGTTCATGTTCAGAGTGGTTTAATCACTGATGGTCAGTTATGCTTCTCCCAAATAATGCTTTTTTGTACTGTGCAAGTCAGATTGGAGGCTAAGTAATTATTACAGTTTCTGTACTTGCCTAGAAACAGATTCGAACTTGTGCCTGTTTTCTCTTGAATCGACCCAAGAATGTGAGCATCAGAACAGGCATGCAGAGTTTCCCAAATTGTTACCTCTTCTGTTGTGTGGCCACAAATAATGTGGGTGGAAGGGAGGAAGGGAAGGGACTGTTTACCTTATGAAGAAGAGAGATGCTTGGGTCATTCACTCTAAGTGTTGTTAAGTAATTGTCTTTGGATTTGTTTTGTTCTGGGGAGATTTTAATTAAGCTTTTTCATATGCTTTTTAATAAACATTTGTCCATAAGCAGTATCTTGTGATCCTCACCAGTAAAGCAGGAGGATTAATTTGCATGTTTGTTATTTATTTAAATAGCTACAGAAATTGCAGTGAGTGTTCAGCTGAGGCAGTGGTGATGGGAATATGTCATCTAAAAGTACATGTTGCATTTTTGTTTGGTGTGATTTGTGGGTGTTTGGTGATTGGAGTTTTTTGTTTGCTTGTTTCGGGGTGGGTTTTTTGTGGGTTTTGTTGTTGTTTTGGGATTTTTGTTTGTTTGAAACCAGTTTGTTTTGGAGAGATGAAATGGGATAATACAGAGGCAAATTCCAACACAGCAACTGATACAGAAGGTCAGAAGAGCCCAGTACCTTTTTTTTTTTTTTTTAAATGAAAGTATCTGAAAGCAGATGGTAGGATAAACATTTAAGAAATTGGAGCAGTCACCCAGCTTCTGTCAATCAAAGTGTTATTTCCTCTTTGGTTTGCTTATATTTGTTGCTTACTACTTCACAGAGCAAATTTTCATTGCTTTATCACAGGGCATAGATAAATATTGCAAGGAGATGGTTAGAATATAGGCATGGCTATATCAGGTCAGATCGGGGTTCCTGTAGCCTCATATCCTGCTTCCAGGGGAGGCTTTAACTGGATGCCTAGAGTAAAGTCAGAACAAAGTAAGCATCTGATACTTCCTGCAATACTCTTCAAGCCTACAGCTATTTTCAGTTCAGGGATGTCCCAAGTCAGATTTGGCTCTATGTATTTGGTAACCATGAGAGAATGTATCTTCTGTGAACATGTCCAGTCTTTGCTTGAGCCTACATAAAATTTCAGCTTTCAAAACATAATTTTGTAAGAGGTTTCAAAGATCCACTACCTCAGTGACTATTGAACCTTTTTGTCTCTTGTTTTGAATTTTGCTTCTACCGTCTTCATTTAGTATCTCCTGTTTATTGTGTTGCACAAGATGGTTTTGTAGCTTCTATCGTATTCTTAATTCCTGGTATCTTTTCCATATTCAGAGAGCTATAGTTTCCTTATGCACAAACCATTCTGTACCTTTGATAGTTCTTGTTGCATTTCTCTGAATCTTTGTTTGACCCTTCCCAATAAGTCAAAGAAGGCTGTAGAGAGGGATTTTTCCTTTGCAAAAGGATGGATCCTAATTACGATCTTGATTCTTATCTGTACTGATATATACAAAAGAGTTACCAGTCCTTTATTGCATTAAATACTTGTTTTTTGGTTTTTTTTCTTTTTTTAAGGCCATATTCAATTTATCACCCAACATGTTAGATTGTGTACCATCACTAGTAATTCAGCTATTTGATTCTTGAACTTGTTTAGATCTTTGCATGGTCTTGAGCATCTCTCACTGTTCATTTGTCATTTTGTTCCTTGAATATCCCATCAGATTCCCTCAAGAGTCACTCACAAAGGACAACTCCAGCATGGAAAACTCGCAGGATTATTCCACAGTGCAGAGTAGGGCAAAACAAACAAACGAAAGTTAATCTTTGATGGTCTCATTTCTCTAAATCTCGTTTTATACCTTGATCATCACAGGGCTCTTCAGACTTTCTGGCGGATCTCCTGTTCCCAGTGCATTTGAAGGAATGATTCATTACTCATTTCCCTATCTTAGCTATTCTGCCAGTTCTTTCTGGCCTGTCTTACTACATTTGAAGTGCCAGAGTTTACATTTGGACTTGGTGTTGGCTTACTGAAGCATGCCTTTTTCCTTCTAGAAACCTGCCATAAGCCATGCTGATGTCCCTTTGCTCTTCTCAAGCCTTTCTTCATAAGTGGTGAATATTAGTACTGTGCTTTCCATGTAGTTGTTGTTAAGCTGCTTTGATGATGCCAGTCAGATTTTATTTCTCATATCTGTCTGTTAGAACTCCATTTTAACAAGCCTTCTCCTTTTCATGTATTTATACTTTTTGAAGTTAAGAACAACAGTAGTAGATTTCTCACTTTTTGGTGTTCCTGTAGAGATGTTCAGTTTAGCTGTGTTATGGTCATTGGTGCATAGTGGTTCTGCAGCTGTAGGATGTAGAAGTAGATGACTCTTGCTGCTCAGGCCTGAACCAAAGGCAGCAGCTCCTCTTGAAGACTTCTTAAGCAAGCACCAGTTCATTGGAACCACATCTGTCTGGCACTTTGGTCTCTGCTTGCTCAGTCTTATGGGAGAAGTTGAAAAATCTTTCTATACAGTCTTGCTCTGTGCCTTTGCTGATCTTGCTTTATGTGCTTCCCTTTGTGTTGCCATGGTTTGGCCATGCTTGGTGGTCCCCATGCTCAGACTTCCAATACAACTGCTGATAGTGCTTTTGTGTAAGTCTTGATGTTCCAATGATCCAGTTTTTCTTCTACTTCTCCTCTTTTATGTAGAAGAAAATGTGTTGTTGGATTTTCTTAATGCAACCCTATTTACTTTGCAGTTATCTATGTGTATATTTTCATACTTTGATTCTTCTTCACACTTTCATGTGATGACCCAAAAACTCCATGCCATGTTTTTCAATCATGTCTTAATTCCTGCTCTTCAGTTTAAAATTTCACTTTCATGATCCTTCAGTACCAACATCCTGACTCCTATGCTTAGATGTGCTCTACCCCTCATGTACAAATATTTTTATCCTGCAAATGTTACAATTTCTGATGAATCTGATCTCTTGCTTTGTCACCATCCTCTCACCCTATCAGCCCGACATTCAAATTATGTTTTTCTTATTCATCTTTGTAGAAGACAGTGTTTTGCTGTCAGGATATCTTTCCTTTTCTTCTTCCTGTTACTGGGACTCAGATGGACCACAACATAGGTCTCTCCTCAGCATGTCCTAGGAGCCAGTCCAAATTCTGTGACCTTTGCAACTGACAGGCAGATCACCCATGTGGTCTTCTGTCAGATCCCAGCCTCCAGCTGTCTGTTTGCCTGATGATATTACAACACACCCTTTTAAATTTGCATTATAACGGCCTCATTTATGCATCAGCAGGGAGAGAGTATTTGTCAGAAAGCCTTGCTTCGGTCACAGAAATCTCTCACTGCCTGTGAAATGATAGCTAAGGAAATGGAAGTGCAAGCAAGAGAGCAGGTGCAGAAATGGGATTGTGGTGCCTTGGGACCAGGGAGTCATCAAGAAGTAGGACTACCAACTTCTGGCAGAAGCAATGGGAGCAAATCAAGTTGTGATAGTAAAATCAGCCTAAACAGGTGTTTGGAAAATACTACTGTATTGTTCAATTAATGTAGTAATGTTCAGGTAGAACAGGTCTGTGTTAACAAGTTGAGTAAACAGATTTATTGGTGTTTCAGAAACTCAGTTGGAGCAGTTTAGAGATCAAAGCATTTCAGAGGTATTTGAGACATCTGCTTTGAGCAGGGGTGTACAGGACCAACAGAAGGTCCATTCTATAAGGGAGAATGTCTGTCTTACATCAGTTATTAAACTGAAATGGTACTCAACAGCAGCGTCTGGAGAAAAACATGATCACCTACGATTTGGGGAATATAGACATGACCAGGAGGGGCTGGGTGAAAGTGTGCTCTTTCAAATGCCCCTAGAAAATGTCAATGGCTTTTGATACAAAGCTTACAGACGGAACTCATTCAGAAAATTCCTCCAATGTGGTTATAGCTCAAATTCTCAATGTGTAGGGAGGGTTTCAGTGCACAATACATGTGTGATTTGTCTGTTTGTAGGACCTGTAACAGGTTATTTTGTTTGCACTGGTGTTTTTGGGGGGTTGGTTGGTTGGTTGTTTGAAAAGATATGTCTTACTAGGGGATATTGAGAGAGACTGCAGTTTACAAAAACCTGCCAACCCCCAAGTTTTTTGTGTAAGGCTCAAATACACAAGTGCTAAAAATCTGAGGGTTGTGGGCAAAACATTTTACAAAACTTAGTGCTTTATTTCTACAACAAAAGAAAAATGTTATCTTTCAAAGTCATTTTTGGAGTTGTGCCTTTTTTCCCACAGATTTACTTTTGTGTTAGTGTGCCAGAAGGATTCCTCTGTCAATTTGTCTCAGTAGTATGCCCATGGAGAGCAAACATCTAAAATAACTGTTTCTGCATTGTAAGGCTGGGTGTTATGGGATCATGATGTTCAGAAGCATAGTGTTTTCCTGGAAAGAGTAACTATACAGAGCACTCAGGCCTATTCCTGCTCAAGCAAGAGAATCTGAGAGCTTACATTAACTGCAAAGTAAAAGAGTAGGACTTTTGGGTCAGCTGAGGGTATTGCTTCTGATCAGATTGCCATACACTTGTGACATAGCTTGATTTTTATGCCCTCCTGCCTCAACTCATGCATTTGCTTGGTTCTTCCAACAGATCCCACCTCAGTATGGTCAGCAAGGTGTAAGTGGCTACTGTCAGCAGGGCCAGCAGCCGTACTACAACCAGCAGCCACAGCCTCAGCATCTGCCACCCCAGGCACAATATCTGTCGCAGGCTCAGCAGAGGTACCAGGCTCAGCAGGTAAGCAGGATGGTCTCTGCTACTGACAGTCTCTCTGGAGCTGAAAGTGTAAAAACGATCTGTGTGGAATGAACAAAAGCCACTCCGGCCCTTTTGGGGAGAAGTGCTCAAACCAAAATTAAACAAACATGGAATCAGACAGCATCCTTCTGAAAGTTCTCTGGGAGTATATACACAGCTATATCTGTAGACCCTTTCAGGTTTTATTTTGTATAATTTTTTAAAAATAAAACCAGTGTATATACCCTGGCAACTATTAATTCTCCTTTTAAAAAGAAGTAGCAGTTTCTTGATTGGATATCAGTGGAGGCTGGAGGTTTTACTTGCTTTGTTTTTGTTTTCCCTTCACAAGACACATACTGTTGAGAGCTCCTTCATCTGCCATGGTCATTACTGTTTTGTTTTTCATTTTAGGATAGATGAGTTCAAGGCATTTTATATCTGCTTTGTCAAGGGAGCTTCATAAGAGATATTTTGAAATTATATTGCAGCTATTAATTTGAATATTGTCAGCTTCCACACCCAGTCAGGGAAACTGCTTAATTCAATATCCATTGCTGTTCTTGAACTGTGCTTTATCTGTTAGACATTAAAATTAAAGTGATTCTGTTTCTTAAGATCAAAAGTGATAGTGTATGGGTCTGCATCTCAGAGCTTGAGAAACAGCCAGTCTTAGATACTGAACAAAATGGATGTGCTTAGCTGATGCAGCTGAAATTGTAGGCTCAGTTCTGTCTGCAGTCTCAGCTCTGTTAATCACAGAGAGGTGATCTGGAAATGGAGAGATGAAACTGAAACATACTCACCATCCTGGGAAATCTAACAAGAGTGAGTTGCTCAAGACTGGGTATTAGTGGAGGCATCAACACTTGCTGCCTATCACTAGGGAATTCTGTCAGGCATGGCTGATTAGCGTTTTGGGATAATGCCGGTGCAATGTAGAAATCTCAGCTTGAAATAAAAAGTGTTTGTAAAATAAACTAACAAAATAAACTAACAAAAGTGGCCATAAGTAGCAATGATAGAGGAGGCTCCCTTCCTTTGATTTTTAAACTAAAGCTATGGTAATTTCACTCTGTAATTACATGTTAATTTTTCTTCATCTACATTTTAAAATTCCATTGAGAATTAACTTTTTTCATTAAAATGCTGGATGGTTTGTGAAATAGAATTCTTAATTGTATCTGTGATATTCCTGTAAATGTCACCACTTTCCATCATTTGGATTATACGTAACTGCAACTTTAAAGATTACAGTTGTGTGTTTAAATTTAATTTTCTCCCTTTTTACTTTGGCATTAAATGCTTGATTTCCCTATGATTTGAAAATACTGTTCAAAGGCATCTTGGTAAGTTCTTAACAGATAGAAGTCCTATTAATGCAGTCTATGAGACAGAAGAAACAGAGCTGTTCCCATGTCTAATATCACAGTTTGTAAAATACAAATATTTTGGCATTTATTTATTTTTTTTATGTATTGGACACTTGATTGTATTTTAAATACTGTCAGTTGAACGGATTGAGTATTTGAGTTTAAAAAATATTCAAACCAGACCAACCATACAGGACTTGTGAAATAATAAGATACTGATTTGTCTGTTGGTTCATGTTTTGATTACATCATTTGCTGTCATATCCAGTGGAGTGATGGTTTGTGTAATGAAGTGAAGAGGTGTCATAGATGAGAACGAAGACAAAATGTTGGGAGTAAAGCATCCCGTGTTCAGCAAAGCCAACTGCAGGATCCTGTAGCTGGTTTGGGGCAATCCCAAGCTCAAACGCAGGCTGGGCAGAGAATGGGTAGAGAGCAGTCCTGAGGAGAAAAATTTGGGGGTGCTGATGGATGAGAAGCTCAGCATGTGCACCTATCCTATGAAGACATGCTGAGAGAGTTGGAGTTGTTCAGCCTGTAAAAGGCTCTGGGGACACCTTGTAGCAGCCTTCAATATTTGAAGGAGGGCTACAGTTTAGCTGGAGAGGAACTTTTTACAAAGGCTTGTAGTGACAGGATGAGAGGTAATAGCTTCAAAATGGAAGAAGCTAGATTTAGATTAGACGTTATGAAGAAATTCTTCACCGTGAGGGTGGTGAAGCATTGGAACAAGTTGCCCGGAGATGTTGTGGACACTCCAACCCTGAGAGTGTTCAAGGCCAGGTTGGATGGTGCCTTGAACAACCTGATCTAGTAGGAGGTGTCCCTGCCCATTCAAGGGGGATTGGAACTAGATGATCTTTTAAGGTCAGTTCCAACCCAAAACATCATATGAGTCTATGGTTCAGTGATATATTACAAACTTGAGAGAGCTCAGATAAAAAGAAAGGCAGGGATAAATTCACAGGTAGAAGATAGTAGACTTTAATGAAGCCTGATTTGTTCTTTGAGAATTTGAAGGTACACTGAAGGAGCATCTAAATCCAGGCTCCAAATATGGTACAGGATCTCAAGGTCAATAGGCATTTTTGCCATAATCGGCAAATTCAGGTGGTACATTAAGTCCTCACAACACAGCCTTGCAGTTGGTAATCTTGAGTGTGAGAATTGCACCAGAAGTTCTTTGTGGCTTGTCAATGGCTTGTTGGTTACCCTGTTTAATAGTGGCAGCCTTCTGTGTTTTGGAGTCTGGTCCCAGTTTCTGAATTATGCAGGGTATTCATGGGGCATTTGTGTGTAACTGGGACTGCTTCATATAAGTAGCCCTTAATACCTTGGGGCTTGCTCCTTTTCTTTTCCCCATCTCCAGATTGATTGCATAGATACTCCCTGTCTCAAGAAAGGTAATCAGATGAACACCGTATCTCTGGTGTTTATCTATAAAGTCTCACTGCTGTTTTCTTTCCCATTCTTTGAGAATTTATAATGAAGAACACAAATTCCTAACAGGAAGATGAAATCTATACTTTGATAGTTCAGCAACTGTGCTCTTTCTCTGCTGACAATGCATAGCAGAGTTATTGTCAAGTGGTAACCAGTGTACAATACTAAGATTAATACTAGGGTAATAAAAACTTTCAAAGGATATGTTGAATTTTGCTGCTGAAATAAAATTATAATAAAAGTGCTATTTAAGTGTACATCTCTCTGCTTGTGTAAGACTGATTATACTTTTAAAATAATTTTTAAAAATAGAATTTACTTGATCCAAATTTTATTGAGGAAAAATGAAAGTAAGTATTCATGTAGTTTTAGGAGTTCCAATGGCATAGTTCACTGAACTTTGTGTATTTGGCAGCCTTACAAAGTTAGAAAGCTTGAGGGAGATCTTGCTGTTGTTCACAGCTATGAAATGGGAGGTTGTGGAGGAGAACAGAGCTAAACTCAAGGCACAGATGCTCAGTGGAAGGAAAAGAACCAGTAGGGATAGACTGGAACAAGGGAAGTTACAACTTGTCAAAAGCAAAAAAAACCCTACAAAATTACCACAAGAGTTTTCAAAATTAGGAAGGAGTCCAGAGAAAGCGGAGTCTCCATCCTTGGAGATACTCAGTTCAGTTAGACAAGGCCCTCAAATACCATCCCCTCACTAGACTTGAACTGGAGATTTGACCATAGGATCTCTCCCTGCAGGTCTTCTGGAACCTGTGTGATTCTGCTGCTGTGACTGGCCTTATATATTCTAATGAGAATTTAAAAATAAACTATAAAATCATGTAATACCTGTCTCACCAGTTGGTGCATCCTTCTTGTTTTTACTGTTAAAAATATCAGTATGTCCTGTTTACATAATTCTGTCAGAAAACTAAGGTAGCCTTATTCATACAGTCCATAATCCTTAGTTTTCCTCTTTTTTTTCCAGCTGGCGAGTGAGTTTGTTGTCTGTATTCTCCATTTACCATTTCCTTGTTCATTTATATTGATCTTGTTGGGTTTTTTAACTCAACATTGGTGCAAAGTCCTGGTTTCAAATGGTCACAACTTTGAGGAGTATATGAAGTCAGTTGTTTCAGGATGTCAACATCAAGAGAAACTTCTCTCTGAAGATGGTTTTGCCTCATGCTGGCTAGCCAGAATTAGAGAAAATCTTGAGACTGCAAGTGCTTTTTACTGGAGAGCATGACTGGATCATAAAGCAAGAGATCACCCTGCTAATACTAAAGTAATTCATGATAGCCACAGCTGTGAATCAGGACATTATTTTTGTGGTTGTTCTCCAGCTACATAGCAAAAAGGTAGTCTTTGCCCAAAAAAGTTTGCAGGCTGTTCTGTGCCTGATGGGCTGGAAACTGAACTTGCTGTCGTAGCAAGAGCGCAACTGTGAGGTGAAGAAGTTTCATGTTCTGCCTCAGGATAAACAGTGTCCGTCACTGCTGCCCTTGTGATTTAAATGAGTGAACTACTTTTACTCCAGGATGGAAGAGAGATGGCAGACTGGAGAAAGGGGACTTCTCAATAATCTGTTGTCTTTTCTCTACTGTATCTTCTTTTTCCTTTGTTTTGGAGATTATCAAGCAGGAAGGTAGTAGTGTTTATTCTGGGTGGATGATGGACTTTACCTTGCCACTGGTTTCCTTTATCGTGGGGAGAAAACTGATATGAAATTTCATATGTATAATGTTTGATCATTGCTTTTTTTTGCCAGACATAATGTGAGTGAGCTTCTGTAGTCAGGTATGAGTTAGTGTTCTGCCTTGGAATTGGTATTTGTCTTCCTTTATCATGTGTTGTGGAAGTGTGAAGCCATTGATGCTGTTTCTTGGCTCACCTGAATTCAATATGCAATCTTGTAAAGGAAAANNAAAAAAAAAAAGCAAAGAGATAAAATAATTCCTTGGAGTGTTCCAGGGATGTGTAACTTTCCATTCTTCTAGTAAGTGTAGAGGGGAAGGAGGAGAATGGGATTCATTCAGATGTTTCAACTGTTAAGTTGTTTAGGTCTTTGCTAAATTGATTGCATCATAGGTAGAAAGAGATTGTTCATAAGAAGTGATTTGATAGTAATACTGACATAGTTTACTATAGAGCCATATTGCAAGCCAGCATCAGTCATCCCCTCTTCATATCAGGAGCCTGCTGTGTTAAAAAAAACAAACAAACAACATTAAAGAAAGCGCTTTGTTTTAAGCAAATTTATTGCAGTAGTAGATTCATTGATTGTTAGATATTGCCAGTAGATGTAGGTACCACCTTGTGCTGAGTTGCTTTTCTTTCTTTTTTTTTTTTTAAACTTTTTTCCTTTCTCTGCTCTTTAAAAGACAACAACAACAAAAAAAAGTGCTACACTACTACAGTGTTGCCCTTGGCAGTGTTTTTCATCTTGAAATGGCATATAAATGAATAAATGCTTCAGTTGTTTTTGCAATTTTAAATCTTTTGCCATAAGTAGAAGTGATATTTTGCTCATGAATGTCATGTAATTGCAAACTTAAACTGTCATCATTAAACATTATTTTGTTAAGATAGTGTGATGTATATTTTGGGTTATTATGCTTTCCAACTGTCTCTTAAACAGCCATGTTGGTGTATTTTCTTGTTTTATGTAGCATGTGTTCATATGTATTGGGATAGGATCATGCCTCTGAGGTTTATTATTTTATGAGTTGTGATCATATAATTTTTTACAGTTGAAATGGATCTGCAAAATAATTATGGTCTCACAGTTAAACAAAAAAGTGATTTTATTCTACACCTGCTACTGTTAACTTGAAGTCATCCTTTCAATTATATGTTCTTGGAAGCAATCTGGTTTCAAGTTTCCAGTACAAAGGGGGATTATGTTGATCCCTTTTCTCACATACAGACATGAGATTAAAGGATGAGAAAGTTGTAGCAGGTACTTGAGGTGAGGCACGTGTACGCTTTTGTGGGGGCTAGTCATCTTGTTGATAGCGTGCATGAAGAGACTCTGTGTGGTTGTGCATCATTCCCTTCTGGTTACTATTTTTCAAATTTTAAGTGCCTTAAAGGAATGTTCAGATAGTTAAGGTATTCAGTGTTCAGTCTTTTTATTTACAAGAAGAAAATGTTTTATAAACAAGCAAGACTCTTTTGCTCTCTGGTTTTATTTAAATGTTCTAAAAGCTGGCCAGGACCTCTTTTCCCACCAGTATAATACCTTACCTATTGATGAAACCTGCTGACCTTGATAAGTTTGTTGTTTGTTTTAGTTTGTTTGGTTGGTTTTTGCTTTGTGGTTTTGCTTGTATGTTTTGTGGTTTTGTTTGTCTGTGGTTTCATTTATTTGTTTGTTTTGCAGTTTTTTTATTTGTTTGCTTTGGTTTTGTTGGTTTTTTTTTCCCAGTGCAAATTGTCATAGGACAGTTGGCGACCAGTCAAGAGAGATACTGAGTTATTGGCATGTGTCCAGAGAAGGGCAATGAGGCTGGTGAGGGGCCTGGAGCACAAGACCTATGAGGAGAGAGTGAGGAATCTGTGGTTGTTTAGCCTGGAGAAGAGGAGGGTCAAGGGTGACCTCATTGCTGTCTACAACTACCTAAAGGGAGGCTGTAGCCAGGTGGGGGTTGGTCTCTTCTGCCAGGCAACCAGCAACAGAATGAGGGGACACAGTCTCTAGTTGTGCTAGGGGAGGTATAGGCTGGATGGTAGGAAGTTCTTCACAGAGTAATTTGCCATTGGAATGGGCTGCCCAGGGTGGTGATGGAGTTGCCATCCCTGGAGGTGTTCAAGAAAAGACTGGATGAGGCATTTAGTGCCTTTGGATAGGGCTGGGTGATAGGTTAGACTGGATGATCTTGGAGGTCTCTTCTAACCTGGCTTATTCTATTCCATTCTGTTCTAAACAGATTAGACTAACTAGTGAGGTTTGGGTTTTTTTGAGAGTGGGCCAGGGGACAAATGCAGTTCAGATCGGAAGGAATTTGATTGTTTTGGTAGTCTCAGGTAGAAAGGCATCCAAAGCAGCAAGATAGCGAGTGTGATCATGTTGGGGGGACAATCTCTGATTATTCCTTGTTCTCTCTGGGCAGTTAGCTGGGGACCACTTAACACTCCTGCAGAGGCCTTCAGCTTCCATCCGTTTTGCTGAATGGGGATCAATAGATGCCATATATTTCAAGTTTGTTCCTGAACTGGTGGTAGTGGTTTGGACTAGACTCAGTCACAAGCCTGAAATGATGATGAGAATGTTCTTGCAGAGACATCTGTTTCTTCTGTTGAGTCAGTGCAAGGTAGAATAGATAAAACACTACTTGGTTTGAAACAGTCTTTGAAAATATGAGCAAAATGTGAAGCTAATTAATCTGTTTTCATGTCCAAGCTGTGTGACTGTCATGAAAACAGAACAAATTGTATTGTGGCAAAATGCATCAAATTATTAAAGTGATTTTTGGTACAATGAGGATGAAGTCTTGTTTTTAAATTCAATGTGAGCTGAAAAAAGTTCTTTTAAGTGTGTAATAAGCAACATGTTAATTAACATTGCCAAGCTGTTTTAAGGTGTAGCACTGTACAGAAATACTGTTTTTCTAAGTTAGGAATAATTGTGTTACATGCAAGTACCAAATGCATTAGTAAGAACAGACAATTATTGGTGAGTCCAAATTTAAGTTTTATACCTCAGTGCAGTTATTACGTGAAATAAAATCATCACTCTTAAGTTACTACAAGCTGGCACAGAATTAGCAGTTGTCTGTACTGTAGTTTAGCCTCAAATGTAATTTAAATTTATTTAAGCTGTGGGCAGCTGAAGGTTACTTCTTAAAGTTGAAATAAAACCTTTTCCTTCTTCTGTCTTTTTAACTTTTGTGTCTGTAATCATCTACCACTAGATGAGTGGATGCACATAATATTTGTTGTGTTATGAACCACAGGAAACCTGGGAGAGAACAAGCGTGTATGTTAATCTGACATTTGCTGCCAGGCATGTAGGAAAGCATTCTTTGTGGAAGTCAATTATTACATTTATATGGGAACTCACAATCAAATCTAATGTTCAGAAGAAATTTTTGCCTGCCATCATCTTCAGTGGCTGACACCCCTATTTGTTGTATACCACAAATCCTTCACGGCTTCTGTTCTCTCAGCAGCAGAGGTGCCTAATGCCCTGTGTCTATTCATGTTGTCTTTGAAATTCTGGGCTTGGTTTTAGCTTAGAGGCAATTATTTTCTTTACAGAGTGAAGAGGTACAAAGAAGTAGTGATTCCTTCAAACCATTCAACCACAAATTCACGTCATTACGAACTTTTGCTTCCGAGGTGTGCTTGTTGGTTGGCTTTCAAGGAATCAGAGCTGATGGTTAGTACTGAGCAGATAGGTGCCAAACAAGAGTGCTTGGGTGAAAATTCTCATACAGCTTCTACCGGCTTTTCCAGCTACCCTTCTGTAGCACCAGGTGAAAAAGCCCAGCATAACTTCCAGTGATGGGATCTATTTTGGAACGCTGACCATTTTGTTGCCAATATGCTTCAGACAGATCACATAGGTATCAAAAGGCAGAGTGCAGTCTTGACTTATTCCATCTTCAGTAAAGCTTGGCTGAATTGAGGGGAGAGGAGGGAGGCAGAGCACGCTTTCAGCAACTGACTTCCGAACTTGCATACCACAGCTGAAGTATCCTGACCAGCATCTCTGAAAGGCAATTCTCATCTTACTCTGGTAAACTCTTAAGTGATGTAAAAACAAACTTAAAATACTTCAGACCCATACTGATCTTGTGCATAAAGCTAATGTACCCTTTTCAAGCCTTTACAATTTTGGGCTTCGCAGTTCAAGAGAGACAGGGACCTCCTGGAGAGAATCGAACGGAGAGCCAAGAGGATGATTAGGGGACTTGACCATCTCCCCTGTGAAGAGAGACTCAGAGACCTGGGGTTGGAAAAAAGAAGATTGAGAGGGGATCTCATCAATGTCTATAAATATCTGAGGGGTAGGTGTCAAGTGGATGGGGCAAATCTCTTTTCAGTGGTGTGCAGTAATAAGACAAGGAGCAATGGCTACAAACATGTTCATAGAAGGTTTTGCTTCAACATGAGAAACTTCTTTACAGTGAGGTTAACAGAGCACTGGAACAGGCTGACCAGTGGGGTTGTGGAGGCTCCTCCTGTGGAGACATTCAAAACCCACCCGGATGCATTCCTGTATGGACTATGTTAAGTGGTCTTCCTTTGGCAGGGAGGTTGGACTCAATGATCTCTGGAGGTCCCATCCGACCTCTAATATTCTGTGATTGTTAGCCACATAATGTTTCCAGAAAGTTTGAACCTGTGTAGGTTCAACGAACAGTTAACTGGTTGAAGTCTTTGCCAGTTAGATTTCTGCTTTTATAAAGTTTTATTTAATAATCACAGTGCTGCTATAATAGGAAATAAGTGTTAAGCATGTGGCTATTTATCTGTGTGCTGGAGGTTGCTTACTCAGCTCAGGAGTTCAATGAAACTGACTCCTGTTGCACTGCATCTTTTCACAGTGGTGGGAATAGCTGATTATTGTGCATTTGGGGATGCTGTGCTTGCTCGATATTGCTTCTATCATTCCAGGAAATGTGTCAAACCTTCCTCTTTTTCCCTCATTGATTTATATCTGTATTTCTAAGATTATAGTAGGTGCTACCTTGTCAGACTTGGAGAATGGTCTCCTAGAGCCAAGGAGCTATCAGGAATACTCAAGCAGAAAAATCAAGGATAATTGTCTGTAAGCTCACACCTGAGCATGAACACAAAACTGAAAGCCTAGCATGGAGCAGCACTCACAGGTGTGCAGGCTTATTTTTGCTGAAGGCACATTGACCAAACCAAAAAACCTGCATTCAGATTTTCAGGAGACTTTCCTGCTTTCTTATTTTAAAGAGATCTGGTGATCATCTTAGCCAAATAAAATCAACCCCCATCTATTTGGTCTGAAGCATTTAAAGGTAGCATATACAATTACCCTTTACACGTATCTATCTTTGTAGTAATTGGAATTTAAGTGCTATTACTGGGAAAGGAGAAGTATTTTTTCTTGCAAAGTGTTATTACTGTTTACATATAAAATGTAGCAAGCTTTTTTTTTGTGCTTCTGTCTTCTAATCTTCCAAAAGGCTGTCAGTGAAAGTGTTTGTTTGCCTCTGTGTTGTCTCAGCAATTGTATGGCGCCTTTAGTTTACAGTTCCCTCATTGTAGTTAAACATTTTCCCACTCTGTCTGTGCTTTTGTTGTGTTCATCTATCAAAGCCTACTTTCAATGGAAAACCGTTTCCATTTGCAGCTTGAAGGAGGAATTTTGAAGGTCAGCTTCCTTTTCCTGAGAAAGCAGCAAGTGCACCTTTTCAGGCATCTGTTTCTGTTGGGGGTTTGATGGTATCTAGCCAGATAGTCAGACGAGACAGGTCAGAGCACATTGCAAGCCTGTCTGGCGGGAATTTTCATGACCACCTGTACCCTGCTGGTTTTTAATTTTTGTTCTTGTGGCTTTGTATCATTGCAAACCTAGCAGACATATCACAGCTTTTGTGCTTGCAAGATGAGCAGTGCATAGAAAAAAAAATTCTTTTTAATGAGTTGAGAAATACAGAAAGATACACGTGTTCAAGTGCGTTTCTCAAAGTTCTTAAATCAATGGTTTGGCTTGGATCCACAGAGGTTTTTTTTATTGTTGTTATGATGATGGTGGCATTAGTTAAAGTTTCTGATTTCTCTCAGTATTTAAGGTTAATTAAAGCAGTTCTCTATTTTGCGATTGCTTGGGAATATTAACATCACGAATTCTGCAGTAAATCAATGAAGTGATAGAATTACATTTGCTTTATAAAATAACTCTGCAAGTGCAAAAACAAAGCCATTCAGTGCCATTAATTGCCCGGCATTTAGATATTAGTGTAGGAGTCTATTAATTGACTTGATAGTAAAACTACTGGAATGCAGGCTGATAAAACCTATTTTGTAAAGAGATTAATAATCATAGCTATTGTTGCTCTCCTTGCCACTATCCTTATAACTTAGTGATGACTTTTAAGCTGTTACTCTGAGAGCAAAATTAGTATCTTAGACATAATCGTACTTCTGAAATTTAGCCCTAAGTTAAACAGTGTAGTGTGTTTATCAAAAGATACTTGATCATGTAATAGTCACTTACATTGTGATCCATTAATCTGACAGCTATTTGTAGACAAGTTGTCTACACAAATATTTTACAATATAAACACACAAATTCTTTTTAAAGAAGAAATGTAAAATGAAAATACTATAGTAGGAATTACATGATAAGGTTGTAAAGTTTGATTGAGGATTGGGTCCATCATCAGTAAATTTGCAGATGACACCAAATTAGGAGCAGGTGTTAATCTGTTGGAGGATAGGAGAGCCCTGCAGAGGGACCCTGACAGACTGGGTGGGTGGGCAGAGGCCAGTGGGATGAGATTTAACAAGTGCAGGGTTCTACACTTCGGCCACAACCCCAGGCAGCGCTACAGGCTAGGGAGAGAGTGGCTGGAGAGCAGCCAGGCAAAGAGGGACCTGGGGGTGCTGGTAGATAGTAGGCTGAACGTGAGCCAGCAGTGTGCCCAGCTGTCCAGGAGAGCCAATGGCATCCTGGCCTGTATGAGGAGTAGTGTGGCCAGAAGGACAAGGGAAGTTATCCTTCCCCTGTACTTAGCACTGCTCAGGCCACACCTTGAGTACTGTGCCCAGTTCTGGGCTCCTCAGTTCAAGAGAGATGTTGAGGTACTGGAACAAGTCCAGAGAAGGGCAACAAAGCTGGTGAGCGTCCTGGAGCACAAACTTATGAGGAGTGCTGAGGGAGCTGGGGTTGTTTAGCCTGGAGAAGAGGAGGCCTATTAGGGGTGACTTCTTTGCTATCTACAGATACCTGGTGGTGGTCAGTCTCTTTTCCCAGGCAACCAGCAACAGAATGAGGGGACACAGTCTCAGGTTGTGCCAGGGGAGGTATAGGCTGGATTTTAGGAGGAAGTTTTTCACAGAGAGAGTGATTTGCCATTGGAATGGGCTGCCCAGGGAGATGGTGGGGTCGCCATCCCTGGAGGTGTTCAAGAACAGACTGGATGGGGCACTTAGTGCCATGGTCTAGTTGATTGGGTATGGCTGGGTGCTAGGTTGGATTGGATGATCTTGGAGGTCTCTTCCAACCTGACTGATTCTATGAAAAATACTAATAAATCTGAGTTTTCTGTTGCTTTTAGTTCCATATGAGAAAAATATATTCCAGATTTTGGTGATCTTGTAAATTACGCCTCATGGCCAGGTGCAATGCAGCAGTATTTCTTTATGATCTCAAAAACACATTATTTTCCTCAGAGGTAGGGAAAATACATTTGCAAATAATTCCTGGCATTATATTTACCACTATTTTTTTTTAGCTGCCCATATTCTCTTATATACAGGGAACATCTTCATTTATTAATATTTTCTCTATCCTTTGCAAATTTCTAGTGAAGTATCTTTTTTTTTTTTTTTTTTTTCCTTGCTCTATTAAAGAGTATTCAGTGACCTGGCTTTAGAGTTTTACACTTTTATCACTTGTTCACTTGTTCTCAACCCCCTCACACCCTCCTCTTGCCACTCCCAGCACCAGCCCAGTTGGGAATGCATTCTTTCAAAAAAATTGTGGTTGTAATGGTGATGGTGAAGACTTTTCTACCTCAAAGTTTAGAGAAATCATTTGCTGCTGTTGTCTTAAACTGTTGTGTTGTGCAGTAGCTTCTGCTGATGGGTTCTTAATTTTTGAAATTACAGTTCTCTTTCTGTAAATTGGTGTTTTCTTGCCACTTCTTGGTCAGAGATATTTTTCCACACGGTGGCTGGTTTTAAAGATTGTCACACAGATACTTCAAGTCTTCACAGACCTCAGAGAAAGAGAGTGGTTATGCAGCTAATTCTCTGCCTCTGGTATCCCCAAATGTAACATGCTAACCTTCTCGCATACTGAAAAATTAAGTTAACTAGAACAGAAGAGAACACCTGAGGAAACCTTCTTTACTAAAATTACTATGGACCTCTTTGCCTTTGAGCTTCAATTTCTTCTTCTGTGATGCTGCTGTTGATAAAGTAGTAGGTTAATCTCATTTCAGTAATTTCTTTTAAGAGATCTCCGTGATAGAGTATTGAGGAATAATTAACAAGTGTAATTAGGCTGTGTTACGGATGTTGTGTTTAACACAGTATAGTTTTATTTGAGAGCAGGCAGGAAACTCACAAAACAAACCTCTCTGTTCTGCTTGTTTCTTTTTGGTTTTGTGGTTTGGGGTTTTTTTGTTGTTTTTTTTTTTCATGTCACCTCAGTGAAGTTTGGGTGTTGCTTGCAACTCTTCCTCCCAGATATACAGTATTTTATGAGCTTTCAGATGATGGCCTGGCTTTTACCTCGAAGCGCAGTTGCAGACGTGCCCCTAAGAAAATGCTGAAGAAATGTTTCCTGGTTTCAAATGAGGAAGTCTCATTCTTAGGTACCTAGCTTGATTAGCCTTGAGGTAGCAGCTGCTCTCGATGCAGCTTTTCTCTTTATTCTGTAAGCTGGCTTCAGGCTTTCAGCTCTGCTGTAAGCTGCAGGCAGTGTGCTGACCTCGTTTCTGCCAGTGAGCTGTATGCTTGGGAGAGCTTCCTTGGCAGCAGCCGGCAGTCTGGGGCAGGCTGCCGTCCTCTAGGGCACGAAGCCACCCAACTCCCCATTTCTGCAGCAGCCAAGTTCAAAGAAATGGCAGGTTTTAAATCCTTCCCCTCTCCTTCGTTTTGTCCACTTCAGCAGTTTTCTTTAGGTGCAGACTTGTTTTTCAGCCCAGGTTTACATCTTGGGTTTGCTGAAGAGAGGCATTCTTCCTGGAGTTTTAGGAAGGACTAGTGTGGCAAGACACTGCATGGCTCAAAATGTGTAAGTCATCACATTAACGTGGTGGTCTGTCCCAAATGACTGTAAACAACAGGACATGTAAATACTGCCAGAGCACTCTCTCTGTTTCGCTTTCTTTTTTATTTCCCTTTTTTTTTTTTAATAGGCATCAAGCTAAGTCTGTGAAAGGATGGACAAGGAGAGGAAAGAGTGGGTGTAAAAAATTTGAGTGTGGTTGGACTGCCCAGCCTTGTGAGGCTTTTTAGGAAACATTCTAAAAGCTCTATAAACATGGCAGAATTAAGGGAAAGAAAATGTCTGGTTTACCGCTTAATTCCAAGTTGTATTTCTCAGATTACTCTTCACGTTCTCTCTCATCTCTTCATTCACACTGGAACTTTATTTACATCTGTAGAACAAATAAGCTACTATTTTTGCCTGTAAATCAAGAACTGACAGTCGTTTATCAGGCTATGCTATGTGCAAGAGTCACATTTTAATCCAAACATCAAACTCACCCGTTGTTTTCATGTGGCACATTACAAGTATGAGAGAACAAAATTAGAAGAAATATCTTGATTCTGATTAAATTCGTTATTGATATGCTCTGTGATCCATGGAGTGGAATAGTGGCAGAAAGAGAATGGCAAGATAAGCATTTCCAAGAATGATTTCATCTTGGGGCTCTTCCTGCATCGCTTGCTTAACATGGCTTTTGAAGGCCACAGAGACCAGACACGTGAAAATGGACTGGAGCACTTAGGAAGAGACTCTTCTCTCCTGTTAGATGGCTCAGATTATCTGGTATGTGACTAGAAACAGTGCTACCCAAAACCTGCTCTTCCTGTAAGAGGTGGTGGTGGTGGGGGCAGCTTTTTTTGACCCTATCTGCTTAAAATGCTTTCAGTGTATTCTGCAGGGGAAAGCCTTCCATAGTTAGGTAGGCTGGGTTTCTAAGAACTCCTGAGAGTTTTGCTTGCCTGAGTTAACTCTTTTGTATCGACTGCTGCCTGCTATGCAAAGTATATTTTTATTCCCTTCACCCTCTGGTGTCTTAGATATAATTTGGTGATAACTGAGATCATAGAATCATAGAATGGTTTAGGTTGGAAGAGACCTCAAAGATCATCCAGTTCAAACCCCCTGCCATAGGCAGGGACACCTCCCACTAGATCAGGTCGCTCAAGACCTCATCCAGCCTGGCCTTGAACACATCCAGGGAGAGAGCAGCCACAACCTTCCTGGGCAACCTGCTCCAGTGCCTCACCACCCTTACTGTGAAGAACTTCCTCCTAACATCCAGTTTCAATTTCCCCTCTGCCAGTTCAAACCCATCCTGAAGAGATAAAATGCTGTTCTCATTTTGGAGGGTTTTTTTTGGTTTGTTTTGTTTTTTTGGGGTTTTGGGTTTTTTTTTTGACTAGCTTAAGAAAGTAGTACGTTTTAGAATGAAACTGCAGGTATATTGGATGAGAAAATATTAATAGCATTGAAGAGGAGGGATAAGCGATGTCTTGCTGACAGTGACTGGTTTACACTTGAGGCATCCTGACTAGCAGGTTTTCCAAACTTCTCCAAGTACATTGTGTGATTTTTCACTGGATCATTGGTATGATTTCTGGATAAATTATCACTTTTTTTTTTGGGGGGGGGGGAAACCAAAACCAAAAAAGGATTGTTGCATTTCAGCATTTCTTGGAAGCTCTTGATTCTTCCTCTATTACTTGTAATTAAGATGAAGACCAAAATTAACTTGGTAAGGCAAAGTACCATCTTTGTTTCTGAATGCATGATCCTGCCCTAGTTTGACTGCAGGGAAATGATAGCCAACTGAAACAAAATCAGTCTCCACTTGCCAGCCACACTGAAGCAATAGTCAACAAATAGCATTAGCATGTTGAAGGAGATGCCAGCCTGTTTCTTGCCATACTGCTGTTTTCCTTGTCTCCACTTGGGTTTCTGTGTTCGTTTTAGGGGCTTGGCTTGAAATGGTTTACATATTCTGATTATGAGCAGGGTTTTATTCACCTCATCACGTAAACACAGACTAGCAAGTTTAAGAGGATTACCAGACTGCACTGGTAATCCACTTCCAGTAGTTAGCACTCTCTTCTTTTTTGTTGGTGTATTAGATGCTGGCACCTACCAAACTTTTTTTTTTCAGCAATCACCTGTCCCATCTGTGCAGTAAGAGCCTTGCTTACTGTTTTGTGCACAATGTGCCCAGCTGTAAGATGCCAGTTAGTTTTTCTTCAAGACTTTAGGGGGTTTTGTTTTGTTTTTCATAGCTGATTTATACAATTCAAGACACATAGGCATTTTTTTTCTTGATTCAGGATCTTATACAGGAGTCCATTTGCATGGACTGCAGACCATCTACCCTGGATCCAAGCAAACCTTCCTGCTCCTTTGTCCTCAGTGAATTGTTCTCCACAGGGCTGCACTCTGTTAGCTACTTGGGTGAGACTCGGTGCTGCCTGTGATCCTGGGCATGACATTTTTCCTGAGTGCAACTTCAGCTACAAAATTCCTCTAAGAGCCCAGCCGTCCTTTGTTGTCAGTTTTGTTTTGCCAGAAAATAGACAATTTGGGAGGTGACATGTTAAGTATTAGAATTGGGCTAGAAGTTGACTGCATAGGGATATGTCGCTATTATGGTAAGTAATATTTTGTTGTTGTTTTAATTGTAGCTTTTTACTGGTAGAAGGTGTTAATATGTATTTATCCACAAAACAAACATATTCGACTAAGTGATAACAAGGAATGTCCTTCTGTAGCAGATAGAAATATCTGCTTTATTTCAGAGATGAGTAAAATAATCTTGCATTGTATGGCTCTGCACTACTGCAGGCTGCTGTACTGGGTCCTGACTTCCATTCTCAAGTGATCTGAGGAAAAAAAAACACCAAACATTTGCTTTCAATTTTGCTGTTGTCATATTGCTGTAGAATTCTCTGCTCTAACACTTTAAGTCTTCTAAGGATCAACCAACTGAATCAAGAACATGAGCTAAAATAGTTTTTAATGGGTTTTTCGAATTGAAGTCTGGTATATTATTTTCCATAAATTATTTTCCTTCTATTTAACCATCACCGTACTTATCTTCTTGGGTGGTCATGCTATCCCTCTGAAATTTGCTGCAGTAGAAGCAGATGAAGCCTGAATGACATTTCTTACCCAGCCTTTCTTTAAATGTGTTTTACCCAAACATGCATGCTTTCACTATGCTTTCATTTTCCATTAAAAGAAATTGAAACTATTTAATAATAGGATCTTATCTTTATCAGCAGGACTTAAAACAAATGTACATTTCATCCACATGGTTTCAAGCATTATCAGCATCATAGTCATTCAGGTTTGCAAAGAACATGTAAATGTGGACAGACATGCTTGTTTAAAACTAAATCCACCTGGAGAATGAAAGCACGGCACTAATTAACATTGTACATCAAAAGGGAAAAGGTTGCCTGTGGCCTACTCCAAAGTGGTCACACACAGTATGTGTGGTTCACTTGGGCCACAATTTGGTGGCTGGGAGATTTGGGCTCATGGCTGACTGCTACCAAAGGAGGGAAGCTTCTTTACTCTTACTACTGACCCATCCCTTCCTGAGGCCAGCTCTGCTCAGCAGTCTATGGTAAAGATTAGGGAAAAGAGATAACTTTCCTGGCAAGTTTTAAGTTGCACCATTTCACAGAGTGGTCTAATAAAGACTGCTAGCACAGACTGAAAGAATGTATGTCCAACTGCAAGAATTGTGGGAGGCAGGAACAAGGGGGCTTTGACTTTTTTGTGGGTTGGTACACTGGCTTACTTGGTCACTGTAAACCTCAGTGTTAGTGAAATCTCACACTGAAATTAAAGACTTTTAAAGTTTGTAAGATTAATACATTAACAGAATAAGAGGGAAGAAAACATCCTCATTCCTCTCTTACTTCTCAGACTACACAAATCATGAGCTCCATATACCACAGTTTGCAGAGCAAGCCAAACGCATACACAAACCAAGAGGTAAACAAGTGGCTTAGTTGATAAGCAGATGGTTGTTATTGTTACCCACAAAATAAAAACTGTATATGGATTGATTTCTGAACAGCTCGCTTTTAGGCTGTGTATAGTGTTGGCTGTGTTGTAAATACTGTAATGCAGTGTTTAAGTGTATATTATAGTCTATAAGGGAGTCCCTTTTTGTGCATGTTTCACAGTTTGAATGTTTTTGGAAGGTCTAAAAAGTCTAAACTTCAGCTGTTTTGAGTATATGTTTATGACTTGCTGATTATTTGTCCCTGTGCCTTGTCTAAAATCTGATGGGGGAAACCCTGCTTTTATTTTTTTTTTTACAACTTTGTTGACAGTTTGTGCTATAACAGCTATGATAAGATTGGGTTTGTGCCAAGCTGGGAAGTTCTCAGTGGAAACTTGTAGCCTTCTGTTTATAAAAGCCTAGGTTTCTGTCTTGCACAAATGCTCCTCTTCTATGGGAAGAAGGATTTTCTGTGATTCATAAAATATTATAAGCTTTGCTTTGAAAGCCGCTGTGATTGATGGATGAAATACTGGGAGTCATAAGAAAAACAGCGAGGTCCCAGGAAAAGATTGAGCCCCAGTATCAATGGGGACCTCCTCAGCCCTGACTGTAGCACAGCTCATGGTAACATATGCCTCTACCCTTTATATTCCCTCTGTTCAGTCCCTGATAAATTTATTCCTAGCTTCTGGAAAGAAAAATTACCTTTATAAACTGCAAGTGAGAATGTACAATTCTATGCATTTATTCAGTGATGGACAATTTACCCTTATACTTCAGTCCTTATTTCTTACTGATCTCTCAAAATCTATTGTATCTATTCTGTAATACGCTGTATGTTAACAAAATTTCCTAATGCAGGAAATAGGGATTTTCTTTGCTCTGGTTTTCAGGGAAAGGGATACTAGGCACTGTTTTGGTTATGAAACTAAACTCTTAGTGAATGCTACTAATTAATTGTCTTTGTATTTAGTGTACAAATAGATTTGTTCTATTGGACAGTGCATACGTTTTATTGGATGGTGTGTATCAAATTGTACACGTAGTTCCGTGTACATTTCACCTGGGAGATTCCCATGCCTGCAACTTGATGAGAGCAAACTGATTCTTTACTTCTCAAGAGCCACCTTTCAAGTTTCTAGTGATCCCAGTATCTAAATGGCTTCATAAGCAAGAGTATGTGATCTCAGTCCCTTTTGGAGTGCACATCACAACAAACACAAATGTCTGCAGTATTTGTTTCCAAACCCCATCTAGAATTGAGCAAATAGATTTGAATTTTCAACAGTCAGAAAAGAAAGCACTATGGAAACAGTGCACTTAATACAAAGGTGGCATACCATGTTTTTAGTGTTCTCTTCAGTGTGTAGAAAGATATTTCATAGGTAGTTTTCAAATACCCAGGTAAAAGTAAATCCATTCAACACACAGTATCTCTCATGAGAAAGCATCGTGTCTCTTCCCTCTCCCTACAGGTCCCCCTGGAAATTTCAGTAGGAAGCAAGGTTAAAATGTGGGGGAAAAAAAAGCATGCTTGATACTTTGAAAGAAATTAATAGTTCTCATTTTTTCAAAATACAATATGTTTTGTTCCCCAGCAAAATTTCATAGTGTCTGTTCAGAAAAAGGAGCAGCTGCATTTCTAAAATGATGTCTCCTAAATTGAATATTCCATCTATCTGTTTTCACTACTCTTGATAGTTCTGGATGGGTTTTTGTTATTCTAACAAGTGGTTCTTATTTACCATGTTTTTTAAGAATTGGGAAAGAAGGGAGTTTTGAGATGGAAGTTAAAATGTGGGGTGACTGGGTTTATTACAGATGACTATGCAGTGACAACTCCTGGTGTGTGTGTGTGTGTGTGTGTGCATTCACGTTTTTAAATAAAAAGGGAAGCAGAGGTTTGCTCATTTGTTTGCCTATTGTGAAGCTGTCCTGCACCTTTCCACTCCTTTGTACTGGGGTGAAGGCTGCTGAATGGAGGCCTTGTGCCATTTGTTGATTTTAAACCTCACTGTTAATCCACAGGAACCTGCTGGTGTGCACAGCAGGAGAGCTGTGTGACAAGTGGAAATCTGGGCGGGGGGGAGCATGGTGGGTCACAGGGGATAATAATCATTCAACCATCAGCCTTTGTCACCCTTAAGCCTAATTGTTACCCTATGCTGGTAACCACATTGAAGTGTTGGCCTTTTAAGTGTTTCTTGATTTTGCTTAGCACAGGCTTAGGGATAGGATCATTTATTGCTGGGTTTACATCATACCAGGTTTGCTGGAGTTTGTTTTATTAGCCCTGTTGTACTTTCTGTGTCTCTTAAAATGATTTGGGAGAGTCCAAATTGGTGGAAGGAGCTGAATGGAAATAATATGGTGGTTAAGAATTTTTTCTCTGTCAGGAGCGAGGCTTTAAAACAGGTAGAAAGCTAAGCTCCCTTGCTCACCAGGCCAGCTGCCTTACAGTGTCTGTACCTGAGCAGTAACTACTGATACAGAAACTCACCTGTCTGAACAACCCTCTTTAAGGAGCAGCAGCAAGGCAATGTTCAGGCTGTGGTGGGGTGGGGCAGAGGACAGCTTTTCCTGCCCCTTCACATGTGTGCACAGGAGCGGGTGTGTGTGCTTTCAGGTACTGATAGTAAACTTGGGAGGAGGAGAGGAGAATTAAACCATTTGAGAACCACAAAAAACCTTTCAAGGTGAGATTCTAGCAGTTGGGAACTGGTTCTTCAACTTTCCCTGCTAGTTACACATGCTGAAGTTGCTATTGCACTTCTGTTTTTCTTGAAGTTAGCATAGAAGCTGCTGTAGTAGCTAAAATGAGGCCTGAATCTAAACTTTTGCATTTGACAAGTATCTATATGCGTGAAGTAAGCTTGTGTTGTGGGCTGGGGGATGGCACAGGGAAGGTTGTTTTGTTGCTCCCTCCCCACTATGTGGTGGGTGTTATGTTAGATGATTAGCTAAGGCTGCTTGGGCTTGTATAGGGAGGAAAACCCCTAGGTTGCTAGTCCAGGCTTTGGAGCAACTCTTGATCAAACACAGTTTCATTCTAATCCATTGGATGAAAGCTGCCTCCAGCAGATGCAACGACTGCAGAGTGTGCTGCAGCCTGATAGCCTGTTTGCACGTTGTGGCAGCAGTAGTGATGGTAAATCCGGTGTTCTTACAGGAGTCCGATTACACAGGGTGATTACAGTCTTATTTTTAAGTCCAGTCTTCCACCTGGCTCATTACTTCATCAAATGCTTGAGAATACATCTCAGAGTAGGATGAGTGTTTTGACCACTTTGTGCTTGCTGCTGCCTTACAATAAAAGGGAGTTATTTAGCAGGTTTGTTGTGTTTTCTGCCATGTTCCAGTGGTAAGATTCCCTACTGTTTGTCGGCAAGGTGCTTCTGCTCCTTGGATTTCTTTACAAACAATGAAGGTCATAATGGTAGCCATATGGGCGTGATACTTCCATCAAGAAGATTTAACTAGTAAAAGATTCTGATACAAAAGTGGAGTGCTTGTTTTATTTTCACCTTTCTCAGGTGCACATCCAACTGTAGTTACTCAATCAGCTTAATGATTCTCTTACTACTGTTGTTGCAGGACATGTCTCAGGAAGGCTATGGAAGCAGATCTCAGCCCCCTATGGCCACCGGAAAGCCTAACCATGAAGACTTGAATCTAATCCAGCAAGAAAGACCATCGAGCTTACCAGTAAGAAATGAATGCTTGTTTCGGTATTTTAAACTGAAAATATTTCACATAGCATTTAATTGTATCTAGGATGAGCTGGTGAGATGTATTGAAAGAAGATTAATTAGGCTGGTAACAAACTTTTAAAATATATGATGATAACGGACAGCTTGTACATAGGTAGACTTTGCTTAGGCTTTTTCTGGGTTCAAAATAGCACTAAGTAGTGCACATGCATGTGTGTATTTGCATAGAGAAAATGGACTGAAAGTTGTTTCTTTAGCTTTAGGAATTCCATACTTGCACAAAGCAACTTGATGAGGAAGAGGCTTTTGTTCTGTGCCCTTTTGGAAAGGATTTCAGTATGTTCTGGTTTAGAATACTGCTGCCAGGATTTATCCTGAGCGCTAGTAATGAGTTTGATGTGTTTAGTTCTGCTATCTACTACTGTAGAAGTGTAGATAGTGATTCTTGGCCAAGTTGATCTCTGGTTAGCAAATTATTTTAAACTACTGTCATGGGTTGAGTTGAATTTATTAGTTTTTCTGGGCTCTATGCATTCTGCTGTGGGGAAACCTCACATAGTAATGTATTTTGCAAAGACACTGCAGCTGGGTGATTTAAAGTAGATATTGGAAAAAAGTTCTTTACAGTGAGGGTGGTGAAACACTGGAACAGGTTGCCCAGGGAGGTTGCGGATGCTCTCTCCCTGGAGGTGTTCAAGGCTAAGTTGGATGAGGCCGTAAGCGACCTGTTCTAGTGGGAAGTGTCCCTGGGTGGAACTGGATGATCTTTGAGGTCCTTTTCAACCTAAACCATTCTATGATTCTACATTTGAAGCATTTATTTCACCATAATGGGCAAAGTATTCCTTAGCCTTGTCTCTGTGTTCCCCTCATAATTTGGAGATTTCCTTGTTTGTTGGTAGTAAAATATCATGAATTTAAATCAACTGGAGTATGTTCAGCTTAAAGGACAAAAACTTTTTATGAACTATGTGACCTCTGGCTTGGAAATCATATCGTAAACATCTAGGATATTTCCTGCAGTTCAGTGGGTGTGTATTTATTTGCAATTAGAGGGATCTCGATGAAGAGGTTCTCACATCAAGGCACCGAATTTATTTGTGAAATCTGGCAATAAGTTGTATGTTTCATGTCTGGCACTTGGCACTATTGTCAATCCCTAAAAAGAGGGCAGTGAACATCATCTTAGCCTTATAAAGTTATGTCTTTATCACATAGGAAAGTGTATGTGCCACAAATTGTTTACATGATATTTGAGACATGCATGTCTCAGGATAAGCTATGGAAACTGGAGATATATGCATTTGCTTTGAGCGTGGCATTAATTTGAGTTTTTCAGGATACCTTTTTAAAAAAATTTCTCTCAATAGGTCTCAAAAAATCAATGTGGGCAATTACTTTAAAGATAGTAGCTACTGTGGACATTGAACTGTTTCAGCAACAACTACCTGCTAAAAGTGCTACTTCTAAAAACACTGCCTACTAAGCTACCCACTGAAAGCAGTGATATTAAAAGAGACTTTTCACCTCTCGGTTTTTCATTGTAGGATCTCAGGGGCTGAGTAAGAAAACTTAAGTTACTTATCAACTAATGTTCTACTAATTGCCTGTGTTTTTTTCCTAAATAGTTGTTCTATTTTAATCCATGCTCTGTCCTACCTTCATCATGATGTCTTAGCAGAGTATTGGGTATTATCTGTGTCCCTGAGTGTTTGGTATATTTAGTAGCTCATTATTATTCCAGGTACAAGTAAGCTGATAGTACTAACAGTGAATGTTAACCATTTTGGCCACATGGCTTAATCTCTGAGCTGGTCCCAAATGCTGTTATTGAGAGACTTCATTACTGTAAAGCTTTGATGTATATCCACTTCATATGCTCAAATCCCCTGTTGTTTGGATATGGAGGGGAATGGGAGGTATTTTAATTTTGCATTTTGTTTTGTTTTGGGGTGGTTGTTTTGTTTTTGTTTCTGGGGGATTTTTGTGGCTTTGGGGGATGTTTTGTGTCCTGTGTTTCATATTTAAAAATAACTTAAACCCTTCATGTGTGGTGACAAGACTTTCTACATGCATAGTGAACATAAGTACTTTAATATAACTTGATCTGGGTTATCGATGTCTTGGCCACATGAACATGGTTCCCTAGAGCAAGACAGTTCTGTATTCAGTTTTGAACTGCTTATGAAAACCCATAATTGTTATCCCTTGTTTAGCGTTCCTAGCTATAGTATTGATTTGGGATACTAAATATGTTTTCTTGAGCTTCTTTTCTAGGTAATGCTGTTCTTCACAATAGCAGTCAGTAAGTCGTTGTTGTACAGTGAAGCTGGAAATTATAGCAGTGGTGTTACACTTGTAATAAAATTCAGTTATGTTTTGTTTCATGGTATTCTGGTATTTATACAATTTGCCCGTTAGCTTTTTATTTCTCTAAGGGCATTGTGTAAAATCACAGCAGCAACATAGCAAGCTTATACAAGTGTCTAAAAACAACAAAAGAGATGTAATTCTAAATGGTGAATGGTGTTCTCTGATGTGGCTTTGAAAAAAGACTTTCCCTTTGATGGGTTTGAAGAGGAGCTGGCCACTTTCTGCGGCACTGAATGCTGCCCTGTGTCATCCATTGGGGGAGTTTTTTCAGCAGGTCTGTGTCACAGTAAGCACAGCTAAACAGCTCAGTAGTTGTTCCGTTTCCTTCACACGTTGTATATAAAAGTCCTGGCATGAATGTTCCCATAAAGTTCAAAGCGGACAAATTTGTAATGTGGGTTGGTAACAAATGACTACAAACAAAATATGGCTTTATTAGCTACTTCTAGTGGCCTGTCAAATTATATACAGTGCTTGCTTTCCTTTTCATAACTACTCTGATATCTGGAGAGTTTGACCTGTGGGTCTCTGACCATGTGGAGTCACTGAGAGCCCAAATTAAAAGTTGCACAGAACAGTGCTCTGAGCACTTTTGTTGGGGTCACAATTAGAAGGAAATCTCAAGCTTTTGAGAAAACATGGGAGTTAGGTACTCTGTGAAGGAAAGGAAGTCATAAACAGAAACTGCTCCCTATTAGAGTGGAGGAATAAAGGGGGAGAGACCTGAATGCAATTGTCTGAAAGACAGCTACTAAAGAATATATTTATTGAGATTTAAGTGATAATAGAAAAATACACAATTCTGCTGTTATGAGAAGGCTCCAGCAGACTCACAGGACAAAACTTACAAATAATATACCTGCAAGTTTTTTCTTTCAGAAGGAAACAAGGAGATTGTGTGAACAGTAGGCTCCATGTGTCTATGAAAACTAATCTTTTATTTTGTCTTTAATCAGGAATTTTGAAAATGTTCAATGTGTTTTTCAGTTGTATTGATCGAACAAAGAGCAGAAAAAATAGTTGTTGCGATTTCAGATAGGTATTGGTGGTTTTGCTATTACTTTAATAAGCCAGGGTTTTTGCCCACTGTTGTTTGAGGTTATGAGGTTGAATGGCCTGCTTGAGGTTGCCATGATTCTGAAACATGAGTTTCTGCTAAGCTTTTCTTGTTGCAGCTTACACAGGTAAGGTTCTGTAGCTGTTTGTGGTGCTGTAAGGCAGGAGAATTGTAGCCCTGCTTTGGACCCCACAGAGCTCTCCTGTCCCATCTCCTCCACTGTCACTCCTGGGACTGGCCAGTGAATCTCACTTGGGGAATTGAACCAGATGAGAAACAATCACTCTATTTATTTATGAGTTAGTTTTTGACTGAGTTGCTGTGTAATTAAATGGGTATCAGTGACACCTTGAAAGTGGAAGTAGGAATTGGAAGCTGTGATGGGAAGGTGGACAGTGGAGAGGGACTGCAGCTTTAGCCACGAGCGAAAAGATTGTAGGATCTTGTTGTAATGCTGTCATCCTGTCAGTTGAGACACGGTAGCACAGCAAATGCCAGTGTTCAGTCTGGCCCCGCAGCAGTCACGGAGCCCCAGACAGACAGGAGACAGTTAGCTTCTTTTTTCTAAGGTAAATTTTCTGCCAGTTTACATCCGTGAGCTGTTCAGTGCAGTGAGTGCAAGCCGAGAAGCATGAGCACGCACAGCTGGAGGCTGCAGGGAAAGTGGCCCTCAGCTACATCAGTATAAACTGTAGGGGAATTGTGGCCATAGCCTTGGAGCTTTGCTCAGGTTCATCTTCTGTTTACTGGAGGTTGTGCGTGTTGAAGGCAGGAGGCTGTGTCTGGATTTCAGGGCATCACAGGGTCAGTCAGAATTCTGAGTTAATGGATTAATTCTGTGGTGTCACTTATTCAGTGGGGCTTTTCAGAGGCAGAGTAATTTCTATGTGAAACAAAATTAGTAGCCAGCAATGGAGGTAGAGTGCTGCTTGTATGTTGTGTGATGCTGTGACCTGAGAAGTTACATAGTTATATGACCTTCAGTGTCAGGTAGGTCTCAAATAATGCTGTTGCTTGGACAGATAAACATTTTAAGATGCTAGTTGCCTTCTTTCATTATGTTTGGTACTGTGGAGAACTGTATATCAACAATTCCTTCCTGATTTCATTAACTGCTTCACAGTTCCGTTTTACCTCATCTTAATGAGCCTCTAAAGAATTTGAAACATTCAAGTGCTGGGCAGTCATTTCTGTGGTCAGTGCACTTTTTAAATTGTGGAAGGGAGGTACTAAATTAGATTCCAGAGAACTTCTGTTGAGAACTAGTAGTGAACTAAATTCTAAATACAAGTATAGTAGATATACTTGGCGCATGGAACAACATCATTTCAGATGCATCTTAATAGGTTCAGGCTGTGAGGATGGTTTGGGAATCCACATTCCCTTGTCTCACTTGTAGAATATGAAGTAGCTTGGAAAGTCATCTTGAGCAAACAGTGCTCCCTGAACAAATGCCTTTAATGGGTGAAGTCTTAATAGACTAGGAAAACAGTTTCCAGCATTATTTAAGAAACTGTGGTTAGAGTTAGCAACAGATAATTTTTCTTTTCTCAGATGTTAAACTGCTGGGACAAGAGACACTGGTGACATTTATACAGAACTTAGTCCAGTAAACCCTAATTGTGATTGAAGTTGTGGGAACTACCATAATGTAAAAGTTAATTACCAGTGTAGCCTCTTTAAAGAGAGGTGGTGCAGCAACCCTTTTCTTTTTTTTTTTAAATAGTCCGTGTTGGATTCTTTGCAGGTAAGCAAATTAGAGATTTTGATATAAATAAGTGCTTTTTAAATATTGAAAATACTGGTTTGGGAAAGGATGAAGGATAAAAATAAACAAATCTCTAAGTGGATTCTTGGGAATTCTTAGGAGGGAAGTGCAGTTGTTAGTTGATAGATGTATGTGTAGTACATGCATATGTGCTACACAGCAATTTGGTCCTGTAGTTATTTGTTTCTGTTCATGTCTCAGTTTGAAAATAACTGCTTGATAGTATATTAAACTATGATCAAGAAGGGAATGTATCTAATATTCGAGAATTTAATTCTCCATTGTTTTTACATCAAATAGGATGAGACTGGTATGCCTCCTTTCCACTTCCCCTTCTTTTTTTTTTTTTCTGCAATGTTGTAAAATAACTGAATGATCTTGTTTTCCTTTGTTTGGGTCAAGAAATTTTAGCTGAAAATTGTTACTCTGTGAAAGAAGATTATTGACTCAACAAGCTTTCAATTTTCAGTGAATAACACTCCCACCCTCTAGCTTCAGGAACATGTGGTGCATGCATTCTATTTTAAAGTACAGACTGTAATTTAAAACTGAGGCAGTTTGATGCCCCACTGAACTTTGTTTAAGGCTGGAATGAAAGGGAAAAAAGCTTCTAGTTGTACAGAAATGACTAAGCTTTCTTAAAGGCTTTTCTTAGCCTTTTATGCACTGTGTTGGGAAAAGTTGCTGTGTTTTCCATGTCATTTTAATTCTGGATTAAGTGCAGTTGCTATTTGGTTCGTTTTGTTGGTTTGGGTTTTTTTCCTTGCCATTCCACCTAGTAGGCAGAACAAGTTTTATACAACACATGTATCAGGTACATGTATTTCAGTGTGTTTCTGAGATGTCCAACATGTTCTGTTGTTGACGATGGCATGCCTATGGATCCTGACATGGTGTCATGTTTGTGACCTGGTGTTGATCAGAGTAGTGGGTTAGATTCAGTAAGAGCTGTTGCAGTTGCACTGAAATGGGTGATGTTATCAGAGGGTAAACATATTTTCTGTGTATCATTGAAAATCTTCGCCCACTCGGTGTTCATGCAAGTTTTACATTTGATTCCAATGAAGCCAGGATCTTACGTAGGTGGCCAAATGGAGTCAGTGTCTGAAAGTTAACTTGTGCTCTCAGTTTAAGTCCCATTTTTGAGGAAAAGTACAATTAGTGCAGAGCAGCCCTGTACCTTTGTTGTCCCTATAGGGTCAAACCGAAACATAGAAACCAAATTTGTTAATTCTTGCATTAAGCATTCTTGCTAATGAAATTAAAATATGTAATGTGAATAGGAGGTACTACTGTTAATAATTTGTGTTTGTGCTTTACACATTACTTGATTTTGCTTGATCGATTGAGAAATATTGCATCAGACTTCTATACATAACTTACAAGGCAAAACCTGCCAAGGGATTATAGATCCCAGTAGTGGTTAAAGTTATAAAAAGTTGTATTTGAATAAGCCAATGTTGTCCTAAGTGGAATATTAAAGTATTAATAGCTTGTTTCCTGTAATGTTTTTTGAGGACATGAGGAGTTGCATCAACGTATTTTATACCTCCAAGTACCAGGACAATATTAATATCCATTTAAAAAAAAAAAGAAACTAGATTTAGTGTGGGAGGTTGAAGTTTGTTTTCTTTTTCCCTCCCTCAAAGGCTTCTGCCTCCATAACTAAGGCAGCTGAGCTGTGCTTCTGGTAACCCCTCAATGCCCAAAGCTTGCAACTTGAAATGAGAGACCAGCTGAAAGCCCCTGAAGTTACTTTGATATGCAAGGCCATAAATAGGAGCAGCACGAGTGCCTCTGCATGGTGCCTTAGAGGCATGTACCTGCACTAACTGTCCTTTCAATCTGCCTAAATTCCTAAGTCAGCACCTTTAGGTTCTGCATAGGACAATTTAACTTTAAAATGATAGTTGTTTTGTTTTGCTTTTTTTTTTTGTTTTGTTTTAATCTGGGGTTTAATTATATATATATTTTTAACACTGTACACAGTGTGTGTACATATATGTAGTGTGTATGAAAGAATGCCTGTCTTACCTGCTTGGTTATTTGTAAATGTTGAGTTGATAGCATACTGTAAATTCCAAAGCTTAATATATTCACTGGTGCATGTCCCTTGTTCATGCCTCTGTGAACATTGGGATTACGACACAGAAAGTAAGACAAAAGAGTATTACTCACTTAAATACCATTTTGGGAAGTACCTGAGACACTGTAAACGTTCTTACTTTTGTTTTTTACCACATGTATTCCTGTAAGATAGGAATTCGTTTTTTCCAGCATGACTCCTTCACTTGTGCTTACCAACCGTTGTGAGTGTGACCTCAGCTTCATAACCTTGACTAAACACAGTAACTCATTCTGGCCAACACATCCATGGCCTACCAAGAGATCCTTTTTCTCTTCTATCCATTCCAGTTTACTGGGATTATGCTGGCTTCCTGTGCTATTGTTTGCAGCCTTTTAGCCTTCATGTAAGAAAAAAAAAACCACCAAAAAACAAACCCCACGAAAACACAAACAAATAAAACAAACAAAAAAATCAAACAAAAGGAAAATCACCAGTCTTTGATGTGAAGCTCACATCAGAGAGGTCCTGGCCCACTTGCTGTTACTGTGTAAGCAGATGTTTGTGCAGTCACGGTCAATAGTGTTAAGATTACACCAGGTTTAGCAGCGCTTTGATTGTCTATGGTGTACCCATAATTGCTGAGGATTATAGGCACCATCATAGTGCAAACAGGGGAAGTGTTAGCAATGTATTATTTGTTTTGTAGTATTACTTTGGCATCCTGAATGAAGTCAGTCTTACAACGTGTGAGACATTCACACATACTGCTTTATTTTTTTGAGTTTTGAAATGAGTTTTTACATTTCTCTCAAATGTGTTTTATTGAAACCTAGTGTCTTAATGCTTGTTGGAGCTGTACACTATGAATGAAGACAACAATTCGTGGTGGCTTTTTACAGAATCTGTGATATACTATACTGTGTGTGAGAAGTGCTTCTGAAGTATGCTACATGTAAATAGGCTTCTGTTACCAATTTACCTTTTATTTTTTAAAAATAGTATACACATACACACTAAATGAGGGCGAGTCCTGTGTTTGTCCTGGAAGGCATTATAATTCACTGCATCAGTTTTCCTTAACTTCATGCAAGTTATTCTGTGCCGCTTCCCATATAATTTCAGAGACAGTTCTGCTTCCACAGGACTTTATAAAAGAGGGTCCTATTTGAATCAGCAATGTAATTTCAAGGGCTGAAGCATCATATTGTGTATTGAAATTAAGATAGAAAAGCTGATAACATCAGGAAAAGGCTACTTTCAGTTTCCAGTGTTTAGTCTTTCGATCTCTTTACTTCCATGCAAACAACTGCAGATGACCTTTTTAATCTTTTCAACCTGTGAGACAACTTCTGTTAAATTAGAATTGGGACCTATATTTTGAGGCATATTTGGGTAACTGCCTTAGTATAGGAAAATATGCTATTCTGGATAATTTATTTCACATTATAGTTAAGTGACATGAATTTATGGCTGAATGTGTAGAGTTAGGTTTGGTTTGGGCTGGGTTTTGGTAGGTTTTGTTTCTCCACCTTCAAGGCAGAAATTCACTTAATATATCTTCCACCACACCACTGAAGTTATCATTTTGGGAAGTAATATAAATATAAGTGTACACAAGAGTTTGTATTTCTATGTTTGCATGTAGTAATACATTATGCATCAGTAGGCTTTAGTAAGCTTTGAATAGTGGTGGACCTAGTTAAGAGAACAAAGCTTGTTTCATGCCATAACATATGACACATTTATAGTATCATAGATGCTGAATTTTGCCAATGTGTTTTGTACGTCAAAGAGTGTCAAAACGTTATTATTTTTATTTCTTAAACTGAAATCTATACAATGGCCACTGCTTTTTGTTTTGTTTCAGTTTTGAAAGGTATGAAAATAAAGGAACTGAAAATGATCTGAGATTTTTAGACTCGCTTGCTAAAATCAAAATAATTCTAGCAACATTATATAGGTAGATAAAATAGTGTATGGACTAAGTACAGAAACTGGCCTAAGTGAACTAATTCATTATGGCATGGAATAAAACAATGCAAACTGTTATCTTTTGGGTTTTGACTTACAGTGAACTGAAAACCTTACTGGTTTTTCATATGATACTGCAGTGGAGATGGAAGAAAAACTCCAGATTAACTTTTCGCCTTATTTAATTTACAGACCATGTCTAAATTTTAATAATAGACCTTCATAAAAGCTTCATAAAACATAATTCTTTCCATCCTGTTTATTTTATCATTAGACTCCTAAATGATAGTAGGAAAAAAAGTGAAATTGTTCAGTGCAATTTTCAGTATTTTTCTTCACTTTTTTTTCAGTAGAAGGCTGTAAAATTTTAGAATGTGTGGGTTTGTTTTGTGTTGTTGCAGTTTATTTTCTAAGTAACATCTCATAGTTGTGGCTTCATTTGGATTCTCTCATAGTTTCTTCTGCAACTATTTCTTTCCTTTGTTTCACTTGTGCCTTTAAAGAATACTTAGGAATATATGCACACTACTGGTGTTTTTAAATTATTGCTGATTCTTCCTGCATGGCTTGTTAGACATTTTTCTCTGTTGGAAATTACAGTAGCAGCCTTTTGTTTCCATTCTGAGGTATGGTGAAGTACAGGAATTTCTCTGGCTCTGTAAGTCTTTGGCTGCTTCTGGCCAGAAGGTTATTCTGTTGCTTAGACCACAGCTCAATGTGAGAAGGGCCATTCAGGCTACCTGCAGAGTTGTCTTTCTCCGCTGCAAAGAAACAGAGGTTAGATAGAAGATCCTATCAACTGCTGATAAATGTGCATACACACATACACTTACAAACATTTAAGGTTTTTTAATTTCTGCCAGTTAGAACCAGAGATTTCTAGTGCTTGCTTTTTAATACCTGTATTTGTAGCAGTACAAGTCAAGTTGAAGTCCGTCCTGTAAATCCTTTACCTTATTTTTGCCAGAAAAACAAACTTTCCCCTCCTGTATAATAATTTTGATCACTTGACCTCCATTTCCATGGAGATGTGATCAGACAACTATAGTTACCTAGCCATGCAAGCTAAGAACTGGTTTTTGTCACTTCAAGTGTGCAATGAAAGTACAAGACCTGTAGACTGACAATTCTTCCTCCGTCACCCACATCCATTAAAAATGTACCTTGGAAACCAAATATGATCAGCTATGCAAAAAAGTGTTTTTCAAAAAAATGTTTACTTGAAAGGAAAATAAAGCAAAATCACCCCCCAACCCCTTATTTCTTTAGTCTTTAACTTCTAAAATTATTACTTTTGGAGCAAATATATTTTGTATACCCTTCTATGTATAAATGAATTTCCCACAGGCTTCTGATTCCCCTGTGCTTAGTTTAGATGACAGGGACTCAGTTTTGTCAAAAATTGAACTTTGTAGTCGAAAGAATTCATATATTTATGATGAAACATGTGCAGATTGGGCAGCTAATGCTCCTCCAAATTCAGTGCGGGTTAGTCATTCAGAGTCACACTCGGGATCCAGCTCACTCTCCTGAGAGATGTGTACCTCCCAGTCTCATCAGGCTGAGTGACAAAGCCTAAAAGCGCAAGCGTTGGCCCAATTTTGTGCCTTAGTCTGGGAGACACAGTGGTTCAGGGACACAGTGTGTGGTGTGATTGCTGTTCTCTTGGCAGTGCCCACGGCTGTCAGCTGAAGGGCTGAAGTGTAATCTTAGACTGAAGGTTGTGCACGGGTGGTGGGTTTGTTTGCTGGCTACCTAACGTGCTTTGTCCTGCTGTATTTGAGGTTTAGGACTCTGAACACCTCTGGGTCTCTCCAGTCAGAAGGTGCCTTGCTGGTAAGTATACAGAAGCTCATGGTACTTCATGACCTGGTGAGAGGGAGCCAAAGCGTTCATTTTTGCAGAACAGGGTTAGGTTTAGGGAGCATATTACTTCTATTTTGATTTCAGCGCATGACTGTAATGCTGTAGGGAACATGGCACCTAGGTGAACTGTGCTGCCTCCCAAAGACTCAGTGAAACGGATTTGAAAAACAAAATGCATCCAGTCCTGGATTCGTGGCAGCACACCACACTATTGCTATAATACAAGACTGACTTTTAAGTGGATATTTTGGTCACATTTAGTAAGAGCATGTTGATAAGACAACAGCATATAAACTGAGTTAATGTCTCTCTTTTTCTGCCCTTACAATTACTCTCTTATTGCAATTATCTCTGTAGTGGCAAAACTCGAAAGTGAGCTTTCTCCTTTCCTCCGAGGGTTTTCTCCACTGAACCAATCTTGCAAGTAAGACAAAAAATGTGAAAGCGACGTCTTTTGTAGTTGTCGTTGGAATGGCACTATAAAACTAAAAGCATGTTGATTTAGCACACTGGGTTCTCGCCCTTCGGCCGCCCGCCCACCTTTAGGAGCGGCGCCTGGCAAAGGCAGCGATAGGAGCTCTACGAAGGTGGCTGAGCGAGGCCCTGGGAGCGATCATCGTGCCCCGCAGCCCCTCGTCGTTGATGGAGGCGAAGGGCGGTGGGTGCCATTCCCGCTGTTGCTGGGCGCGAAGCGCAGGCGGCAGGCAGGAACCTCGCACTCTGCGCCTCACCCCCAGGCCGGGAGCGAGGGTGGGCTCCCCCGAGGCCGAGAGGGCGGCGGCTCAGGCCGCCTCGAAACCGTCCTGGGCATTTTTATAATTGATCATCAGCTGACACCGCCCGGGCAGAAAGCTCTCACCGCTCCCTCTGGCTGCTGCGAGTCTGAAATTACATCTTTGTCTTTGAAGTCGGGCGCACTGTTAGCGTCGCCATGGCGACGGGGCGGGTAATGGCCTTCGCCGAGCGGCGGCTGGTATTTAGCGCTGAGCGCGCCCTGCGCCAGGCCTCGCTCTCCGGAGCGGTTACTGAACTGTCCCCTCTTAGAAAATGTTTAAAAATTGCCTTTTCACATGGCCTTAACAGATTAATAGTCATGGTTTATTTCGTTTTAACTGCAAGGATAAAAGCNGCATTATTAACACAAGCTTTCCTGTTTTGCTTGTAACATTTTATAGGCTCTTTCAAACATGTAGTCAGATTTGCTCTGTTGCTCTTTTATTTTTCAGGACTTAACCCTTTCTGTCCTCGATCGTGCCTTCAAAAAACTTGGAGGAAAGCCTCTCGCAGCTCTGATTGTTCCCATTTAATGTCTTTAAAAACAGGAGAAGGCTTTCCCTTTTTTACTGCTTTGAAGGATTCTGCCTTTTTTGAAGCATTCTACAGAGCGATGCAGATGGGTCTGTTCTTGTCATTTAATTGAAGCAGATGCTGAAGTCAGCACACGTGAGCCTTGATAGTGTTGTGAAGAGTTTTGAGTCAAGGAGGTATTTAATTCGTACATTTTAATTTGTGTGCCCATCTTCTCTTATGCCTTGAGTGTTGTCACCCCACTATACATGTCGTGTATTGTTGGCAGCATTCAAAAAAGAAGCACTTTGAGATCGAAGGTCTGGGAACCAAAAAATCCAGAACAATTCTGGGGCCACAGTATTTATCCTCACTGCTTTCCTCATTAACATGGAGCTGGCAAAATACATGTAGACAAGTAGAAGTAATATTATAAACACAAACTGTAGGCTTTGTTTCACTTTTCCAGTGCTCTAAAATATAGCTTTCATTTTAGTCTCTAGTAGGAGGCATATATCCAAGTGAAGTCAAGTGTTATGGATACAGGGATTCAGTCATCCCTGCCAACACAAATGGTCTCTCTATTAAAAACTTGGAGGTTCACAAGCAAAAATTCATACTCCCTCCCCCCTTATTATTATTTTCTTCTGAACTGTGAATTTGTTGTTACAGTGTTACAGGGTGCATACCAGCACCTTGCCTTGTTTGTCTGTATATATCAAATATCCTGCTCTCCTAAACGTTTTCAAGGACATTTTGGGCAAAGGCAATACCCCTCCATTTTTGTACACCTTTTATTGGTGTTGATGTAAATGGTGCCTCTTGTGGAATGGACAGAGGACCAAAACTTTGCGATTATTTCACCTGCCTGGCTGGACTGTAAACCGTGCTCCCCGCTCTCAGCTGGGTGGTTGTGTGTGCGGAACTCCTGCTCTCACACATCTGTCTTCAGCACTTGGTGTCTTGGCAATGTGTTTGTTCCTGCACGCAGCTTTTCAGCTGTGTGACTCTCACAGACACATTTGGTAAATTAACACTGCTTCTCAAACTCAAGTGAAATACATTGCCTGACCTCAGGAAGGCCTTGGGGTAGATGCAAGATGGGTAGTCAGCCTAAATCCCTGCCTACCTGAGACCAGCATGAGGCCCATCTTTACTCCTGGACAGCCACAGCTGTGGGCTATGTTGTAGTCCAGCGTGGAGTTGCGTGGTAGTGTTGGTGAATGTGGCAATAACACACTTTTCTTTAAAGGTCTTTTACGTATATGTTTTCTAAGAGTTTGTTTAAATACAAAAATTAAAACAAAACAAGAAAACAAACAAAAAACCCAAAAAATGCAGTTCTGCAAAGTGCTACAAGTGTGCATGCAGTATTGCAGAACTGTATATATTAAGTAGGCTGAACTAAGGGTTTACTCTCATCTCCTGATTTTGTTATTTAATGATTTGAGTTGCATTTCTTATTAAATCTGCAAATTCTGGTAAAATTAGACAAAACAGTTTACATGCCGTTAATAAGAAATTACCAATTGCTTATAAAACAGACGTATCTTTATCCACACAGGGCTTTTTAAAGTTGCTGCTTAATATTTTTCCTTTTTTTTAATTGCTAAACAAACATGTCTAGGCAGTCACTGCATGTGAAACCAAAACCTGGATGTGGACAAAAAGCAAACACACTATACTAATTTTCATTAGCATATCCTATCTCCTAGAACATTTATTTTTTCACCTCCTTGTAAATTGATTTTTTCACATGCTTGTGACTGATATTTGATCTGTGTATTTGTAGTAACTGACTTACGTAAAAGCTGGGTCTTGGATCTCCCAACATGAATACATTATGGAGGTGACCTAGCGGGTCCGTAGTTAAGGTTGCAGTGAGTTTTCACTTAAAACGATGTTTAAATCCGTTAATTAAACATTAAAACTCACACAAATTCTCAAACATGGACTGTTTCAATAAAGAGGATAAACTTTAATTATTTAGGTACTCAGTGTTCTTCTTAGTGCTATATTTGCAGAATTCAATTTAAAATTATTCCTTCCTCAGGTTTTTCTGGAGTTCCTGGTATTTCCACTTTCTCCATTCTTTCCTAAATCTTTTGACTAAGCCTTTCATTGCTGCAAGTTATCATATCTTGGACTGGATGAAAGTATAACAATTGACGTAAAATTATTTAACTGAAAGCAGTTCAGCTTTAATTATAATAATGCATGATACAGAAGAACATATAGAGCAATAAGATGAGAAAGGTCTATGTATTGTATTAATTTTTGCAAGGGAGTTAAACAGTATATTGGTTATTTGTATCTCTTCCCAGTCTGATACCTGTATTCAGACCCCTTAGGCTCTAGCTATTCCTCAAACTAGCTGGGAATAGAGAGGAAAGACACCTGTGAAAAGTTGGTGTTTATTAAGTGTTTTAGGCCAGGATCTGTTTTTTCCCATTATTTTCAGCGGACTGCTGCTGTGGTCACATATGCTTATTAGTTCAGGGCTCCTGTCCATGAAAACACTACAGCTAGTACTTTGGGTTTTTTTCTTAAATTGTTGTTCTGTTATCAGCAGTAGCTAAGGTCTGACAAAATAGTTATATGAGAAAGCATTGTTGTGGAGTATACTAGTGGAAATTACTTATTAATCTGAGAATTCCTTACTGGTTTAGGCAATGGATGAAAAGTAATATTCATAGGAAGTCCTTGTTGTCTGCAGTGTAGGCTCTCAAAGATCTTTTAGTGTAGGGATTGACATATTGAAAGTGAAAAGGTTTGTTGCACTTCAGGCTTCATGTGGAAGGTCAAGTGAACAGAAACTGCTGGGCCTGAAATGTTTCTTGGCTGGTCTATTTCTTGAATTTTACTGTCTGTGGAGATTTGAGCAATCTGAAAGAAAGTACAGGAGAGAAGAACAGGAGAGGAGCTAGTAATGAAATAATCTGGAGTGTCTAATTTGTATGGGTTCAGATATTCGGTTACAGTACCAAATCAGTGGTATCTTTATATTTTTGGGGGGGCTTGCTAGCCTGTGCAAATTCTCCTCATTCTTTTGGAGGAGAAAAAGGAAGGAAATGTTAAAAAACAAAAACCCCAGTTCCAAGCACAGTATATGCACTGTGACAGCAAGGGGTTAAAGAGATGTAATTATGCATTCTTCAGTAAATGTTCTGCAGTCAGCAATACAGCAAGGATTTTATATAGGCTAAAAAAAAAAAAAAAAAAGATGACAGAGGGAGAATATGGAGAGAAGGTCAGATGCAAGGATTCTCCTAGGGTTTTCTCATGTTTGCTTTTCCTTTGTGACTTATTATACTCTCTCCTGGTAGAAACAGAAGATAGCATTATGGTCTGGTGGTTCCTCCTACTGATAATGTACACTTAATCCCTTTGCTTTATGGTACTGGTAGAGGTGAATTTATGGATTTAGTTTTTAAGGAGTTCTGAGCCATTCCAGTGCTTGCCATAGTCATTCCATATTCCCCCAGCTCTTAGTTATTGCAAGGAGTGCTTTGCATCTCTGAACATTGAACATTTCAGCAAATGTTATTTCTCAGCTGTGGTTCACCCATTCTGTTTGAGAGGATTTTCATTGAATCCCTCTACTGGAAACATTGTTTTGCACATTTTTTGGGTGATGTGGATGGATAAATGGAAGGTCTTGCACAGTCAGTATTTCAGGCTGACTTGAAAGCATTCAGCACTGGTGATTAAGCCTTTGAGGGGACCAAGGGAAAAAGGTAAAATGGTTGGGGTTTGGTTTTTTTGGTTTGGTTTGTTTGTTTGTGTGTCCCTGTCCTTCTCTGTGTGCTTCCCCGTGTTGTTCTTCACAGGTGGAACAGGAAGTTGTGGAGTGTTTCAGAACAGCTGCAGTAACAAAGCAGAGCATGTAAAAAGGGCAGGATATGTGGGATGTGGGCTTCCCCCTTTATTTCCACCCTGTGAGTTAGCCTGAAGTCTGGCTTGCTGAGTCACTCAGTGCAACAGATCCTTCTTTCTTACTGAACTAATTTAATTTGCAATTGGATTTCAACATAACAGCAAAGCATTTCTTGGGAGATCTTTGTGTTTTTAATAGTACAGTAGCCAAAAAGAGGAGTGGGTAGTTTTTGCTCTTTTTCTCCTTTCAGATGATACAGTTGCCATTTTCTCACTGGGTACTTTGCCTCTTTAATTATGTGGGAAGAATCACAGACAAGTAAATGAATGGCATTTCTCCCCTCACCCTTCCCTGGAAAAAAGATCCCAACAAACAAATGAGCCATATCCCTCCCTGACACCCCCTGACTAGTTCTTCTTTTGGAAAAAAGATCCTTAGCATTGTTGTTGACCTTATGGGGACAGGTTCTTGTGATCCCTCTCAGAGAGAGGGAAGAATGAGTTTTGTAATTTTGCACAGAGTTCCTTGCAATAAGAACATGCATGTTAAGTTAGTTAATTGCATGAGTCTTCTGAAATGCAGCATTAGGGAACATTCTTCCCCTAAGGACAACTGAAATTTTTACTCCCACTCTTGTTAAATGCTAGTTTAAAGCTATTGATTTCCTTCTCTTACAAAAAGAAAAGTTAACTCCCATCATGCTTCTCGTGTCTTTCTCTTAACTTTCTTTTTTTTTTTTTTTCCTTATTTCTTTATCATTTTAACTCTGCAAAATTCCAGAAAAAGAGGAGGAAGTATAGTGTGATAAGTGTATTTCTTAAAGCATTTGTCCTTTCAAGATTTCGCATACAGTAAAGTTGAGCTGTGCTAACGACTTGGATAGAGACGACAGAGGAGTAGCCTGCAATACTTTCTGCTTCCAATAGCTCTTTGTTGATCTAAGAGAGAGCACTTACAGAGTGGTAGGTCATTTATGTGATTATGAAGAGCACTTGGTTCTCTCTTATTCAAGATGGAAAAATAATAGTTTTTGAATAAGAGGTCGCTGTCAAGATGACATTGAATGTGACTTCTCTTCCTTCTTCATTCCCTCCCCCACTATAGAAAAGTGGCACTGAAACTACTAAGGATAGGACTGAATTTTTCCAGCTCCATGTGACTTTATCATCTATTCTTTGTTAATTTTATTTCTTGCCATTTCCTGTGTGTGTAGTATTTATACTTCTTGATGGTGTCTGGATATTTATGGTAACTAGAAATTTAAAAATAAGTATAATGTATGTAAGGCTCTGCGTGTTGTTTTAAGCCTTGTTTTTCCACTTGCAGAACTAAGCTGTGAATGTGTGATGTGGTATCTGCTTGGGTGACAGATGTCCATTCCTGAATGATGCTGTGTTCCCTTTGTGCTTTATTTATGGAGTGATTTGCTTCTAAAATAATCTCTTAATCTTTTCCAAACTACATTTCTGTGTGTGCTCTTTTTACATATGCCATCATTTACGGCAACATACTAAAACCTCAAATTAGTCCTCAAAGTTTTGTTTCTAAAGCTAATCATAGTGATATAACACTGTCATTTTTGGTTTCATGTGTCCTTTCAGAACTAGGTTAACTGTGTACTTTGGTTTTGCTCTGGTGGGTGTTTTTGTGTTCGCTTCCTGTAGCACTGCCATAATGAAATTATTTTAATTTAATTCACTTACCAAATGAAAAGACAATGTTAATTTGTCCCTATTTATGATATGTTTGCTTTTATACCTCAGAAAAGAGCTGTATCCCCAAATTAGGATGTGATTGCTCAGAGTAAAGAACATGATAAAGTATTTTATGAAAATAATTAACACTTATTCTAGGGTTAATTTACTTAAACCAGTGTTGAATGACAGCAAACGCTGTAGTTAATAATAAATTTCATTTTAGTAAACCTTACCAAATGTGGTTTCAGCTTGGAGAAGGGATGATCAGTGGAATACATGTAATTCCTTTTTTATATTCTCTTTGCAGTCTAAAATTAAGTACTTATAAAGTATGTTGAGAATTTCTAGTGTTTGTGTGATGACATATTGAGAAGAACCCATTTGGAATTTTGAATTTTCTGATTTTGTAAAACTGAAACTGTTTCGGAGCCTGTTTGGGGAAAGATTGCACTGGAATATTTTTTTTTCTTTCTGAACTTAAAAAAAATATATATTAATAGGAATTATTAGGAATTTGAATTTTTGCTTAACACTCCTCAAAGTTAAATAAGAAGTGGTGAGAACTTTCATGATATTTAATCAACCATTTGAAAATCACAGCCTGAAAAAGCATAGTTATGTCACTGATCTTTGGCTATTGTTATGGAAATTTCTGAAAGTTGGACTTGGTTTCTCATAGAAACTAGCTTTGCTTATTTTAAGTATCAGATTTAGAATTTTTCAAACAGTAGTATTCCATGGTTTTCTTATTACATGCAAAATGAGCACTCGCCATTGAACAAAAGGTGCAGTTCTGGCTCTGCCAGCCTAACTCTTCCGGAGGGCACTTGCTGTGCCACAGGCCCTGAAGTCCTCAGTTTTTCCAAACATCTGCTCAATTTCTCTTAGGACCTCACTTTACAGAAACATGACCTTTCTCCTTCAGTAGCCACTCAGGCTGTTCGGTGCTGGAGTTGGACTGTACTTCCAGGTTAGCATGGGGAGCAGGCTATTGAAGTGACTGTCCTAGTTGAGTCCCATTACTATACTTTGATTTGCAGTATAAGGGAAAAAGGAAGATGGATTCCTTTTGGATAAAACAAAACTGGAAAATGTGCCCCAGGATGCACTCCAACTGCTAGTGGGTACATGGACTCTGGGCTGGCCCAAAAGATAGTGCTCTGCCAGGGGTATGACAGTGGGTGTTGGGAGCTCTGACTCATGTCTCTTTCTGCAGAGCTGCACTGATGGTTCTGGCAGGCAGAGCCTTTGCCTTCAATATGAGATGCTGCTGGGCTGCATCTGTATATTTTACATAAGGTCTGGATCCAAAGTCCTTTGAAGTCTTTGAATGACTTCCATTGACTTTAATAGGCTTTGTGGCAGGCCCTAATGATTTGGTTGTGATCTCAAAAGGGATGTTCAGAGATTTTTCTATAATGAGAAAATGTTACCTTTTAAAGAACTGAGTTCAAATAGTCTGATCGGTTCTCAAGTAGAAGTGAGCTTCTTGATATCTCCTGGAATCCTTTTGTCCCTGTCAAGAAAAATGTCAGAAAATTAGTACTCGTTGTTCAAGTAGGGTCCAAGGTTGAAATTAGCAGAGGAGTTTTGGGTCATGGTTTGAACTGCACTGACAAGCAATGGAGAGATTTGCACAGTGCATCTGTCTGCTTCTCTCGAAATGGTGCTGTAAGCCACTTACTCTCCTCAGCAGCTGCTCCGCTTACAGTTTTGAAGTGAAAAGGCAGGAAAGAGGAAGGAAAAAAAAAATCAGTGTTCCAGGCAGCAGGGCTAGAGGAAATGGTTACAGATTGCACCGGGGAGGTTTAGGTTGGATATTAGGAAATGCTCTTTCACTGAAAGGGTCATCAAACGTTGCAATGGTCTGCCCAGGGTGGTAGTGGAGTCACCATCCCTGGGGATGTGCAAGTAGTGTATGGGCCTGGCACTTAGGGACATGGTTTAATGTTGAACCTTCAGTGCTGGGTTGAAGGTTAAACTGGATGATCTTTGCGATCTTTTCCAACCAGATATGTTCTGTGATTCTGTGACTTGTAATGAGCGATGCCATAGGTCTAAACCCAGTGCCAGTTAACAAATTTCAAGTTTGTTTCGGAAGGTGAGGATGGAATATAAGGCATTTCAGTGTCCTAATTGAATAACAAAACTACCAGTTCTTTCCATTTCCCTGTATCTCACATGCTCCTCTCAAAATTTTCTCTCTTCCAGAAAAGTTTAGTAAACTATTTTTTTCTGTGCAATTACAATGTTTTTATCACGTAAGTTGTCGTTTGATCAGTATCCAGAAAAGCCTTCCTTTTCCTGATTCCTGAGTCCTTTCATGTGAAGTATGCAATCAATTTATTGCTTTAAGAAATTAATGTGGACAGCTTGGATCTGTTGAACTTCTGCTTATTTACTCTGTTTTGTTTACTTGGTTTTCATCTTTTCTAAATTGCAAAAATCTGTACTCTTTTCTTTTTTTCCTTTTCAAAACAGGTGTATACCATGGTAATGATGTTTAAACAGTCTAGAAACAAAGTGTAGCTCTGTTTCATCACTAGACATGGGGATCTAATAGAATGTGCACTTACAATTATATGTAATTGTGTGTGTCTTCCTGTAATGGTTTGTCTTAATGTTTTTATTTATACATGTGCATGGAAGAGTTCTTCTGAATTTGCACTGGGACTGATTTATCACAGTTACCCTTGTTTTACATCTGTGTAATTACTTTGAAATCACTGAACTTCACCAGGTACAAAATTGCAGCAGTTGTGAATTAGGGTCATGCTTTTGATAGTGCTTTTTATTCTGGTTGAAATACTCTGCTGGTCCAGGTGAGGATGAAATGTTGTAGTAAGCTGTGAGATGTTTCACTGATTGGGTTCATGCTGCTTATCTGTCAGCACTTGCATTCTTAGAAGCTCTATTTAATGCAGTTATTTCTGTGTATCTTGGAAATACAAAGGAGTGGGGAGAAAAGTTTAAAATAAAAAATTATCAATTTTCTTGTACCTGTGAGCAAGATGTAGTCAAAGTGATCCTGATGAGCATCTTGCATTTTATTTTTATAAAGGCATTATTCTGTCCTTCATCCTCAAGTGCATTAACTTTAATAAAATTATATAAATAAATTTCTTAGACTTTTCTCATTTTCCCATCTGCTTTGAAGAAATTTGTTTGTTAAAAGGAAAGCACAGGTTGGTGTTATCACAGGATGGTTTGTGTTATCACAAGGTGGAGGGTGTTGGTGGCATTTAGAATAAATACATCATATGTATGGGCAGGATGGGCTGTCTCTCCATCAGCCATTTGCAATCCCTAAGTTTATCTCATCTCTGAAATCCAGATCTTGGAAGTGATGGAAGGAGACCAGCTGATAGTTCTCAAATAAGCCACCCCCTTGTGTTGTCTTTTTGCTTAGTTTTCAAAACCCCCTTTATAAAATGGAAGGTATTGCAGAGCCTGCATACTGTAATGAAGATCTGGAGAATGTTGTTTGATCTAGAAGACACTGATGCTGGGTCCTGGCATTGCCATGATCTTGGCCATGTGCCTGTTCACTCATCTCAGAACCTCTGGCTTCCCTGGCTGAGAGTTGTCAGGGTGCTCCTGGCCTGACAGCAGGACTTTACAGAGCAGTAAGGGGTGCTTTGCCATCACTAAATCAGCTTTTTCTCTCCTTCCCTTCAAGATTAGGAAAGCAGGTGTTAAGTCTCATTTTGAGAATTTAATGTTATCTGTTGCTGACGCTTTAGAGACCACTCTGCTTACCCGCCTAATAGCCAAATGCAAGCTAATAGTCTGTACAGGCCATTGAAGCCTAAAATCCTGCTAATTCCTTCCTCTAATGAATAATCCCTGATCTCTGCATGTGCCTTGACTGCAGAAGGACTAATTATCAAATTCATTGTAAGAAAAATTTCAAACTCATGATTTCTGTGCCTGGGATTTGTAAATAAATGATGCGCCTGCATGTATGCTGTGTACAAAGTGCAGCTTTCGTATGTAAAATTAAATATCCCTGAAGAAATTTAGCTAAAATAGATGGGATTGTAAAACATTTCTTCTGCTCAGTGGATTAATCACTCATGGTTTAGGGAATAGGTTGCCTGTTCTGTATGAAAGGTCGTTCATTTTAACCCTTAGGAGAGACATGGTATGTTGTGCTGGCGAGTAAATTTAATAGCTTTGAAGAACGAAGCTTCTTCCTGCTGCAGAGTGAGAGGCAGCATTCGGCACTGGGTCCTGGGGGGCCCCTGGGCTGGGGACTGGAGAGTCTCCTGCTCTCCCCAGCAGGTAATTCAGAGACACTGTTACTGTTCTATGGCTGGGAATGTATGTGGATGCTAAATCTGAATCTTTGGGTTTGAAGAATGCTTGTAAGAAATAAATCTAGTGATCTTTTCACTTCAAATTGGGGGGGGGGGGANAAATTATAATGAGCACCAGAGGACACAGGATGTGTTCATTCCCAAGCTGCATGATTATTTCGTGTTGTGAAGGGTTAGCTTTTCAATTGCAAAGCTTAATCACTTTTCAAATGAATATTTCATAACAGTTATTTTTTCATCAAATATACAACGGCATGCTTATTTTGTGCCTCATGTGGTAGACATTAGTTTTCAGCAGCTTTAGATTCTTTTTATTCCCCCCTCATTTCCTATTCTTGTTTGCAGCCATGGATGAGCAAGAAAATACTTGTGAATATTTTTGATGAGTGGCTAATCTTGTGGCTGAGAGCTTAGAAGAACTCAGAAGCTTTGGTAAAATCAGGTCCAAATTCTTAAAACATTCTAATTTCATTCTTAGTGCAGTTTATGTGACTGAGTTAAAATATTTTAAACTTAATTTAAGCTGAAAATACAACTGTTAGGGACCTCTGCCACTGACAGTAAACCCTGTTTAGTGATATAGCACAGCTGTAGTACTCATGAATTTTTGTTCTTAGACAATAAAAGTTAACATAAAAATACAAGCTTAGTACAGCTTCCTTTTGCTAGAAGAGCTGGGCAGTGGAATTCTATATGGCTGCATCTCTACCTCCACAGTGATCTGTATAGGTATTTGACAATTGCCCTGGCTTAGGGTAAATTTTGGATAGCAATAACGTGGGGCTTCAGACCCTGAACCTAGGGACTGTAGCACTGCTAAGTTGACTCATGCCTGCTTTCTGGATTTCTTGAGTGCTTAGGCAGATGGATGAAAATGAAGCAAACTTCTTTTCAATTCTGCTAACAGGCCAAACTGGCTTGAAAATAGAAGTAGTGCAAAGCTGATCTCAAGGCACCCACATTTCTTTTTTTCTGTTCTTTTATTCAAGAGTTCCTTTAGTACTAACCTGTCCAGTCTGTTCAAAATTTAGATGTTTTGTTTCTTTGAACTATGTAATAAAGGAAATATATATAAAAATATCAAGTGATGTTTTGACTAGCCAGACTAATTATCTTGTCTAGTTATTTTGGGTTTCTATTTTATAGTATATTTCATAGTGTACTTTGAAGCCTACACAATATAGTATTTGTCTTTTTCCTTCAAAACAAAAATAATAAATCTCTAAAAGTAATTAAGTCACATATATAAGGCACAAGACAGTCTGAAACTGAGTAGTGTCATGCATTGTGTCTGCGCCCACATATACTGGACCAGCATGATAAATATAACAGCTGAACATCATACTCTTTCTAGAAGGAGAGTTTTAGGGCATTTTTCTAGCCATGTACTGATCTATATTGTACAGCAGTGTTAAAAATGTAAGCAGATCTTGGGCAGGCTTTTTAACCGCAGCTACATGAAAGAATTATCTGTTGTGTGCCCCCTTTTTCTTTCACATGGCCTAAGTGTTTGTATGGGCTTTAATCGTGTTCTGTATCTGTAAGCTCCTCATGACACTGTCGTTCTTGCCTTCTATTTCTAAGTGCAAATCACTTTATTTTGTCTGCGTAGTTGACATTGACTATAACACCATTTGGAAAAAATAGTTGGGGTTTTTTTCTGTTGCTGACTTCACAGTTAATATAGAAACAGAAATTATTGGATACTTCCCATGTCTTTCTATATGTGTAGGAAAAAATGTTTTACATACTAAAACTACTTGGGTTTTTTGTTTGTTTGCTTTTAACTTTATTCTTGAAATATCTGTCTATGCAATTAAATGGTTTCTGAATGTGAAATACAGATTTCTTTCAGATCCCTCAAACATATTTTTCTAGTAAAGCACATGGATATGTCATAAAGATTAGGAATTACTGACTCTTTCAACTTCTTATGTGGTTAGTGGTTATAAGATGTAAGTCCATTAGTGTAAACAGTCACATAGAGAATTCAGGATTCTTCAGAATTTCAAGTTTAATACATAAAACAAGCTGCAGAAATAGTTGCCTTGCTGTTCAGAATTAGGCAGTGTTGAGTTGCTGCTGTTAGTATTCTGATGATATGAACAAAATAAAGTTAATCTATATGACCTAAGAGGGAGGGAGCTGACCTCACAAACATCAGTGAATTTCTTCTCACAACAGTCCTGGGAGGCAGGAAGTTGTATTATTACTATCCCTGCTGAGTATCTATGGCACAGAAAGATTAATTGATTTGCCCAAGGTCATGGAGGAAGTGAGAGGCAGAGATAGAATTGCATCCAGATATTCTGCATCCAGGTCAGATGCCTTAAGCACAGGACCATAACCTCTTAATATTTGTGACTTTGTTTGCTTAACTAGGTGTTCTTCATGTAGTGTCTTGAAAGCCATGATTTGCTTTTTTGTGCCTTTTGTCCTGGGTAGAAACTTAGTGAAAAAAGGATTTTTAGGGACTTCAGGTTTAAGTGCTATCTGTCCTTTCATAGATAATAATTCCAAAATTATAGGTATTGCACTTTATTTAATCAAGTAGATCAGAATGCTGAAAATACAATGTAAGCAAAATATATTGGCTTTTTCGTTTCGGTGGGGTTTTTGTGTGGGAGGATGGTGGTGCTTTGGATTTGTGTGTTTGTTGTTTGTCAATTAAGTTTTTTTCCCCAAAAAATGTTGTGAGAGAAAAATTCATCGTGATGAATGATTAAACTGTCAAAAGATATTAGCTGTTAGTGGTGTGCTGATTCATTATATTCCTCCACGTGTTTGGAGTCATTGTGCTCCACAGCGTGCAGGAGATGGGGCTGTCCAAGGGGAGCACCACAGTGACCATTAGCAGCTGATTAAAAGGGAAGTATATGCAGCGAGGAACTGCTCATAAATTATGTCCTTCCATCTGGATTTTATCTGTGTAAAAAGGAGTTGCCCACATCTTTATTTGTTCATCTGGCATCTGAAAAAGTGCACGGAGTCAAAAAGCATTAGGTGGTAAATGCCTGCACAAACCTGCCATGTACATAGTGCAGGTACGTGGACTACTTATGGAAGACTTCATCCTGCTGTGAGCCCTGTGAGTGAAGAGATTGTGAAGCAGCTGGTGGGACTGGCTCAGTCACTGACCTGAGCCTGAGATCTAATTGCTTGTAGGATCATACAGAAGGATCTGTCTTTCCTATCCAAACAGTGAATGATTTGGCTACAAGGAAATCTGCATTCAGTCTTTGCAGGTCGTGGTCAAAGTGGGTTTTCAATCACTAGCCCAAGACACGAACTTAATATATAGAGTGCCTTGATGTGGTGCCCTGCTTTGCTGCAGACACGTTTGAACCTCAAAGACTTCTCCTAGCTCTAGAGATGTTAGAGAACAATAATATGGAATGATTTCCCCCTCCTTCTCCTCCCCCCGCCCTTCATTCAGTATTTATATTCAGTTTCCCTTTACAGTAAAATGAAAGTACTGAAAAGTTACATAAAGTGAATTCAAGTCAAAGGTGTTTAACGTATGTGAAGGAAATGAAGCTTAGGTTTCAAACAGTGATCAATGAAGTATAGTATTGTATGATCATTACTGAGCAATAAAGCAGAAAAGGAATTATCACGAGGATGTATATGCCATTCATCATACCCTTTTTATATCCCTTTTTCTTGCTTGCTTTCTTTTTATTGTCTCCTATGCTTTATATTCTTTGATCCTATATATGGGAATGAAGTTCCCTCCTCCTCCTCTCTGACATTTTCACCTACTGTTACACAATGCCAGCTTAGAAGAGTACTTCAGAGAAAGAAAGTCTATATACTCTGTGCTTTAAAACTCTGAATAGAATTAAAATACCTCATGCTTTAGGTTTTGTAAATTTTGTGAGAAATTTGCTATGTTGCATTTGTTCTGAACACTGTCAGAAAGTCAGTGGCTTTGCTGAAAAACAAATATATTGAAAACTGGAATAAAATATCAGCATTGGAGTTTTTATTCTAGATGTGCTGTGAGTGAAAAATTTCATGGTATCAAAACATTGTACTATGCTTGCTGCGAAATGTATCAGTGCATCTTTAATTCTGGCTTTTTTGTGTGCCCTGATCAGTGACTAAGATTGCCCAACATTTTTACCCTGTATAACATACAAAAGAAATTAACTACCTGTGAGTTGTGTATGTAAAGAGGCTTGAGAGTGTGACATGAAAGAAGCAATACAGTTTGTTTTCTTATGACCTCTCAGGGCAATCTTTCCAAATTTTTGGCACACTTTGCTAAGATGTGATGTTAATGTTGTCTGGTGAAACTGAACATTAGTTGACGGAGTGATAAATCACAGCAGTCCTTCTGTGGAGGCAGTGTGGCTAATAATAAATTTAGGGCTTGCAGCATAATCTGTAGCAATGGAAACTGAGACATAAATTACCAAAGTTTCTGTTTGACAATGAGCAAATGCACAAGCCCCTTCTCTGAAGGAAGGGTGACTCAGCTGTATTTTTGTATTGATGTATCAGGCTTAAGTGCCATGCTAAGATTTGACAGCAGGTCTGTTAAGGAGAAAAAAAAAAGTAATTTATTATTTAGGGGATGAATTATTACTTACTATTATACACTAGAAGTTAAGAGTTGTGGGGTTTTTTTTTTTTAGGTTTTTGGTAAATAGCATTTAAAATATATTTACAGCATCATTTCAAGCAAACTGAACTTTGAGGAATCTGCCTTGAAATGTTCTTAATTAAGATGCAAATAAATTTATCTTAGTGCACCATGTAGACACTAATCAGTGTAGGTGGAAATGGGAACACAAATGATTAGTGATAGTATTTTACCTTTAAACCTTGAAAATGGCTTAAAATGAAACACTCTTAAATCCCTCCTCACCCCCAAACAATGTAACACACCATTTTGACTCTCTAATTACCAAGCCTAATTTGTTAATTTCAAAGGGGACCACAGCAGCCTATAAAGGCTCACAGGACTCTTTTCAAAAGAGCAATGTGGTATAATTAAAATGATCAAGTGGATCTAAATCTGGTTGAGGGGGGAGATGTCTTCCCTCATAAGGTTACTTCAAATTGAATTGGAGTTGGCATATGTAGCCTTTAATGAGGTAACATCCCCAGATGAAACATCTGAGTTGCTGTTTATTTTAGTCTACTTTTATTTTCAGGCTTTTATAGTAAGAGAGCTCTGTCTAATGGTCCTACCAACCTGAGTTCTGCTTCCAGCATAGTAACTGGCTTGCTGCACAGCTTTGGGAGAACATTATGCTCTCAATGGTGAAATTGGTTTATGTGTGTTTCTGATGCATCCATCACTGTGACAATTATGCTTGAGAAAAAGCAAAATGCAGAAGTAATGCTCCTTGTATCCCTTTCCATGGGTAGCAGTGGTGAAAGCAGTAGAGGGGACATTTCCTTCCACTGTTTACCTCCATGGGGTAGCTGTCATAGCTAAGAATTAATCTTTTTTTTTTTTTTTTTTTTACAGAATTTACTTAGTAAAGATTTTCCAGCCATATTTGTCTGGTTTAATACAGATGAAATTACATGTTGGACAGCTGTCTTCCAAAATATTACTGTTCATTATGGGATTGATGGTGCCCTGCCCAGAGAGGGCAGGTTTGGGTGATGAGCTTGGTTATTTGCAGAGTGAGGGACTTCATGATGTCAAAGGTATTTTCCAACCTGGTTAATTCTGTGATTCTGTGTTGGCTTGGCTAAGTGTTTTCTTCCCTCCCCTTAACTTGCAAGCATCATTCTGGGCTGTATTAATATAGTTCTTCGGTATATGTTAAAAAGAAATACCTAATCTAAATATCTTCCTAATCAAGTCACTTTAGACTGACTACAGTAGGTTTCTTGTTTCATTTTAATTCTTCTGGGTGTTTTATCTTATAAAGCCCTGTAATAACAAAGCCATATGAATCTTCAGCTTATTATTCATATTCCTCAGTGTGCCACAAAGGAGGCATTATGGAGTCTTGCATTTTGAAATAAAACTTTCTCTAGCAAAGAACCCTGATGGTGAATGCACATGGCAAGGGGTGGGGAATAGTGGGGAGAGAGAGGGAGTGGCTAACCTCGGAATGAAGTTTGTGGTGGAAACAGTGCAGCTTATTGACACTGAAACCCCCACTCTTTTTTGGCCCGTCTCCTAGTGGAGTGGATAGGCTGTAATAATAGATATTTGAGCTCAGAAGAGACAGAAGTCAATGCTTGACAGGTGCTTGCCTTCTCAGCTCAGTGGTGGTTTTATATGGAAAGGCAGTACTAATTCTGCAACCAGTTGGTATCACCTGGGAGAGCAGAGGTTAATGTTTCAAAGGAGGAAAAGCTGTTTGTATGCAAGTGACATTAAAAGGAAATATGAATATTTTAATACCCGTGGTCAAGGCCAGTGAGTTGCACTACATGCACATATTCAATTTTTGGCTGGACCCCTTCTGAGCACCTGTTGTCGGGAGCATGGAAATGTAGCAGAGGTTCACCTGCATTAACAAGTACATTATACTGATTCTCTCTTCCCTTTCTCATATGCGTAGTAAAACTTTTATAAAAACAGGGGTCAGAAAGACACATGTCCTCTTAGTGTAATTATCTTAGCAAACCATGTTATGTCTAATGTGATTGTAAACTAAAACTGTATTTCTTATGTGGATTGGCAAATGCACATCAGCAGAATTAACAGCATCTGTAAAAGTTTTAGGGTTGTTCCTAATATATTTTATTCCTGTTGAACAATGTTAGCAATAGAAAACAAATAAAGACTAAGGGTGAAGAGGAACCCCCCTGCTTATGTGGTATTTTATTTTTCATGTTTAATCTTGCTTTTATTATATTCCACTTGAGAGACAGAGTTAAAGAAACACTGATTCTTTCTGCAGAATATGAAATTATTACTTTTCCACCACTCAATAAAAAGCTGAAGTAGGTAGCTGCAGTAAAACAAAAGGGGGAGAGTATTAGTAAACATTTCCAGTATGCTAGTCCTGCATCCCTCAGCCATTTATTAGAAGCTTTTGATGTCCAGTGTTCTTCATATTATTCATGTAAAGTGTTTGAAAATCAAAAAACCCCACAGTTGGGTAGAGTGCACATTATGGCACTTTGGAAAGTGCAAGCTATGAAACAAAAGTAAAAAATACACCTGCATAGTTCATTAGATATAATATTCAGTGGATTTAAAATTTGGCTGTAGATCTATAATACAATGCAATGCAATTATTTTGTACTTTCTGTATTTTTTCTTGTATGCAGTTTGATATAAGTAATAACAAGAATAATGTTCACAACTCTGCTTCTTAATTGTATAAAGTTTTCCTGAACTTGTTGATAGGAAAAATGCAGTGTAAAAAAAAAAAAGTAACTTTGACTAATGTTTTAAATCTTTTGTTTAGTTGTTTTTTGTTTCTTTAGCACGTCTAGCAACTACTGTGCCAAGTGTGTAGAAGCCTTTACCCTCCTAGGTCAGATTCCAGCAAAGCCATGTTGCTTTTATAGTATAATGCCATACGGCAAACTGACTCAGCTTTGAGCACTGCATATGGTCCCAAGGGGAGAAATTACCCATCCAAATGACGGGTGGATGGCAGGCAGGCAAGTTAGGATGTAGCTGCAGTGTGCTCATATTCCGTTTCACTAGAGCTGCAAACATTCAAAATAGCTGCTTGGTGTATTTGAATTTGATCCTCATAACAGTAAGGAGCATGAGGGGATTGGAAATAAAATAAGAACAATAGCTATTTCTCTTTACACTGCTTCCGTAAAGTACTTTTGATACATTGAAGGGAAATAATGTCTTTTGGCATGGTTTATTTCATTTTCCAGAGTGGATCTGGTAAGTGAATGGGAATCAAATACAATTATAATAGCCCATTTCTCTTTCCTAAATAAAGTTTGGTATGCTCATATTAACTCATATGTCAGTAGTTGCTTAGTTCACATGAGTAAAAGCCAGTTTATGATAGCTGGGGGTTTGACTTTGTTTTCTCGTACTGGAGGTTTTCTTGGCAACGTACAGCTGTCAAGAATCTTGCATGGGTTTCAGTCTGCATTAAATGAGTAGAAGAGTGGAAAGTGAATTTTCACAGTCTGCGCTTTGAAAGAAACAACTATCAAGCACAAAATTAGGTGTTCCAAAACAGGGAACATTTAAGGAGGGGGATCAGCCGTTTTGTTAGCTTGTTAGTTCTATAATATCTACTATCATTACCATGAAGTTTGAGTAAAACCAGTAATGTTGCCTTATAAATTCATTAGCTGAAATGGTGTAGTGGTAGCTGCCTTGCAGTCTTGTAGTGCTCAAACTTGTCTTATCTGCTTGGTTTTGTGTTGCTTATTGAAAAAAACCCAAACATATAATTTGGATGAGCTGACAAGGCGCTTATTGGTTATTGTCTAAAGGAAATGATGTCTCAGCGAGTGTTGGAGTCAATGCAGTTCCTGAAGGATTACGGTTGGAATCAAGGTGTTCAGTTAGAGGGCTTGAGAATTTGGGTATGAAGAAGACAATGAAGTTCTCCAGGAGTGGCTTCTGAAATTTGAGAGGTTCAGTAATGGAACTGCAATTTGCTCTTTAGTTTCAGTGGCTCTTCTCTCCCTGGCTGGTCCTCTGCAGCCATATGCAGAGGAGGTCTCCTCCTTAGCGCTGGGATCTGAGTAGTTGGCTCTCCAGCACCCTTGCTGAGAATCTTCTGTGCCTTGTTCTTGTGGTAAATCCTTGTGAAGCCATGAGATAGATCATTCCATGTTCCCTCCTGTCACAGAAATTACCAAGTCTTTCAAGTGATTTTTGCTTTGAAGAGCAGCTTATTGAAGACTTGATATACTGCTTTGTTTTATTTGCATACATTTTAATTTTCTGCACATCCAGTCTCAATTTTTATATCCAGGCATACTGACAAGTAAAATCTTTGGGTTCAGTTGCATGTATAGCAATGCTGACTCCTCCCAAAATCTTGGAAAGTGTAAAAATGGTGAAGTAAACTTTAGATGCTTTAAGGTTCTTAAGAATTTGTCTGGATGTGTGAGTAGACATCACCTATTAAGGGCTACTGTAACACGCTATTAATTATTACCTTGTTCTTTTAAATGCATGAACTATTTTTGTGTTTCATGTGTGGTATGATCTTGTCAAATCATAGAGGTAACTGAAACTGAAAGTATTTACAGTTCTAAAGATTTATACTGATGTGAGAATCTTGTAGGAATTGTAGGGAATAAAACAGATTTCAGTGCAAGCTGAGCCATTGTTGTTTTCATAGTCCTGAGTAAATAACTGTGACCTATCCTGGAAACTTTGTAAGGAAATGGATGTAATTGTGCATAGGGACCAGCTTTCCTTTTATTTTTTTTTTTTTTTAACTATTCTTCAAGATAGCAATGTTTCCCTCAAATTTCATATGCTGTATTTCCAGTGAAATGGACATATTTATTTAATAATATTAGATTTCTTTTTTAAATTGATCTATTCAGAGAAATATTATTTAATAAGCAGGATCGTCTAGCCACTGAAGTATCAAATGTAGACTGTAATAGTCATTCAAGTCCCTTATCCCACTCCCCAGGCTTCACACTGTGTGGTTGTTTCAAGTGCTTGTGGTACATACTATTGTGACTGCAAAGTGTTTAGATTCTCTCTGCATCTGTCGTTGCATTGGCCTTCTGTATTATCCATACCTGTTCTTTTGGGGGGAAAAAAAAAAAACAAAAAAACAAAAAACCCTGACCCTCAGTTCTCTAATTTCAGTATAGCATCAGCTCGAAGTGTATTTTCTGCTTACTGAAGTAAGGCTAAAAGCTGATAAGAGGAGTCTTTAAGATTCAGATTTGGACTGAATACTAGATTATATGCTTGAGAGGAAGTGAATAGGTATATTTTACTGATGACAACCAGGACAAATGGAATTTATTTTGTGGGCTAACCTAGTTTTTCAGACTGCTTCCAAGAAAGGACTGTACTTGTAACCATTCAAAGCTATTACTGACCAAATACATGGAAAGGAAATTATTTGTCTAAAAACCGTAACAACAAATTAAATTTTGGAAATTTACCCCTCAAACTATTGAGTTTGGTTTGGTTTTGGTGGATGTTTTTCTGATTGGGTTTTTTGTTTTTGTGGTGGGTTTTTCTGAGTGTGTGTTTATTTGTGGGTTTTTGTTGTTTTTGTGGGGGGTATTTTTGGTTGGTTGGTTTGGTTTGAATTTTTTTTTAAATGTTTTTTGGGGGGGGTTGTTTTTTTACTTACTTTAACTTAATTTACTGCTTCACTGAAATCTAAAGACATCTCTAGACTGTTTGGGAATCTTGAGTGTTTAATTTTAGACAGATGATGAAGGTGAGATGATGAAGTAGAACGAGGCTTTCTATATAAATTGGAGAACGAGATGGAGGAATTTGCTAGTTCTTATTTAATACCTGCATTGAACATCTTCTTGTTTCCATTTCCAGGCATTTAAAAGTTCCATTGTCCTACTCACTATCCAGTACCAATGCTTTCATGTATTCAGAGAGTAATTTATGCTTCTATATACTGGTTACTACAAACACTGGGTCACTAGTGACTCATTCCTCTTTTTCACCCTGAGAGCAGGCTGGTAATTGTCAGAGATTTTCATTTGCATATTCCTATTTCCAGTCAGGACACACCTAAGCTAAATTTTTTGTGTGTGTGTTTCATTTACATACTTCCAAATTTCTGACAGTCTGGATACAGCTGGCATTGCACAAAGTGAGTTTTCTATTTTCTGAAGAGACATTGCCATTTGTTTCTGAAAAGGGTTGGAGACTGCTTGGACTCTTGAGTTCTACTGCATTTGTGTCTTCTCCCTCATTCTTAGTGGGAGCTAAAAGAAGGCTATTAATATCTCCGTACGGCATATACGTACTCCCTTTGATCTCTTCTGAAGGTGGTAATACTGTTTCAAAAATCCTGCAAAACAGGTATTTTTCAGAAAAGCTTGAAATTATTAATCATCCCTGATGCCTAAGCAATAAAGCTAGGCTATGTATGTTTTCAGGGAAGAGCCATCCTCGAAAGTAACGTCTCTGTCCACACATCTTCTGATGTCTTCTGATTGCCTTGTGACAGTCCTGCATTGTTGGTAGATGTGCCTGATTTCTACCCTGCCCTACTGTGTGTGGTCCTTATCTTCAATGTGTTCATGTGGATGCCAGAGAAATTGCTCTTCCAGACCTCTTTCAGATTATTTCTACTATGTGTTACCTAGAGGATGGGATTTTGAGCAGATTGCTTTGATGTCAAGAGAATTAGGAGCCTGGTTGTCTGGGCCTGGTGGTGGTTTCACAAGAAAGTTCTGGCGTGTTTATTTGTAGAAAGTTCATTTATTACCAATAGAAGTAATTCCTTTTGGAAGGAATTGCAATTATTCACTAAAACACAGGCATACTTTTCTCTTTATGAGGTTGCTGAGCTGGTGATTCCTGTGAAGACCTGGTACTTTTGACACAGCATTGGCAAAATAATGACTGACTATTGGCAAAATAGGGACTGACTTAAGTAACTTATTTGCAATGATTGTGATACAGTTCTTGAGAAAGGAATATGCTTTACAGAAAGTGCTCTTCTTTGCTGATAGACTGAGAGAAATTATACCTTGAAAGGTACATTTTAGTGCATAGGGTTTATATTTAGCTGACCACAGTTTTCAGTTCAGGGGTTGAAGAGCCAATTTGAGCTGAAGAATTATGTAGTGCCTTTTAAGCATATCAGGAATCTCTGCTTTGACATTTGCAAGTACAGTGATGCTTGAAGGATCTTTCTCACCTTGACGCAGGGATCGTATGAACATCCTTTCTTATGCAGCAGGGTAGTGGCGTGTCTGTGCAGGCAAACCAAGCAAGGATCTAAGGACATCTTTCTTAAATTGGGTTGCTTCTCTGTGTTGGACAAATTTGAACCTTTCTGTTCCAGGAAAAGAATCAATAACATCAAATTACGTAATAATCTCTTTTAAAAGGTACTGGTTTGGATGATAGCATGGTTGGAAAAGCCACCCTCCAACCCCCAAAAACTCCACATCCCAAGGATCGACAGGTAAAAGGAAAGGAAACTGCTTACACACTCATGAACGAAAGCTGTAGTTCCACTGGCAGCATAAGTAACTTGGCTGTTGAACTTGTTTGCGAATACAGAAAGGTGAAAAGGCCAGAACTGCTAGTCAAATCCTCTTCTTTCTATTGACCCCTTGGAAGAAAAGTATAGTAGGCACTGTTCTGTTTCAGTCAAAAGACAGACCTCCCATGCTGTGCTTTAATCCTGGTGAAGAGCTCTGACACAATCCTGTGTGTATAGGGTCTGTAAGGCAAACTTGCCTAGGACGCTGAAGTAAATGGAGGGGATGGGGGCAGACTTGTGCATCCTAGACCTTCATTTGTAATACTCTTTTGAGATTTAGGATATATCAGAACGTATGTTTGGGTTTTTTTTAATAAACAGCTTTGTGTTGTAGCCACACAGGCCACTGGGCTTCTGAACTGTTGTTATTAGCACAAAATATCTATCTTGTGTTGGTTGAAAAAAAAAGAGAATTTGATTTAAAATTAATTCAAAAAAACCAAAAACCAAAACAACATGGATGTTGCCACTGGTTGATCTGTGTATATTCTATGTGCACTCATAATGCTGATATTTCTTTGTGAGGATATTTTACGTGGACATTATGAGGTGGACACTACTTGGCTTTGCCTTTCTGTGGCTGGTATATTTTACTTGATCTCCTCAAATTGTTGGAGTTTTTTTTCCAAGACAGGAGAAGGAACAGTTCTGTTGATGGATGTTTTGGCAGTCAGCTTTCCTATGAAACTTCGAAGGGTTGTAAGAGCTGAGTGTAATTCATGGAGCTGCTTTGTTGTTCCCAGCCTCTGTATTTTTAGACTGTGTCTCTCTCTAAATTCCATCCAGGCAGTATCACTCAGAGGCAGAGAATGAAAAAAAACTTCAAAACTAGTGTTGTTGGTTTTATTTGTTTGTTTTCCTGGCTTGCTTGGTTTGGGTTGTTTTGTTTGTTTGTTTGTTGGGTTTTTTTTCCCCTTCAGATGTACATTGCCATTCATCTAAGGACCTTGTTTTATAAGGTCAGCAAAACACTGTGAGTTTGTGCTAATGTGCATTGTGCCTTTTTGTGTTTTAAGATTCTAAGCTGTGAGGTATTTTTGGAGGGAAGAGGTGGGCAAGAGCTTTGTTTCTTTCAAATAGAGAAGTTCAACATATGGTTTCACTAGTTACAGATTTACAATATGAAGAGGTGAGTAGGATTAGCAGATCAGTGCTAGCATTCTTCTAAATATTTAGAAAAACAAATGGCAAAAAGGAGGAAGACGTTTTGAAATTTTTGAGTAATTGTGACAAGTTATGTAAGGAAACTTTAAAGTTCAGAAATTTAAGGAAACACATGCATGTTTGCTGGATACAGGATAGATCCTAGAAGAAGTGGAAATAAATCTTTGAAGTGTAATTGCAAGGCAGGCTTCTCCTATTTAATTGATATTTAAACATTGGCTAGCATGGATCTTTGCCATTTAACTGACATTAATTACCTTGGTTAATTTGTTTTCAAGCTTTTTATTTTATTTCACTGGTTTGTTTATTTTACGTTAATTTCATGTTAGTGCTTGGATCATTGTAAAATAGTGTCTTTTTTTTAAGTCCTTTTTTTTCCCCCAGAAACAAACATCAAACATACAGAATATCTGTTTTGTTTTAATTTTTAAACATTTACACACATCTTGGGCATAATTGTATATGCATTTTATAGCATGAAAAAGCAAACCATATTGATTGTAAATTCTAAACATCTGCAATGCAAACCAAAACCATACTTCTTTTTGGTGCACCTTGCTTTTTCTAAGTTTTTATTCTCATCATACTTTAAATATTTTGTCTTTATTAACTAATTGCTGGCATTACTTTTTGGCTTATCCCACACCTTGTTTTATTTTTATTTTGTTCCCTTAAACCATTTCTATTTTCTTCCCATCTGTTCTCTCAGTCGATAACTCATTGGAAATAAACCTTAAAACAATCTTTTTGATCACAAGTTTGTTGTTGCTACAGTCACGTGACTTTGTTGACTGGTGTGTGGCAGCTGAGGGCTTCTGCTGGAGCAGTGACCTCTTCAGTGTCCATGTTCCCCTGCTGCCATGTGCAGGCACACATCCATAGGGCGTGAGCTTGCAATGTATTGCCAAATCTGTAGTTACTGTTCGCAGATATGCCATCACCATTCGTGCTTTGAGTTGTCACTGTAGCACTCAAGGGAGGAAAGTAAATGACTCTCGGTGTGCAGCAACTTGTTCACATAACCCATGCTTTATTTTTAAAGGATGGAAACTGGTATTTAGTTAAGTGGCTTCTAACTATGTCACAGACAAAGAGAGAAGTGCATTCTGCTTTGAATACTGTGTACCACCTGCGCTGCATTACTGTCAGTCAGCTGTTACTGATGGTGGCAGCTATATTCCTGATGTGTTAGAGTACCATTGGCAAAAGTTTCCCCCAGACAAACAAATCAGTATTACAGTTTTTCTGTAAAGCAATCCATATTTTTACATTTCATGGGTTTAGCAAGCTTTGAGACTGTCAGTATTTTAATCAGCTGTGAAAGTGTATGGTGCAAAGGAAAAGCCTGCAGGTACAGCTTCTTCACATCAGCAACAACATTCTGCTGCAACACCTGGATAGGGTGCTCATCATGCTGTCCAATGATGATGTTCCAAAATTTGCTGAGCAGAACAACTAATGTAACCTCGTTTCTCTGTCCAGTTGATGTCCTTTATCTATCCATCAGTCATTTCAACTATGGTTGAAATTTTTATTATATATACATATTGTCATCTTTTACCAACTGCTCCTCAGTCAGGATTTTTTGGGGTTTCAGTTTTGGGTTTGGTTTTTTGTTTGTTTGCTTGCTGTTGTGTTTGGTTTGTTTGTTTGTGGGGTGGGCTTTTTGGAGGGATTGGGGGTTTTCTGTGTGCTTTTTGTTTCGTTTGTGGTTTTGTTTGATGTTTTGGGTTTGTTTGGGTTTTTTTGTGATTCTTGTATACAGCTGTAGTCACAAGGCACAGAGAACTTAGAGTGGGAGAGAGATCACCAGTGTATTGCCACTGCTCATTTATTGTATAGTTTCGGTTGTGATGGAACAGCTGATGAAATTGCCACACAACAGAGCAGCACAGGACCTGTCTGAAGATGTTTCATTCTCTGTAATTTCTCTTCTTATCCTCCTTGTGATCTTCCACAAGCTTAGGCTATTAAAATGGCACAAAAAGCCTGTTTTGATCTATTTAGACATTCAAGCATGAGGACATCACGTTTGGACATGTTGAACTAGCTGTTGTAGCAGAAGATTGATGGAAACCAAGGACCACTGTAAGCAGATAGAGCATATAGGTCTTTTCATAGATTGCTTGAGTTCAGTCTTACAACTGGTTGCATTACCTGCACCTGCTCTGCTCTGTTTGAATAGCTGCTCCAGTATTTGCCCAAACCCACATCTTGTGTGGTTTTGCTTTTTTCTCTACATACGTTTGTATTTGAAGTAGCCTATGTGCAGCCTTCACTGTGAGGTATTGTCTGTCAACACTAATTAGGCTTCTGTAACAAGGAGGAATTAGAGTGCATCTGCACTTTAAGCATTTTAAGTGATGTAACTATGTTAGTCAGCTCTGGATGTTTGATATATCAGTGGGAGAGAATTACTGTATTTTTTGCTGTTCCTCTTTTCTTATTTCTATGTGAAAGGTGTGTGTTCCTCCTCTGCTGAATTTGTTCTCCATATTTGTTAGTGCTGCTGTCAGTTAACTAGGTCAGTGTACTACAAACAAACGTTGCATGGCATCAAATGTGGATATACAGATGTCTCCTGCACTTAATACCCTCTCTTCTCTCCCAAATCCAAAATAAAACCCCCAAAATCTTCCGTTTGAAATTATTTTCTTGACAGTATTCATAAATTCAGTTGATAGTCTCTGTGTTGTAGAATTTAAAAAGTGAATGACTGAGATCTACAGATGACATATTTCTTCAGAAATCAATTAAGACAGAGGTGTTGTAGTGAGAAACTAGATTTATAAATGACACATAGTATTCATATATATGTTTATAAAACATGAGCTTCAGTTTTAACTGATGAAGTTCCACAAGTGTAAATGTAAGTGTGGAATCCTAATTACTGTTTGCCCTCTTTAACTGGTCTTTATCTGGTCTAGAAGGTTTTTTAAGTACTTACAACTTTAAAGCAAATTCCTTTATTGAATAATGAAGAAGTGTCTTGAGAGCACCTCTATCTTTGTGTTTCCTGTTACAGAAATGTCCATGTTGCAGCAAAGAAGTAAAACAAAGTTTTGGGAGTCTGACTCCATAACTGTTAGCATTTTTTTGTTTTGTTGATTATTTTTGTGATGAACACTTTTTAAAATGTTGATAATTTAAAAAATACTTTACTTTTAAATAAATATGATATATTCAGGTGCTGTTTACTTATGCTTTAGGTGCATATGTTCTTATTTACGGAAGTGCTGCTTTTGATTTTTAACATAACCGTAAAGAATTTTGATGTTTCAGGTCAAAGACCTAGAGTTACAAGAAATTCTTTACTCCTTTATGTGGTTGGTTTGTTTTCCAGTACGTATTCTATAAGACAGTTTTATACATTTTGATGAAGTTTGCTGAAGCAATGTTACTTAGTCTTCAGAAGTAAGTACTGGCCACTTTTGCTTAAAGAGTTGGACACTGCCTGAACAGATCTTTTAGTCTTTGTTTTCCATATACTGATGACAGTTCATTCAGGTTTTGGAAAATGCATCATAAGAAAGCTGTGCTCTACATGTACTTGCATTGGAGTACAAAAATTACTATGTTTAAATATAAATGTAAATAGCCAGGTTTGAGCTGGATGAGTAATTTATAAACTGAAATTCTAGACATCTTGACTCAATGAAAGTTCAGGCAAGTTTCACTGCAGTACTTGTTTCTAGCTTTCTTTTCTCTTAATGTTGTGTTTTGACTTTTATGAACTAAATACACTTTCAAGTTAAGTTGTGAAATTAATTTGAAGCTGCATTAGGGGCTATATTTTTGGGATCACTGGCAGAAATGAAGAGTTTTGATGTAAAGATTTCAGGGTTCTTACAAGGCTGATCTTAAATTATAATCGAAACATAGCTATGAAAATATAAATTAACATTGATACAAGTGTAACTTGTATAAATTCTAAATACTGTTCTCAGAGACAGGCAGCTTTGTCAAGTTTCTCCTGCAGCAAAAGAGCTTTAGACTTAGGTTGGAATATACTTTCATGTGACATCCCTTTTAAGAAGCAAGAGATGAGGAAAATGGAGCCTAGAGGGGGGAGATACCAGTACCAGGCTAGAAAATTGTGGCTGCCCTCTTTTTTTTTCCCCCCCCTGAATAATGTTCACATTTGTGATCACAGAAAAAGAAGTGAATTGTAGACTCATGAAATGTAGTGTGAGAGAAAGTATGTATGTTGATATGTAGTGCCAGGTATGAAGTTCCTTGCAATGAATGCAAAGGCTGCCATTGACTCTGCTGGGCTTTTATCTGACTAAATAACAATCTGCTAACAGGTTGTTTTTTAAATAGAAGGAGTGTGATTTGCTGTGCATAAGTATAGCACACGCTTCAGTGTGGCATAATCAAGTGTAAAGTGTCTTTGTTGTTTTGGTTGTTTGTTTTTTTTCTGGCAGTTATAAGGTATTTTCCTTTTTTAGAGAATTTTGGATTTCTGTTATTTTAAAGGATATCTAATTTTCATGAGTACAAATTGTAACACTAAAAATTGTCTTTGGCCTTGTTGCCACACTTTGACTTAGATAAAATAGGAAATGATTCTTGTGTAGACACATGCTTTGTGACTTAAAACTCAAGTGGACTTCATCTGCCTTGTCTGAAGCATGGAATTTTCAGTTTCTGATGGATCAAGTTGGGGTATGCCTTTTTTTTTTTTCACCTAGCACCTATGACATTTCTACAGATAACACAGCCTAGTTTAAATTAATCTCTGTGGTTTATAGCCTGTTCTGTCTTTTTGGTGTGTCTTACAGTAGTCCTGATGTATGCAGTTTTAACGCCATCAGATGTTTTTGTTCTGGTGGAAACAAGTGGCATTTGTTAGAAATCCTAACAACTGCAAATTCAAACAAAAATCAAGCATTTCATCACAACTAAACCACCCTTCTATTTCAGGGTATCTTACATGGTGTTTCTTAACCTACGCATCATCCCAGACTGGGTGCATGTATTTTCAAATGTGTTTGCCCCTTTTATGCATTTGTTTCTGCTTTCATGTCAGCAAGTGCAGGGTGAGCAGAAGGCCAGCATGAGGGCCATGTGGGCTGTAGCAGGAGGCTTCTCCAATGGGCTCCCATCTGTCAGGGCTCTGCAGTGATAAGCTTGCAGCAGCTGGCTAGGCTTGCTGCTAATCCATTCATCCCAGCTGTGGATCAGAAGGTGGCCTGTTCCTTCTTGGGGGCCTGTGGACCTCAGAGAGTTACCACAGGGCCCCAAATGGTCCCACTGGATCTGCCAGCAAGTACAATGATAGCGCATGGTCAGCTTGAGTGAAGCACATGTGTGGTGGCTCTAGGACACTGTGCTGGGGACAAAGCCGATTGCTCTTCTCCCAGTGGACTTGTTGTGCCTTCGTCAACAAGAGTGTGTTCACAGTGGAAGTGCTAGCTATGGGTGGAAGGGTCATTATTAATGTGTTACTTGGGAAGGAACTGTGAAGTCCTGAAATATTTTCGTACGCACACAGACCGTTGAGCAGAGTGAGCTGCTTGAAGCTCCAGATGGCACCGACGACTGTGAGAGACCACGGCTGTATGTGATCTTTCCTATTGCTTTTTGGTGTAGGCGTATTATTGCTGTTACAAATAATTTATGAGTAGAGTGGTTATTTAAAACCATGTGGTAGGTTGCATTACCATCCTCTATTGAGGCTGCGTAGCTTGTTAAACTAACAAAAGTCATGAGATAATTCCTGCCTTAACAATTTACAGTACTTCATGCACGGATTCTGCCATTGAGCCTGGAAGGTCTGAGAGAAGGATTGCTGAGAATGAGATGCAGCAGAAGATAAAAAGTTCAGAGAGGGAACAGGAATAGAAAGATGATGGGGGAGCATATGCATGGCAGAGCAGTGTAAATGCTGAAATATGCTGTAGAATGGGCCAGCAAATAAGACTTTGTAGGTGAGGGATGTGAATCTTCAATCACATGTTAGAAGTAGTTTCTCTTTCTTATACTAAAAAGGACCTGAGTATTTTTGGATGCTTATGAAGCATGGGATGGCCACACATCCAAGCAATAAAAATGACAGATACAGACAAGAATGATTGATTGGCTTGTCCCCCATCACAGTTTCCCAGTCAGAAGCAGCAGCACATCCTCAGCTACTGTGTGTCGCTTGCAGATGCCATCAGTAGATGTGTAGCTTTGCTGTTTATTTGACGTACTCTAAAGAAAAGCTAAATCCCAGAAGTCCCAAGGTCATTAAACAGCTCAGAAGAAACTGGTTTTATCCCACAAAAGAGGGCCTGCAAGTTTCATGGAATCCTGATCTAATGATTGACACCTGTTGCAGCAGACATTTTTGAGCAGTCCAGAAGCAAAATGTACACACTACTGCTGCTTGATTCCCCAATCGATGCTTGATACAACATTCAATACATACGGCATGTTAAAGGATGCAGGACACAGCAATTTGGCGTGATGTGCAGGATGCAGCATAAGCAAAGAAAAATTGCTCAGAGCTCTGTTAGAAGCTTCTTACACTGAAGTTTCATGGCTGAAAGATTCAGGGGCTACAAGAAAAGCAGAATCACATTCAAAACTATCTTTATTTGAGCTGAGAGGTGGCTTATCTTCACAGATGCTTTAAAAGCATATTTAGATAAACATGTATATACAATAGCAGAGAATAAATGGATTTTGTTCTTTTTTTATGAGACCACTCTTCAGAAGTTATACTTTAAATGAATCATTGCCTTGAAATCCTCAGAAGAAAGACTCCGTTACACAGAAAACATTAACAGAACAAGCACTTCAAAACGTTGGAGCAAAACCTCATTTAGGAGAATCACACTCACAACTCAGTGGACTGGGCTCCGTGGTTTTGTAGCTCTCTAATGGACCGAGCTCTGGTTTCCTTCAAACATATCTCATGTAACTACACTGCAGTCCAGACTTATGTGAACAGTTAAAGTCTCAATACCTTAAATACACTGTGGAAATATGGATAGATTAAACCCAATGTTAGATAAAATTAGATTTGGCATAGTAAATTTATATAGACTTTTTAGGCCTGAGCTATTTCTGTGGGACACTGTTCTGTTTGCATCTAATTTTAGCTTGCAGAACTCATTTGATTTCCTTTTTCGTATCCATATGTGCTCATATGGTGAATTTATGGTGTTTTTCCTAAGTTTTTGTTATGTTAACTCTAATTATTGTAACACTATGGAAGCAGTGCCATAGTTCATACTGAGATCTAAGTTCTTGCATTTAGTCAGTAAAAGTACTTTTTGTTAAACATTCTGGTATCAGAGCTTAGGAGTTTAAAACAGTAATATTTTCTGAGGATATGTAAAATGATGCAAGAGGAAGGCATGGTAAAATCTGGTGTTTTTTTTTTTTTTTCCTGGATTAATTGAATAATGTAGAATTTACTGAAATTTACTGTCAGTCAAACCTAGCACTTAAATAGAATTTACATGAATATAAGACACTGAGGATGTTGAAAGACACTATTTAAATAACAAAGGAGTTTTAAAACAACTGAATATAGCATCCTAAAAGTATACTGTAACCTGTTCCCTTTTAGTGACTTGATAGTTCCCAGTACATCTTTTCATATGTGTGTATGAAGTCTTTCCTGTTGAGTTTGTCCATGTGCCTTATTTGTTCCTTATTGCCTGTCCTAAAGGTGAGACTGGAATAGGACCAGCAGCTCTGTCAGTGGCTTTTACTTGGGTATCAATGCCAAGGATTAAATTTCAAGTGCTCTGTAAAGTGCCATATTCTGCAGAGTCTGTTATGAAAAGCGTAGGATTTATACAAATACAACTTGACAGTTATGTCTTTCTCTGGCTACTTTCTCCTTACTTCAGTTGTCTTCCTGGCTCAGTGTTTTTGCACCCACAAGGCACCAGTCTTTGGTGTGAAGTGGCATGTCCATCTATTGGAGAGATGGAAGAAGACTGGAAGTGGCTTTCCAAGGAGCACATGGAAGAAATTACTGGATGTGGGATTAACACTGGGAAGGGATGGACACCAGAAAGCTGTAAGGAGGAGAAGGGTTCATGAGGAAGACTGCTGGGGCAGACGAGGGAGAATGTGAATGTTTTGGGCTTTGATGAAGCTCAAAAACTTTCTTGGGAAAAAGAGGTAGAGCTGAAGTCCAGTGGCAGAAGTTCATTCAGAAAAAGTGGAAGGTGAAAATGGAGGTGAGGACATTGAAAGGCATGGCAGAGCATGCTTACTACTCTTGCTGATGAAGGAAATGGAAAACGAGGTATTAGCTGATGAAGTTGTCAGATATTTTTGTTTCCCATGTCGTGGAAGAATAACTTGCGTGTCTGTTGTTGATGACTTGTGTACAATTGCTTTATAATGTTGGATAATTCTTTTTCACAGTCTCTGGCCTCACAGATGTCTCTGCAAAATCTCTTCCAGTTGCGCTGTGACCAGTATTTGCATCCTAGAGCTTTTATTGAGTTGTTTTTGTGACTTAACCACAAGCTGGCTATGTGGCCTGGCAGTGGTCATGTTTGAGTGCTGCCTGCCCCAGGATTCCCACAAAACATAGTGTCATGAAGACTGATTTCAAGAATTACTTTTTCTGGCCTTTCAGTGTGTCCTTCTTCAGAAATAGATGGGGGGAAAAAAAAGCCTTTATTGTTGAATTTTCATTTTGCAGTGAAGAAATAGGTGCAGGAAAATAAAACATAATTGCATAATTTGGTGGGTAGGCTTTGACCTGAGCTTAAAGGCTTAAATGACTAGAAAAAACTATCTATTGCCATGTGTTTGTTTTTTAATTAAAAGCACGTGAATGGAAGACTTACCCTATCCTGCTGCATAATTAACAAAATATGTTTAACCAGAAATATAATAGAAAACATAAATGGAAGAAGAGAAGCAGAAATGGCAAGTCTTGCAAGGAATCACCCAAGACTTGTGTTGTTTATTGGTATTTAAAAGGAAACTGATACAGTAGAAATAGATTCAGCTTTTAGCCTGAGGCTGAAACACAGATCTTTTCACCATTCACAACTTTTTAGGAGGATGCATTTATGTCTGCAGCATGCCTTTGAGGAAGGGCAGACAGAGCAAAGTTGTATGTATCATTTTTATATTGCTTTAAAAAACAAATTTATATTGTCTGTAGAAGTACAGGCAGACATATTCTGTTCTGGAAGTATTACTTGTAATTTGGGTTGTATACGTTTAGATTTGTTTAAAATACCTTCATAGCTTGTTTTTCCCCATGCCTTTCTGTCTGCTGCTTTCTTAGCCTTCCATCTCACTTTCCACCCCTAACAAAAAAGGAGGAAAGGAGGAAAAAAAGGAGGAAGGAAATAAGAAAACAGAGCTAAATTTCTAATGCTTCTACATTCACCCTGAAATAAACATTATGACAAGGTTAACAGCACTCACAGGCATACTCCTTAATGATGGAACAGCTCTACACATGGGACAGATGAGGAACCTTTATCCATAGCACGTTGCATTACTTTGCTCCAAACGAGAACTTTCTTCTATTCAGTTCCCTGACTAGAAGGTCACACACCATTACTTAAGAACTTTTTCTCATTTCAAGTTTACGCACAGCTATTATTGGGAGTTTTTACCCATTTCTGCTTATTGCCCTTTTTCTTAGCTTCCATGTTTATCTGCTGATCATTTGAATTTGGGTAGTTTATTTTACTGTAATTTTTTTGCACAGGTATGCTTCATCTGTAATGATGCACACAAAATATAGGAGTCTAATTTTCCTGCAGAATAAAGGTAGCTCTCTGTACAGTAATAGCTTCGGAAACCATTCATAACACAACATCCAGTATTTCATAACTTTTGGCATCCTTTTTACTCTCCTTGATTACTATGTTATCTATAGCATCTGATTTCTAAACTGTTAAATTTTACTTTGGAAAGTGACATAGCTTAAATGTAAATGCATTTTGTATAATCTTCTCTTCTCACCTGCAGTGATAGTGTGTAGTAAATGCACAGCAATTTTATCTCCAGAAACCAAAGTTTTCGAAGAGTATATGCTGTGTCAGACTTAATGGGTCCAGCACACCATTATCACACCATTACTTTTCATGGTGCACATTTTCTCCCCAAAAATATTTTTTTACTATTTTATTAGCATTATTTTGCATAAATTATAAATACTTTACTGATTATATGTTGCCCATCAGATTATTTTCATACACGACAGTGTGTGACATACCAGTTATTTAATGGAATTAAAAAGAAATAGCAGACCTAAATTTGCTCTGTATTTGGGGATACTAAACACAGTAATTTACAAGTTCAAGATAATGGCACTGGCTGCTCTTGATTCTTGGCTTATGGGGCAAAAGTTTGGTTCATGTCTTCTGATCCTGAGGTTCCTGGTCTCAGCTGTGAGAACATCTTGCAGATGCTTTCTTTGTCTGAAGGTGGGCAAGATCATTCCTAATGCCAAATGGTCTCCTAGTCTTGCTACAGTGAGCACCTTAAGAAAGCTGGGGAACTCACTATCAGGGGATTCACTATCTTCTTCACTCTATCTGAATAACTGCTTCATCAAAGAATCTTACAACCTTTCTGTAGCAGCAGAAAGGCCATAGGAGCTGGAGGTATAAAGATGAATGACAAAAAACAACGGGTTGGCTCCATCCAGGCTTTAAAGATCATCTGGATTCAGTGACTCAAAGGTCTTTGTGCAATAGCATAGCTTTATACCGTGCATTGTTCGTCCTGGTGTCCTGATGTTCTTCCCATCAATAGAGTTCTGTGCAGCCCTTCTAAAGCATGTAACTTCATAAGCAGACATGAAACCTAAAATCCTGGGTTTAGAGTATTTCCTGATTTGTGAGGAATGGTTGATTATCATAGTATGCAGAGATATCTCTGGTTCTGGACAAGCAGCTCACATTCCGGCAAGGAATTGTGCTCTTCAGGATGGACAGCCATAACACTGGAAACCCTTCCTCTCTGGCTGAGATTTATTGTGACAGATACTTCATTTAATGAGGGAGCACATTTTGGCTGTGAGCACACAGAGCTACAGGAACAAAGTTTTCTTATCCTTGCCTGTGATGATGGGACCACATGAAAGAGACAGGCTTACTTTAAAAATTATCTTGTTTGCATGGTGATGGATAAACCCTCTTTCAGGTACTCTCTTTTAATTCTTTTTGGCCCAACCTTCATTCCACAAGAATCTGTTCCTTCTCTCACTTTGCGGAAGTGATGGTCCTTTTGCAATCACCTTTTCTGGGAAGTTGGGAGAAATCCAGGTTCTTATTTCTGATCCTTCCCAGACAGTGCTCTCACTGAACAGGCTGCTTCTGTAGCACATTTGTAGTTTCTCTGCAAGGCCATTTAAAAATTCCTCTTAAACCCAGCTGTCAAACTTTTTCCTTACAGGCAAAGTACTTGCTTCCAGTGTCAAGGCCAGTCTTGGCATGCTCAGTGTCAAAAGGTTCATTCTTCTTACAGTGAAGCAGATCAGTCCCTAAGGACATTTATAGTAAATAATGAAAGGACAAAGAGTGTAACCATATCTATGCAAGACTGTTAAACTGGATAATCAGATGCGTTAAAGTCTCTTTCAAGACTGTTGAGGTGGTGTTCCCTTCAGTCATCAGAGCATGTTCCCACACTGAGGAATACCAGCATTTCTTATGTCCTTGAAGTACCCACCCAGAATTGTCCAGAACTTTACGGAGGTCAACTCCTGGGCACCACCCTGGTGCACAGGGTACTCCAGGAGGAAGATCCTGCCAGCAGTTCCTTACCTAAAAGATACTGAAACCACTACCAGGGTTTTGAGAATGAACGGGGCTTATACCTAGATCCCTCTTCATTTGCCTTTCCTGAACATAAAAAAGGGTTTGGAAACCAATATGACTCATTGGTAACTGATCCTTAAAACACACAAGCCACAGGAACATTCACAGTTTGAATTCTGGTTCCCCCCACTTCTCTCTCCCACCTTAAAGTATTTTTGAAACTCCTGTCTTTGGGATAGTGCAGGTGGATTGAAAACTGGCATGGCATGGAGCATGCTCCAGTTAATGTGCACAGAAGAGCAAGCATGTGGGAGGACCATTCTGGTATGCCTGACAGGTAATGGTACAGGGCATCCTTCCTGAGTGTGAGAGGAGAGGGTGTATCTGTACCTGTGGTAAGAGTGTACTTATGAGCTGCAAATATCAAAGAACTGGAGTGGCAATATATAACCTTTCTTTCCCTCTTGAAACCTCTGCTTTTTCTCCCATTATCTTCAAGGAAGATTTTCTTAATTTGAGATTTTAAGTTCAAATTTGTCATCAGTTGTTCAAATGTTCAGTCGATTATAAAACAAGGTTCTCTCCTGTTCAGAAACATGTCATCCCATTTACTCCAGCATGCCTAGCCATGTTTTTAGGATTCACTCATGTTCTTCTAAATGAAAATGTCACACTTCCTTTTCTAGCGAACTTGTGAAACTGGTCAAACTAGACCGACACAGCAGCGTAATGCTACTGCTGCTTTAGCTTTGTAGACAAAATGCCTGTGACTGACAATGCTTGTGTCTGGCTTGAGGTAGATTAAAGCATGTATTTTCTTGTAGGATAAGTGATGTGGAAATATAAGTCACCTTAATGTGTCCTCTTTCCCTCTTCCCTTCCCTCCCTCTCTTCTTTTTTCCATTGCCCCCTATCACATTTTAAAATAGTGGAGATGAGTTCAAAGAGATGAGTCTCTTCCACCACCACTCCTTAACAAGGAGCGAATGATACTTGAGAGGATGAACAGAGAAGAACGCATCTCAAGTACTGATGTTGAGATGGCAGCTTTGTCATCTCTGAGTTTTTGAGCCTGCAAAAGATGGGAGGAGACATCCCATTTCAGGAAAAAAAAAACACCAAAAAAACAACAAAACAACAACAACGACAAACTAGTATGGGTCACTGCAAAACCAGCATACTATGGAGTAGTTTGGGATCTTCTGATTTGTTGCATTGCTGCTAATGGTATTTACAGTTTTCCTTTCTTACTGCTTAACTCAGGAAGGTGAAGGTCAGAGGAGCAATTATCATCTGCAGCCCCCTCATTTCCCATTTAAGTGATAAAACAGAGCAATTGCTGAATTTCAAAAGCTGGTAATAGCTCAGTGTCAACAACATACATTTAATTTCCTGATAATCTATTGTGTTCCACTCTCTCAAAGTTACTTATTTAATGTACCGTCCTGTTCTCCCTTGTCCTCTCCCACCCAGCAATAAATGCTTTACATATTTTGTGTAACAGAGCAATACCTTAGAAATAAGTTTGAGTGATGCAATGACAAGACAAACTAAGATGGTCCTTCTAATTTCCAATATCCTTTGTAAGTATTTAAATATGTCCAAAAATGCTTATTTACCTGAAGTATGTGAGTATAGAAATTAGCGTTCATAATATAAAAGTAGGGGAAGGAGTAAAACGCAATGTGCAGTTCTGAGGACAGGCCCACAATAAGTTTCCAGCAGGACAGTAACTTTTGACATGTGGTGATCAAAATGATGATGGCAGTGACACAATTTACTTTTAATTGCTGGATTCACAAACTGAATAACCAGGAGAAATACTTGTTAGGATTATGAAGCCTACTATTGATACATTCCCCTTGCACATAAAAATAAGGCAGATTTTTTGCCTAATGTCAGATCACTTAATAAAGCAAACCAAAATGGATGGGTAGATGGGAATTGTACTTAATGGCAAACAGGGTATATTTATGTATTTAAATACATGCAGAAAATACTCAGATCCTTTCTCCCCACCATTGTCACTTCAAGTTAGTAGTAGAAGAAAAAAAAATAAAGTTCAGACTTTCAAACCTGTAGTTTAGTTTATTAAAATTTATAAAAGCTAAATAGTGTTTCTTGCTGTTTGTTTCATGTTCCCAGGACTGGTTTGTTTATCCCCAGGAAGAGGTGGGAGTGTCTCTTGGGATACTAGCCTCACAGTCTGAGTCTGGGAACAAATTCATCTAACACAGCACTCCTAAATTAAAAGAAGACTTACTGGTTGGTGGTTATGGAAATCTGTTTAGGTGAAGATATACCACAGAATCTAAATTTAATTTGGAAATTACTATGGACAGGCACAATAGCAGTAATATTCAGGATGTCTGACTTTTTCTACTGTAAGAGCCTGTTTTAAGTTTCTTACAAGTAAGTTAAGGGGTTGGTTGGTTAGGTGCTTTTTTTTTTAATTGAAAATTTAATGAAAACAAGGCAGGTTTTTAAAAACTGGCTTTAAAGAAAATGATGGTTTAGACATACTGGGGGAAAAAAGCCCAGCACAACTTCTTTAAAAAAGACTTTGCAGACCCATTGTTTTTAGTAGAAACTTGAAAATAAGCTGCTGCTGCTGCACTTGACATGCAGGGTAGGTCACTTCCATTACTGTAAATCTGCCCATGTTACTCACACCTAGCAGATGCGAGTTCATAACACCACCTACTCAGTCATAAATTCCTGAAAGAGCCTTTCAGCATCATGCTCTCACCTGTGATAGCAGCAACAGGTAATGTCTGGCAATGGAGAAATGCTGTTCTGAAAGCCAAAGTGAGGTGATAGACCTGAGCTGAGTATGTGGCACCTGCAGGAGAGGAGCAAAATCCATTATGGGGGCCAGAAGAGAGGCTGATGGGATGGAGGAAGGGGCAGAAGCAGGAGGAATATACCAAAGTCTAATGACAAGCCATGGTGAGGCTGGAGCTGGAGTGACCAGGAGATAAGCACTGGAAGTGATGCTGGTGCTAGCAAAAGGCAGCAATCTGGACAGAGAGAAAGAGGAAGGCTGACGCTGTGTGAGGGCAAGAGGAGTGCAGGGCCTGAGCCCCTAGGGATGGAGACTGCAGGGAGAGCAGAAGCTGGGAGCTGTAGAGAGAAATTCAGAGATGGGTGAAACCTCTAGGTCTGCCATGAGAGTAAGACTCAGAGCTTCACATGGGAAAAGCAGTAGGACTAGGACACAAACTAGAAGGTGACAGGGAAAGAAGTCCACATGAGGTTGACATCTGCAACCTCAGTTTTCACATCTTAAATTTTGATCCTATTTTTGTGACCTAATACAATGTTTTAACATACAGGGCTCTGTGTGTAAGGGTGTTAAAAATAACTGACCTTGGAAGAACATAGAATATCCTTACTGTATAAGCATTTGTAAAAGCACAGCCTGTATTTCGTGAAGCACATGCTTCATTCATGACCTCCAGTCCTCATATTCTAAGCAATCACGCCATAGCTTGAAATTTGTGTACTTTTTTAGGCATAAGGGTTCTGTGAAATGAGCTGATTGCAATCTGAGGCAAATATATATGAAATTTTCCCTCATGAAAGCTACACATAGTTTTTGTATTGCAAAACCTCAGGTTTGGTTGGCTGTCTATGAAGGTATTTCCAAACTGACATGGAAGCTTAAGTTAGAACAAATGAGGTTACCAGAAGACTTCTTAGTGGTGTAAAAGCTAGTATTCAACATGGTTATTAAACTTATTGGTACTGTTTTCAAAGCTACCTATGCATCTTACTTGATACCATGCTCTTCCAGCTTTCAGCATAATTTTGACATCTAAACTTTTGTAAAAGAGGTAGAATTTCATGCAAGCTTTCTTATCTTCCTTCCAAATGTTAATATAGCTCTTTTTGTTTCTTAATAAAAAAAAATTAAAGACCTTAAATGTGGGCTCTTACTCAGAGTTGGGCCCAGGATTATCTATGCTTCAGAAAGTTCATACCTCTATCAGGATTGAATTTGAGCTCAAGGGTTAACTGCTGTCTCTGTTAACACTTGTTATATAGAACAGTGGGAGAAAACTTGGTCAGTTTTGTCTACAGCTTTTTATGCAACAGGAAACTCTTTGGCTTTCTAAAGGATTTTTTTTAACCTTTACAGTACCTGATTTTGAAGGGGATATCCAAATACCTCTCTGTGGAGGCTTTAAACAGCCTCCTGTTTAAAACACTGTGGAAACGTTTTGAGCAGTGCTAATAACAATAGTTTCTGACAATTGCAGAATGGCATCTGACCAATTTTAGTAAAATAGTGGTGGTAAACCCACCAAGCTTGCTTTTGAAATAGCATTTCAGTTTGAAGTGAGTTAAAGTGATGTTTTAAGAAACATTTTTGCACCTTTCTGGAAAAGATAGACAGCTGCTAGACGAGGTAATGATCTGTCTTCACCTCTGATGCCTTCTTTTATCAGCATAAGGCTTTTCACTGAGTCAGATCTATTGATTAGCATTAGTTTACTTCTCAGGAAGCCTGCTTTGCATTGAAATGTCATGGGCTTGGGATACTAAATGCATGCCAAACAAGAGCTTGAACTCTGTCTAATGCTGCCTGGTAAATTACATGTTTGCTAAGTGTTTAGCAAGGATAATAGCTTTGCAGCCCCCCAAAATGTTTAATGGGGTCATTTTTGTCTTCTGTGAACAAATGCCAAGGGACAAAATAATGGGGTCACATGGAAGATACTCTGCGCTTTGCTTTGCTTTTGAGGTACGAGTTTACAAGTTACAATGTGAGTGGAACTCAAGAAAGCTAGGGGTAAAATCTCTGCTTCACATTAACTGATCTCCCTCCATTCAAAAGAATGGTAGAATGGGAGGAGAAAGAACTACTACATCATTACTATGGATGAAATTAATTTACCTTTTTAAAAAAATGTTTTAACTACATAAATTAAAAGAAAACACAAAAGCAACTTGAAGAGGCAGGAATTTGGTCAAATGCTGTGTTTTACTCTGAAATACTACGGGACTTGAGTGTTTTCATTGGGGGTTGTTGATGTGGGGGTCTTTTTAGGGGGATGGGGGAGTTGGGTTTGAGATTTTTTTCTTTTTCTCTTTTCTTCCTATTTTGCTTGCAGGGTTCCAGGTGCAACACTCTAAATATATATGGTCACTTTGAAAGCAGAAGCTTAAATATAATGCTGCTCAGTAATTATGCTAACTGCATTGATGGAGGTTAGCAGAAAGCTAATTGTAACCTTGGGGAGGAGGAAAATAGTCCGGATGTACTGAACAGGATTTTTATCAACCCATTACTTTATATTTATCTTAACTGTTTCAATATTCATTGAAAATATAAAGGTTTCGTAAACATTTCTGGAAATTTTATTTTTGCAAAAGAGACTGGAATGTAAGCATCGATGTTAATAGTTTAATCCAGTGTTTCATCTTTTACTTTGTTGTTATTTTCATTTATTTTCCAGACAATTCCTCCTCTTTACTCCCTGTGTTTTCTTCAGCTTCTTTTTTTCAGATAAGTTTTTGTACTCCACCATGCTATGATAAATGTTAATAGATTAGTTCAATGCCTAAGATCTACTTTATGAACTATTTACATAATAAACTAATGCTTTTCTAGCATTTTGGTTCCTTTCATGTTATAAACACAGAAGATATTTTGTATGGTTGGTCATTTTAAGATTTATTTAAGATACACTGTAGGTGATACTGATTCCTTAAGATTTCTGGTACTGATTCTACTCCCTAGTCGTCCAACTCCCAAAATTACAATTTGAAGCAATTCAGAACAGGTTCAAAAGGGAAAAAAAAAAAACAACAAACCCAACAATTTATGGTAAAGCAATTATTTAAAATAATATGGCAGTGTCCTATGTGTGCAATCTTTCTCTGATGCATTTATACAGATTTTTAGGCCATTTCCAAGAACAATGTTGTATGCTCACGGATGTGCAGTAATTGCTTTATAAAAAAAAAAATGTTTGCTTGTGTTTAATACCTAATTTTAAATAATAAAGGAGGTAGTGTTATTTAGCTCTGAGAGAGCTCATCTGAGAAAGGTGAGCATTAATTTCCAAGTGATGCGATCAAAACATGGGAGAAACGGGGAGGGGAGAGTGTCTTATGATGACTCTTTCAACAAGATGCATCCCATTCTGTGTGTCTGTAGAGGAAAATGAACTGCAAATGCTGAAATTTCCTAGCAGTCTTAAAGTAGAGCTAATGTGTGGCATGCCTTGGCAAGCTGTATCTTGCCAATTTTTCTTCATTCCCTCAAGCATATGCCTTGCTTGCATAACCAGTTTCTTAGCAGCATGGCTTCAGTGTTGCACACTGCACAGAGGCTGTGCAAATTTATCACTAATACTAAAAGAACATTCATGTTAGGATGTTTTGAATAGCAAATTTGATCTAAAAAAAATCCTGGTATTACTTTAAAAAAAATATCTGATGAGCAATGTGGATATGCTGCTCCATGTGTCACCCTTCTCTACATTCATCATCTCTGCACTCTCACAGAGATCTTTCCATTGTAGTGAACCTCCACATCTCAGACTACCCCTAAATGGTCTTTAGCCTGGCCAGAATACTGCAGGCCATATGGCCCTATAACAGTTCATTAATGCTCTTTCAAATCTCAGTAGAAGTCTTTCTTTCCAGCAATGTTAGTATCTTGCCTGAACAAAATTAAATTTTAGTTCCTTGAAAGAAAAATGTTATCAACCTTCCCAACAGCTGTGAGAATTGTGTTATGCTGATTAGATGTGACACATAGAAGAAAAACGGCTCTAGCAAGTGGTATTTGTGATTCAGTAGGTGACACACTTCTCTCTAAACCCATGCTGAGTCAATGCACCAGCAGTGTAGCAAGGGACAGTATAGTTTTTGCTGGCCCTGTCATTCAAGTAAGATGTAAAACCAAAGTCTTGGCCACTTTTAGTCATGCCAGGTTCCATGGTGAACTAAAACATGAGATAGGAGCTTGCCTCAGCATTCAAGTATGATTTATTGATGAATAAATGTAATGCAAAACCACACCATGACAGGTAGGTATGGTTCTCTTTCTTCCTTCTGCTTTGTTGTACACAGTTACTCCATGCTGCTAGACCCCAGGAGAAGAGTTCATACACTAGTACACCTGGCAGTAGTACCACTTCCAGACAGCATGTTGATAAATTGTCTATCCTGTGCTTCCAGGAAGGGAGCTGGGATTTTTGTGTTGGAGAAAGAGGCTGAAAAGTTTACATTGGGGTTGGACAGCAATTTCCATTTCTGTGTAGTTGAGGATGAAGGTGTTCTGCTCTTAAGCATCAAAAGTTCCAGGTGCAACAGCTAATGTTTCCTATAACATTACCATTCATTTAAGTTCTTGGTACCTTCATTTCTTGATTTGTAGCACTTACATGGGAATTTAAAGCGAGTCTTGTTTTTTAGCATTTATATGAAGCAATAATTAATAAAATGGTGTCTACAGAAACTATTCTGAAAATCCTTTGTCATATGCTGACTTTATAATAGACTTTGTGTGAATTTTAAAAATTTCACTTTTATATATGGAGTGCCACAAAATTGCTTTGCATTGGATTTTGTTGGGTGGTGGTTTTTGTTTTATTTGACTGGAAAATGTTACGTGTGAGAATTCTAGTAGTTTCAAGATATTCAGAAATTGTGTACTGAAGTACAGTTGGTAGTATTTGCAGAGGGCAAAAGAGAGCTAAATTATGTATTTTATAGGAAGCTATTAATCTGCCTTGGGAATACCATATGCAAACATGAATGCTTCTAAAAATTAAGTAAAATGTACATACCACATAGTCAAGAGGGGAAGGCTAGTATGGGTTCAAAATGTGTATAATATCAAAAAGATTCTTGGAGAAGATTACATTCTCACGTATTACAACATTAAACTATCTTAAAGATTAAAGCTTATTTTGTTACATTTAATACAGAGCATATGTGACTTACAGTAAGTATGAATCTGTAAAAGTCTCTTTAGAATTGCAGTTTAATAGTGTTTCAAAGAATTCATCAGACTTACACTTGAATTTACAAGGATATTACTGCTTTTTCTGCCACAGTTTGATCCCACTGGACTTTTTCCTAGTAGCGGAGGATGAGTGACTCTTCTCATGAACCCATCATTGCTGGTTTTTTTCTGAGCTAGACTTCAATCTGGCAAACAACAGGAAAGGCACTTGCTGAGCTGGACTTTAAAAAAATTATTTATTTATTAAATGTATTGCAGAGACATAACTGTAATTAGCAATGAAAAGATGAACATTAAAACAGTGAGCCATGGTGAGTGAAGTGACCTCCCTGTGAGCTCTGGTTCTGTAGTCATGGAGGTTTGTCAGACTTATTTCTTGCACAACTTCTGGACAATGTTATAATAAAGTTTTTTTTTTTTTGTCAAATCTGACTATAAGGGTGGCGTGGCAAGAGGGAACAAAATGAACGGGGAGGAGGAGGAGGGAAAGAGGTGAGAGGAAGTTATGTTTTCCCATGAAATGAAACAGACAGCTAAATGGCTCTACCCATGCTTTTTGAAGTTGTTTGTTGATACCTAGAAATGGGGAAAAAAAATCGAAGGATGTCCTATTTCTTCTTCCTCCTGCACACACACTTGCATCTGAGTTTATTACCATGGTCACAGTATTGGTTGCTCCGTAGTGACTGAATAAAAGCATGGTTGCTCTTCCCAGATCAATTTGAAATCCTACATTGCTGTCTAATTCTGAACAACATGCATGCAGTACCCACCCTCTTGTCCACGAGAATTACCATGTATTTCAGATGCAGCCAAGCTTCCCATCAGTTTAGTTAAAGCAGCTTGTGCAAATTTATCTAAACCGAGCGTGTGTAGAAGCGTGTGCATGTGTGAAAATGAAAAATCTTTTCTATGAGCAGCTAATCCTCAGTGGTGTGGGACTAAGCACGCTTTCTGTTGTTTTTTCTATGAAAAATAATCAGTAGTGTTTCCCTATAGGCCATTCTCCAAATGCTGGGAAAGAAAGGAAACATCATACTCCTTTCCCTACTGTCTCCTCTTTTCCAGTATTTTGTTATTGCTGCTGCTGCTTGCTGTTGTTAACAAGTACAAATAACAATGTTATATTACTTGGCTGCCTTGGCTTTTGAGGAAATCTGAAAATTATGAATAATCTCAGTTCTTGAGCATTAAAAAATAAACAATAACAACAACAACAAAAAAAAACCACACGGAACCAACTCAACAGAAATTCCAAACCCCAAAAAGCAAACAAAACATTCAACTTGTTTATCTGTTAATTGCTGTTTTTTTACAGCCTGAAGAAGGCCCTAAAGCTAACATGCCACTTACATCTAACTTTCTACTTCGAGTATGTGTCTCAGAAAATATTGCCCTATTCTCTTTTTATTTTCTTGCCTATTTGCTGATGCAACACAACTCTAGTGTTCACTTTGAGGGCTGTTGTGTGGGAGATATCAAGGTGAGATGACTTTTAGGTTTTTTTGTGGTTTTGTTTGGGGGAGGAGTGGTTTCTTTTTGGTTTCTCGTTTGTTTTGATGTGTTTTGTTTGTTTTTGAGGTTTATTTTTCTAAGTTACTGAACTAAGGAATTAAACCTTCCAAAAAACAGTCTGATAAAAGACAAATCAGGTTCTCTGTGATTTTTAGAACAAGCCAGGGCACAGGATCCTTCATGAAGGACACGCAGAACTTAAGTTTGAAATGGAACACTCTCCTGAGTGCTCTTCTGTTTGTGATTAAGCATATAACTTTGAATACATCCCTTGTTATGCTAATTTCTTTTCTAACAAATGCTGTTGAAAAGTGAGTATGAGCGAGTTATAATCTTCCCTTAACCTCTTCTCTCTTTGTTTTCTTCATCTCATTAATGGACTGCCTTACTGGGTGCATGCCTTACTGGTCACTTAGGTGCATCAGCTGGGGAGTGCACATGAAATGAAAATTGAGATGCTGATGTCTTGAAGCCAACTGGATCATTAGCAGAACCTTCCTCATTTTACTCTTCTTGATGCTTCTATGAAAGCAGGGGAGGAAAAACTCTTCAGTTTTTGTTCAATGACACATTGTAACTATGTGAAGGGGAAGAGTGTGTGTCTGTGCACATGAATACACACACACAGAACTAGAGAGGAAAAAGGTAAAATTCAGCATCACCATATCTCACACAGCTGTATTGTGTTCCTTTACTGCATACCAAAGCATAAAAGCAGTACCAGGTATTAAAAGACTTAATAACATTTATGTGTTGCATCTTACTTTGAAAATACTACTTAATTTAAACAAGAGTTTTTGTAAATAATAGTGAAAATTTTGTTTCCCTGTCTTTATGACTGAAATCTGTCTGGTTAATATGATTTGAAGTTTTTCTGATTTGTTGGAAACTGGCTTATTCTTGTATTATGCAAGCAAAATATGTTTTTACACACATTCATATCAAGGCCATAACATACAAACTCTATATAGACATGGTGTTTATTTGCTGGCTTTTGTTAAATGCATCAGGTCTGCTGCAACTGTCCTAATTTTCCATGCTGCAGAGGTGCAGTGTGGAGGTTTGTTGTGTGCTGGGACACGCACACTTTGCAGGCTACAGCTTGTTACTAAAGATGATGATATCTCTGGTGTAGAACTCTGTTGATCCCATTTTGTCAGTTTGTTTGGGGCTTTTTCCCCGAAAATGTATTTTGTGAAAGACTGAAATATTGACAGTCTCTCCACAATTCTGATAATTCTTTTAGATGGTGTTTACCTTATTTTAGAAACAATGATTAATTCAAATTTGGGGAAATACCGTGATTTTAAAAGTAAAAATAAATTGTATTTCGCACTTGGTCAGTGCATTTTTAATGATAGTATTCCCTACAAACATTTTTCTTCCCATAAGGCAAGTGTGAATTCATCAATGTAACCAGTTCCAGTAGTCAAGACACTACTAGATACAATCTTTCAAGCTGTGCTTTCCAAGACTGAAAGGCAGACTTTTCCATAAGTGGTTTCCTGGACATAGACTGTCCAACAAAGAATGTAGTCTGGTTATCACACTCCTCCCTCAAATTTTTGGCATACGTTTTGGGTGCTGTTAGCTTGTAATGGCAGCACCAAAGTGTCAGAGTGCCAGTTTTGGTGTTTGCAGTTGTTGTTCTGGCCTGGCTCAGCAATGAAAACACATGATAAAATGCAGGAACTGTGCTACACCTATAATCCTCTGATTGCCAGCCAACATCTGCACAGAAACAGTTCCCATGACCATAAAGCTATCATTTTATATATGGGGGGGTGGGGGGGGTGGTGTGGAGAGTGAAATATCAGTATTTGGGTATTTGGCTTATAAGGGACATTTCAGAGGGAAGAATGTTGAGTGCTTTAGGACTCAAAGTTCATGGTCTTGCATTCTGGAACCAAATGTGCATTGTGCATAAGTCCTGTCTTGAGATGCCATTTCATATCTTCCAAAGCAAGGTAGCATGCTGAAAGTAACCAAAAAGAGCCAAGTGGTAGATATAGTTGCTGCAGGATGTTGGAGATGCCAAGAAAAAAAGTACATGGGTTCAAAATAAAGATTGGACAAATGAGTGGATGAAAGTTCCATCAGTGCCATTTAGCACAAAGATCTGTGACCTCTGTTTCAGAAAATTCTGAATTAAAAATCACTGCAGATTGGGCATATATCTTAAATTGATGTATGTAGCCAAATAAACTACATTTTCCAGCTTGGTGGGTGGCTAAAATTGTGAGCGAACCCATATGCAAGCACCAAAACCCAGAATATTTTGTTTCCTCAGCAGTACCTGCAGAGGAACAAAAGAAACATGACCCTCTTTCAGGTTGCTCTGCCCAGTATCCTGGATTATTTGCTTGAACCAAAAAGAAGTGGGCTTCTTAAATTTGCTCAGGTTGCACTTGGTCTCCTTCTCTGTCTGGAACTCACAAGTGGATATTTTCTGTGTGTTAATTCACCCCACCCTCCAGAGATTACTAAAGGATCCATGCAGTCTTTTCTCTGGTACAGGAAGAAGTGAAATGTCAGTATCAGACCTACCTTCTGGATTATTCATCTGTTACAGACAGTGTCCACCTGTCCTTGCCATTATTTTCACAGGGAAGCCAATAGTTTTCTTCATGTCTGTTTAATGTTGCCCAAAAGAAAATGAAAGGTCCAGGGCCTTGTGGTGGATCATTAATTAAGTACTCTTCTGAACAAGGCAACTTCTAGTACACTACCTAAATTTTCCCTGAGGCCATGTCAAAACTCTATTTGTTCATGTTCTCTCCTCCAAGGGCCTGAGTGTTCCTTTTACATCTTACATGTTTTGTGCCCCTCCCTCCCTGCCCCCCCCCCAAAAAAAAAAAAAAAAAAAAGTCTATCAGGAGGACTCCCTTGACTTTCTGGATCTGTGATGACTAGAAACTCTTAGTGTCTGCTGCTCTTAACACAGAGACTGGCACTAGTGAAATTATGCTGTGAGGGTCAGTTGGGCAAGTGGAAGGCATTTGGTGACCCAGGCATGCCCTATCAAAATCTGGGCAATGGCATCACAAGTTTATTTTTCAACATTGCTTACATGGTTGTTGTTTTTTTCCCCTATGTTTACCAAGATTTGCACCTTGTTGGAGTCTGGCTGATTGATGCTGGTTTGGGGAGCGCAGAGTTTCAATCTCCCTTGAACTCTAGAATCTTCCTTTAGTTAATTGCTGTTTTGTGGGAAGATAGTTTACTCCTGGCCATTCTGCCTCTAAGGTGTATTATTCTCTTCTATTTTCACAAACCACCCTGTTACCCCCTCCTTGGAGTCACTTAGGAAAAAAATCCTCAGGTTAGGAACTGAGGGGAAGGAGCATAAGCCATTGATTTCATAGCTGTATGCAGGGCATGGGGAAGAGGTTGTATTTGTAGTCTGCCAGGTGGTGCTGAGAAAATAAAATTCTTAGGCTAGCAGTGCTTTCCTGTGGTTTCACTCACAATGAGTATCTGCACATAGACAATATTTATACAAGAACAGCTTCCTATAACTGTAAAAAACAGTTTAAAAAATCATTGCATAATTTTATGCTTGAAGATTTTAAAATAAAAGCCATGTTTGTGAAAGGTTGTGGGGAACCTAATGAAGGATACTTCATTCTGATGGAATAAATTAGCTTTGTTACAGAAATTGGTCCCATTGTGCTATGGAGCATGTAGAACTCTGTTTGTAAATCTTTTGATGCATGGTACAAGATGAGAAGTCCAGTAGGTTGTTGCATCACTAAGCTGAAACTTGTTTGGTTTTCCTCATATTGATTTGGGTGCCTGGCTTTTGTACAGTATATTAAAAAAAAAAACTCAGTTTTCCAGTCCCTAAAGAAGACTCAGCTTCTCCAGTGATGATGAATTCTCACTTTTGCCTACATCTACTATAATAGATTTCTTTTCAGAGAAACCTTGTTAGGGAGTCTGTGTAGTCTATATAAGGATTTTCCTTGCATATACAGTGGATTGGTGTGATCAGTAAGTAATTTGTTTCTGGTTTGGGGGTGTTTCCCACCCCCTTGTGAACAGTGATGATGACACCAATTCAAACTGGGGAGAAAAATGGAAATACCCAGGAGCAGTGGTAGTTTATCTGTGTTAGTCTCTTAAAGTGCCCAAGGGTGGTTAGTGGCTAACCTAGCTACTGTTTGTCTGCTAATCAATCATTACTAAAGAATCTGAAATACTGAACCATAAATAACCCATTTATGTGCTGTTCTTCTGTTTCTTCTTTACTCATAACCTTATCAGATGTAGATTTTCAATGTTCTGTACAGTAAAACAAGTATCTTTGCCTTTTATTCCCCCCACAAGATTTATTATCTAGTCTTTTAGTTCCCCCATTGGAAGCAGCACTGTGACTTTCAAATAGTTTTCCTCTGATATGAGTTGCATTTGGAGGACTGCATTAACTGGCTTAGTCTCCTATTTCAATCTTGCTTTATTAAGTTGATGATATTGGGACTGACACTCTGCTAATGACAATTTCATTTAGTGGTATAAGGAAGGGAATGGAAGGCAGCATTCATCTAATCATGCAAACACTTGTCTGGGTTGACTCTCCTTTCACATGTTCTATATTTTCATACATTTTAAGAGGACTGGACCAGTATGTCAAATATTTATGCATATGTACCTTATTTTCCCTTTCAAGTGTTAGTTCCACAGCCTGGAAAGAGATGTGAATAATTCCTATGAGGCAGCACAGGCTGCCTTAGAACTTTTTTTAAAAGCATTTTTCAGAGCTTTGTGATTGTGTGTGCTAAATGTTGCTACTGGATCTTGGAAGATTTGGAAATTGAGAGTTAGTTACCAGTAAGGGAATTCTCTTGCCTTTTTAGACTATTGGATAGCTTATTTTCAAGGAATTGGGGTTGCTTTCTGTTTAACAGGCATTGGAAAGGATGGCATTTGTCTTTCACGCTTTGTATCTCGTAATGGTCTTGTTGGCAGTTCTAGAAACCCATGCATGCAAAGCATTAGTGTTTTCATTTGAAAAGGTCGTAAGCCAATATACTCTACATATTAGATGTTTGGCTTTTTCAAGTATAAACAGACCGTTTGCTTTCTGTACATGAGCTATAGTTGCATAATTTTTCAATTGTTATTACCCACATAGTACAAAACAGGAGGTGAGGGGAATCATCTGCCTTCTTTGAAGTCACATCTGCTGCTTACATGTTATTGTGTCTGAACTTTTGTCCATATTACTGTACTGATAAAGTAGAAGGTTGTTTTTTTTTTTCAATTGATGGTGGCACTTCAATTGTGGTTTTGCCTTCTACATCAGAGAAGTTTACTAGATCTTTCTTATGTGTCTTTCACTGACCATTAATAGACTTAGAGAACTACAGTGACAGATCATCATTCCTACAGGGCCTCCCAAAGCTGTTATGGAGGAAAGCAAGTACAGTGGCTGAGATTCTGCACTGTGCCTTTAAGCACTTGTCATCAAAGAGCAGCATTCTTAGCAAGTTAAGTACCATGAGGTAATATGATGAGGATGAGATAATTTGGTTTTTTTCAATTTAGCAGGTCAAGGTAACCCTTAGGTTTCTCGAAGGATTTCAACTTTGTTAAATCGTTTGAGAACTGCACGATTGTGGCTAGAAATGTTAAATTATGCTGGCTATCCCTAACAGAGCACAACTCGTCCTTGCTTGCCGTGTTTTCTGACTGCAGTAAGGCTGGGAGAGGATTCCTGGAAGAAACCCATAAATTGTCTCCTGCAAATCTATATGCCTGGGAGGCCTGCTAACAACGAAGAACTCTAGTATTTTTAAAGCCAGTGCGGTTGATTTTTCCCTGCACAAAAGACCCAGATCAAGCTAAAGATATTACCTAACGATTACAGTAGGGCACTGAGTTCACTTTTTTGTGTGTGTGTGTGTGCACACACCACTCAAGGAAGGAGCGATTGTTGCTGCTGCCCTGTATGGCTGCAAAGCAGAGACAGAAGTCTGCCTACTCTAGGAAGCTTCCCTGCCTGCTCCCCTGACATTTTGGCTTGGGAGTTTGCTTAAGGGTGTTCAAGGGAGGGTAGAGAGGCAGACAAGATGAGGATGGAGCACAATTTGGATTTTTATTTCATGGATAATTTAAGAAAACAAAATAACAACAAATCAGCTCTTCAGTCTCCACATTCCAGTGCTTGTAGGGGGGCATTTTTTAGCTCTTGTAAAATAGAATGAGAGGGATGTGGGAATAACAATCTAAGTACCTACTACAGGTTCACAAACTAGATGTATAAAAAGTTTTCAAACTTGTTTACTTAAAGTTTTGGGGTCTAAAGCTTTTTCACCCCTCCTTCTAAGCCCAAACAGGATTTTTGAGTGCTGCTTCTTGGTAAAACTGACTTCAGTTTTGGCAGAAGGAAAGAAACAGGCTTGTGTTTGGCATTTCTTGAGAATCTTTTTTCCCCTCTATTTCTAATACTATTTTTTGCCTCAAACTCACAGGAAAAGCTCATTTCCAATTGCAGGAAAAGCAGTCCTTGTGCAGACAAAAGTACAGTTTAATTGGATTCACTGAAATACACACGTACATAAAATCTTTAACCATTCTGCCTTTCCTCCTCTTTGAAGCAGAGGTTTGGAGTTTTGGGTTTGTTTTTTTTTTTCCCTTGTACTTGTTGTTGTTCTGTTGTTTTTTTGTTTTGTTTTTTTTTTATTCCTTTGTGGGCAAAAAATGTGTGTTATTCTTAATAGGTCTCAATGTTTTGGATTAGTACTGACAGTTTGTAAATGTGGGCTATTTTCTGTTTGGGTGGGAGTTAGTTTGGGTTTGTTTAGTTGGTTTTTTTTCTTTGTATGTATGTTTTGTTTTGGGGGAGTTTTGATTGTTTATTGGTTTGGTTTAGCTTGCTTATTTTGTCTTTTTGGTTGGTTGGTTTTGGTGGTGGTGGGGTTTGTTAGTTCCCTTTGCCCTCCTGCTCACTCCCCCTCCCCCCCAATAACTGTAACCAGTGTAAGTATCAGATTCAAGTAAGAGTTTGAAGTATTTGTAATGCAATCAGCCACACAGCTTTTTGTAAACTGCATGCCACTGTCCACTAAATAATTTTCCCTTCTGGTTTCTCCACCTTTAAGTAATTATGCCAGGATTTGGTTATAATCACTGTACGTTTTTCTGTTCCAGAGATACAACCAGAATTTTTAAACCTAGGTCAGATTTAGATACATAATGGCCTAATTTTCAGAGATGTGAAATTAATTGAAAATGTGACTGGTTATAATTTCTGAAAATTAGGCCAATTATTTCAGTGACTAAATATGAACATAGGTACCTAACAGTAGGCAATCAAGTTTGAAAAAAAAAATTGTTAACATTAGCTATGTATGTCTCAGAATCAATGCCTTGCTTGGCTATGGTGATCTCGAGTGCTAAACATCAGTGAAATTAATTTGTTATGGTGTGTGCACAGGAAAATATTTGGACAGTTTAAAAATAAACAGCTACAAGGGATTAAAGTTTTATCTGCCACTTTTAGTATCAGAACAAAGAGCTCAACTGTTTATCTTCCACCTTTGCCTATTAAAGTCAATTAGTTATTTACCGAATTTCTCAAAAGTCTTTCCACGTGCATTTTTTTCTGCTCTCCTCTTTCTTCTGCCCGTCCTTCCCAGAATAGCAGTAGTCCCACCTCCTGTCCTCCCCGCCAGTCTTTTAATTCTTAGTTAGGGCGGTTATTGGGCAGCGGGTAGAACAGAGGAGCTGAAGGACTGCGCTCGTTTTTAGCTTGGAACATTTAATCTTGCCTGGCATGTCTTTGTTGGCCTCAGGTTTACTCTTACAGCCTTTTAATTAACTTTTTTTTTTTTTTTTCCCCCTCCCCCCCTTTTTGGCGAAGCAGGTAGCACAGGCGTTACGAAATTTAGTGGGAAGGCGAAGTTGTATGCCGAAGGCCCCTTCGGGAAAGTGGGGCGGGGGCAGAAAAGGCGGTGGGGGGTGAAGGGGGCGGCGGTTTGCTGCCGTTCGGCCGCCTCCCCACACGGGCCCCTCGCTCACTGCCGCCGTCCTCTTCGCTCCCGCCCCCGGCGCCTCTTGCCGGACCGGCCGGCGTTAATCATTCACGGGCACGGGAATTTATCTAGTTTTATTGATTGCAAAGACCGGGTTTTCGAAAACGTACTCAGTGAAGATGAGGACGAGAGAAGGACACCTCATGCCCAGGTGTGCTCATCCCATGCAGAATGTTACTGGAGCTTTGCCGTTGGTTTAAGTAATTGAGTGGTCCAAATTGTCCGTTTACCTTTGGAGGAGCCCGCCCCCTCGGAGGGCAAAGGGGGGAAAGCGTTAAAATCCGACTGGCAGGATCGAAAAGTGCGAGAACTGAGTTAAACAGGGTTTAGGTTTTTTTTTTTTCCTCCCCCAGGTTGGCAGGCTTTAAAGGGATTTTTGGCAAACGATGTGCGGCGCCCCTGGACAGTTCTGAGCCCTCGCGCAACGACAGCGCGCCTCCAAAGGCTGAAGTGAAAAAAATCCTAACAGCCAGGGGACAGAGGGATTGCGACAGCCAGAGCCGCCCTGGGAAAGCCAGCCCTGCCACATTCCCGGCAGGCCTCGCGCGGCCCGGGCCGCCCCTCCCCCGCTACTCCCGAGGCTCCGCTGCGGCGCGGCCTCTCCTCTCCTCCCCCNCAACAACAGCGCGCCTCCCAAGGCTGAAGTGAAAAAAATCCTAACAGCCAGGGGACAGAGGGATTGCGACAGCCAGAGCCGCCCTGGGAAAGCCAGCCCTGCCACATTCCCGGCAGGCCTCGCGCGGCCCGGGCCGCCCCTCCCCCGCTACTCCCGAGGCTCCGCTGCGGCGCGGCCTCTCCTCTCCTCCCCC
>VWZI01012088.1:519125-548847 GCA_013396835.1 Psilopogon haemacephalus
AGGAAGGGACAACTATTACACAGGAATTTAAAAAAATGCAACAAACTAAGTTCAAAGAAGACCTTCTTCCCCTTCTTACTGTTAAAAAAAAAAAAAAAAAAAAAAAAGAAACCAAACCNGCTCCAAATGTATGAAAGGATGCTGCAGTGTTGTTCTATAAAATAAATGACATAGAAATGACTGCATTAAAATCAATTTATTTTTAGACATTTACATGTCTGGGGACAGACAACAGGCTGGCACAGAGAGAGAAAAGGAGAATATAACTGGTGTGTTAGCAACTACTGTGTTTAATGCTGTTTCCCAGGTAAAACAGTTTGAAGAAAACCAGAAGTAATGCTCATGCTAGAAATATATTTGTGTGGGCACTGAGCTGATTGTATCAAAGCCAAGATGAATGCCAGTGCTGTTTAAGTCTTATTTTGTCTGTTTACCATTTAATTCAAAGATGTCAGTGGTCTTGAAAAAGCCACTTCTGTTGGAGAAACAAGGCTTATTTTATTGAAATCTACCACACTACCAAAATCTGGTTTGTGAGTGTCGTTCCACAGCTCTGCCTAGCACAAGAACAATACCGTGCAATTATATTCTTTCAGGCTATGAAATAGGCTTTCTTCCAAAGCACCCTCCCCTTAGATTATTACACATGTTCCTATTAATGAAATGATTGATATAAAATCTTCCCGTGTTTATATTGTTTGGGAACAGTAGCTTGGATTTCCCCTGTCTAGACTAGAGTTGTATTCAGTGGAGATACGTGGGACAGCTGTTTGTAAACTCAGAATAAAACATAACAAATGAGCTGCAGCAAAACCTGTCCACAACTGGCTTCCTTATAAATACAGTGATTTATCATTTGTTTTAAAAGGAGAAGGGGAACCTTAGCAGAAATACAGAAACAAAATGGACTCCACAAAACATTAAATTGTGAAAAGACCTTCCAGAGTTGTACAGTTCAGAAATCAAAACTCTTCGCCTTTCACCTTTGAGATTGTGGGTCATGTCTTTCTTTACATTCTGTCTAAAACAAGTATATATTTTTTAAAAAGTAGTATCTGTGATTTCCAGCTTATTGTTTCTGGTGCAGATACCATAACTGGAAAGAAGAATGAGCGCTGGGATTTAGTTCTTCAGGAAAAGTTAGAGGAAAAATCTTTACTCAGGTATTTGTTGCATCCTCTCCTAAGCTAACTCATGCAATATATATGTGCAAAAAGAAGAAATCTTTACAAAACCAGTCAATGAAGTTGAGGATTTATACCAGGTCCTCATGCCTGAACATGTGTTGCGGCACTGAATATTACCTTATATGCACACTGCCATACGGAGAGGCTAAGTTTAGAAAACTGCACAAGGCTGTTAGCAATTGATTTGTTTTGCTGTTTTACTTTGAATAATAATAAAAGCATGAATAGGGGGGATTACTTTGAAATTGAGACAGGCTGAAAAAAAATACTCGCGTGTATCCTGTAATTATCCAGAAGCACCCTTGTAGACCCAGAATAAAACTCTCATAACAGCATAAAGCACAATGAAGAATCAGAGTTTGTGAGGAGGTGACGTGTCAATAGCCTGCCACATCCTTTCTCCTCTTCTCTTTCCCTGAGTGTCGTTCTTGTTCTGTTTATGTGAAGAAACTGCAGCAAGCAAATAAGAAGAAAAGGGGGAGGGGAGACAGAACATTTATAGTTTATATTTCAGTATTCAAATAAAATAGTAAAAATGCTGTAAACATTTTTATAGTCATTGTTTATGGACTCTAGAATTTTTAATATTCTAACATGTAATTGAATTCTGAAGCCAAGATTCTGCAATTCATCAAGCTTTTATAAGTGAGCTGCTATTTGCCACAAGTAACTTCAAGAAGAATTTGGATGTAAATTGTTGTTGGTTTTAATGGGTATAGGAAAACAGTGAAACACTGAAGCAGTCTGCAAAATCATGCATTCTGCAAACGTCTCAATTTGTGTAAGTAATTCAAGAATTTGAGAAACCTGATTGATTCCTGTGTGTGAATTTGGGCTTTGTGTATGTGAATTGTGGAACGTTTACCTATTACGACAGATAGAGAAGTGAAAGGGCAAAAGGCACAAATACTTTCTCAGTTTATTTAGACTTCTATTATTATGTACTCTGCTTAGGACTGAAGTGACTGCTAGGAATGTTTGTATTTTTGCTTACCCCACCGAAATGTTTGGTGTAAAGTTGGACCAGATTTGGGAGCAATTTTTTCCTTCAGCTCTAAGGAAGTGTATTGCTATTGTGAGCTGTAAAGAGTGCAAAGGAATTATGGCAAAGACTGGAGCACTTGTTCTTTCCCAGTAAACTCTCAAATCCTGATATGAGAAGGGTCAAGAGCTGCCTGACAGTGACATCTGAATAATTTTTGAAGAAGTTAATCCAGGCAGAGTGTTTATCAATTTTTGTACCTCATGTCAAGGCAATGGGGATGCACTGTAAAATAATTCAAGGTAAAAGCTTAGGTCATTGACCAAAAAAACCCCATTTCAACTGAGTATGTTCCTCAGATTTACCTTTTCAAGTTACAATATGAAATACAGAACATTACCCAGGAGATTCCTCTTGCATAGCTGTTTGGCAGGTATGCCAATACTTGGTTGTGTAAACCACCATTTCCAAGCCTGTGTTCTGGAACTGACAATAGCCTGTTAATGCCCAAGCAAATTACCAGGATGTTGTCACTACTAGCCACTTTCTGGATATAGTATGATGCTGATATAGGAGAGCTATCTGTTTGGGAAGGTAGGGACCATTGCATCCCCGCTGAGAGCTTGTTGCATCCACTCTGGGAATTGCCAAGGCCATTTCCCATTGTAGTTTACAGTTATACAGACCATTGTAGTTCTGTGGTTGATTCTATCACGCTTCTATGGCAACAGTGTTAATTTAGGAGTATGCATTATCAGATGTGCATTTTGTAGGTTTTAATTATCTCCAGAGAAGTAAGTTCCAGACTCTTTTTTTTTTTTTTTTTTTTTTTTTTGTAAGGTGTAGGGTTCCTTTGCTTTAATTGTTGCTCATCTCCTTTCTGATCTGTTCCTCTTTTTTTCGTTAAAGATGAAAAAGGTAGGTTTTGTGCTAACCAGTTTTCTGAAAATCATACTTTAGAAAGTCCCAATTCAGCAGTCCTATGCGGGAAGGTGAAGATGGGGAAGCATAAGAATCATAAAGAAGTAGTTTCTTCTCCTGACTCAGAATTAGGTTATGAGCAAATAGAACTGTACCCAATGTAGAAAAAATGTTAACAAGAACATAAACTATGTAGAATAGATCCAGAAACAGATTTTGCCTTGATGTGACTTTTTTTGCTTAGTGTTTTAGTCTTGAAAAGCACCACTTTTCAGATAAAACAAAAGGGAATTTTTAAAATGCAAGTTGTAAATACTATGGAGATTGTGCTAAATTACCAAAAAAATTAAGATGCTCCAAAAGGTGTTCTCTTATTTTTGAGATTCAGCTAGGTTCTGTAAGTTACTTACAACATTTAAAGCAGGAATCAAGAATGCAGTTTACAGTTGGAATTGGTTGTGAGACACAGCAAAGGTTTTGAAGTTAACACTGTATTTAACTTTAAAACAGAGTGCTCCCTACGTTGTGTGCCTCCGTGCCTGAAAAAAAGTCGTTTTAACCCATATACCCAAAATAATGTTGTCTAAGGTGCAGAAAGCTTTTTCTCCTGCGCACAATAGGAATATGTTGAATCTTTTGAAAACTGTGTCTGTTTTTCAAACACCTTTTCTTTTTCAGCACAGATAATTAACGCCTTCTTCACAGTGCTTGGTGCCCTTGATACATCTGTTACCTTTGACAGATCCTTTCTGTTTGCCACCTCTTCCTAACATGCTTCCAATATTTTCAGCACGAAATAACATAGTATCTTTGATGTGGGTTGTATACTAGCTCAATTAAATGAGAAAGCTGATGACAGAATGGTGTAGAGTTGAAACACAAAGCTTTGTTTCTGTAAAGATTTTGTCCTTGGTCACTTATCTTCAATTTTTGCTGCAAATTGTTTGACTTGTTTTAGACAAGACCATAAAGATGTACAGTTTTAGTTAGGACTGCATTTGTTTCCACTTTTATAGACGATAACGTGCAGTAATTATGTGGAGTGGTAGAAAAAGGGAGTAGGGGAGTATTTTGCAGTTTCGACTTTAAAAAACCCTCCCTTTCTGGTGAAGGTGGCTTTTAAAGCCTGCCTTTCTGGAATATTCTGGACTATTTTAAAGCATTATGGCATTGCACTTGCTCACTACCACCCCCTTGTTGCTTGCAGATGGTATCTTGTATTTACGCTAAGAAGCCGGACTTTGTCGTAAAAGGGCTACCAGAGGTGTTCAGGTTTGCTGAACTGTGACAGTGAGAGTCTCCAGCCCTGCAAGTAGAGGGCAGTGACATTTTAATAATTTTTAGTGTTTTCTGAGTAGGGTCACTCTACAGCTAATCGGTATGATAGCATGCCGAAGTGGCCGATGTGGAGACCCTTTATGGTGGATTTTGACAGACAATGTTTTACAATTCCCCATTTTCAAAGTGGGGAATTGAAAATGAAATCACGGTGTTGGAACAAGAGAGTAAGGAATATAAATGGATTAGAAAAGGTGCAGGCACAGTACCTAAATAAAAGGCTTACTGGTGGCAGTAATTGTTGTGATTGTGTTACATGGGATAATAACAGTTTTTCAAGATTTCCTGTATATTACATGTGTGAGGCTGAAATGTTGGAAATTTGTTTTTATAATATCTACCACTCTTTTCTTGAGGGAAATTAAACAGCAACTGGAAGGTGTCCCTGGTCATCGCAAGTGGGTTGGAACCAGATGATCTTTAAAGTCCCTTCTAACCCAAACCATCCTATGATGACTGCTCTGAGATTTCAGTCTAAGTACAACAATCATTTTTATCTCTACATTGTCAAACTGATAAGTAACAAAAGCTAATTTTTAGTGCAGTTACTCCGTTTGATGCAGCGTTCTGGTCTGAAAGAACTAATTGTGTTACACATCCTTGAATATATATATTTGAAAAACAGTATGACAGAAAATTACAAAAGGTTTTAACTGAATATATGTTTACAGGGGGAAAACGGGGATGTGTGTATGTAGATTTTACCTGTTTCATCTTCAAATGACAAGAGTAGATGAATGTGTTGCTGTCATGAATTTGGTGCTGATCGGCTGTTTATGTGATACTTGGAGAGGGATAAGTTACTGCAGAGTTGTAACGGATTGAGAGCGTGCTCACAAATAGATCTCATATGTTCCCCTACAGAGAGCATGCACCGAGTGCACATGTACACAATCTCAAATGTCATTTTATCTGGGATTTGTAATGATTATTTCCTGGTGCGGACTTAAATATGTTTTTAAGTTTCTGTCTTTTTGTTGTTACAGGAATTGCCCCATAGCACACAACTTTTTTTCTCCTGAGTTGCTTCTAATATATACAATTCTGTTACAAGTTTTGAATCTCATAAGTCTGATGATTGTTGCTTTTAGTCAGCTAATATCTAGAATTTTTTTTTTTTTTTTTTTTTTTTTCCTTCTTAGGGATTGGCTTTGTTCCCAGGATTTTGCAAAATATTTGCAAAGAAAGACTGAACCAGCAGGTTATTCAATAGCACTTCCAAGAATATGTGTTGGGCACAGTGTTGAAGATCTGAGTATTTTTTTGTTGTTGCTGTAAATCAGCTTCTGGAAAAACATTGGCATTTAAGAAAAAAATTAAAAATATGAGCAGGACAGATTTGTTCCATTAAACAGCTTTTAAGAACATAAGGCATCATTGTCTTTTATCTTGAACACTAGCTGACCAAGTACAGAGCTGCTTCAGAGAGCTGCGTCCTTGAGCCGTTGTGTTGTCTGTACATGCTAATAAGGAGAATGAGGAGAATTAATAAGCAATTTGAGCTGCAGTATAGTTCCTTTAAACATATTTTCAAACCTTTCTGAAACAAAGAAGCACACAGAGTTATTCTATCATTTTAAGCAAGATCATTTTGTTACTTAATTTGTGTTTTTTAAGCTCAGAGTTGTGGCTTCAAAAATTAGACCACTGATCTTTGTTATTGCTAGACCCAGTGAGCTCATAGATAAATGACTGATACCAGAAAGAACAAGCAAAATAATTAAGGGGAAATTCTAAGAAAAAAAGTAGATGCCAGATTTTCCTGAAATGGGTCACATTGTATGCAATTTTTACACAGGTCAGACTGTAAGGAGATGGCATTTACTTAACCAAAAGGCCTTGAGTAAGTAATCTCAACAGACTTACATAGAAAGTGAGGATATCTCAGCTGATCTGAGATTTTTACTGTGTGACTATCATGCCTTTATTTCAGGCTTAAATTCAGGGTGATAACAAAGGTGTGTCATTGGTGTATTTGTTCAAGTATTGCTCAGGGAACGTGCTTAGTCCTCGGCTGCTACAAACCTGAAACCAAGCCTGAAGTACCTACATGGTTTTCATTAAAAATAAACAAAACTACTGGCAGGTAGCAGAGGAAAGGGTAATGAAGGGTAATTGCAGTTTATTCCTACATTGCAGTTTATTCCTACAGTTTTGCATGCATTAAAAGCTGTGCATGCCCTCAGTACATCCTTGAAGAATTGCCAGAAACTATTGTGGATCATGTAGGTTTGTCCCTGCTCCAGTGTGAAGGACAACATCTTCTGCAATTGCTGAATCCTAAATTCCTTCAAAACGAAGGCAAGGGGAGGAGATTATTACAGCTAGTAAGTCTGGATTTCATAAAGACAGGAAGGCTATAGTCATATTCACCTTTGAAATAAAGTTTCTGTGGTCTTTGAAAAATGGAAAGTGGATTAACTTTTTGTCACCTTTGTTGAAAAAAAGTCAAGTTCAGAACTGATGGTATGTGGGCATTTAAACTGATGGCAAACCCTTAGAAGATGAGAATTTGAACTAAAAAAGGATTACGAGGCTCTGTCTACACCAAGCACTACAGCATCCTCCGTGTTTCATACTGTGCAGGTTATTTCCCATTAACACCGAGATTGGTGTGTGGAAGTTGCAGTTACATTTGCATTGTGCTGCACCTAGACTAACAAGCCCCATTTGTAAGTTTTTTAAACTGCAGAGCCTCCTCCCGCTGATTCTGAAGTCCTGTGTGGGTCAAACACGAGTACACGAGCAAACAGTTTTATTATGAACTGGGCAGTGTGATGAAGTTTATCTTACCACGATTAAGGAGGAAGTGGACCCCAGTTGCAAGAAGATGATTTGACAGTAATTCAGAAGAGAGCACCTCTATTTTTTCATTGTTTACAGATTTTGTTATTATGGGCAAGAGAGGCCTTTCTGATCTAATTGATCTTTACTGAACAGGGGAGACAAAAGTATTGCAAAATAGAGTATTAACATACACATTTATTTTGTTTTGAACATATTTTAAACTGCCAGAGGCATGCCTTTATGGCAGGCTGGCAGTTGGCAAAAACCCTCAAGGTATCAGAGAAGCCTTGTGCTATAATTTTCCTAGAATAATAATGTCAAACAAATGACAATAGAAAGCCTGTAAAATTTTCAGCCAGCTGGGCAAATTCTCGTGTGTGACCCACAGAAACTGCAAATGCCTGTGTAGAATATTTTGTCTTGATCAGAGCTGCTCCAGTCCACTGCATTCCCTGCCAGAGTAGCTGTAACACTTTCACCTGCCAGCTGCAAGTAGTGACTCCATTAGATGAACTCTGAGGAGCACCGACCCAAGGCTGAGAGCAGCATTAAGTGTCTGTTGTATTGGGATTTTTTTTGCCTGGGTAGTTAAATGTAGATCGATGTTCCTTTTCAGCATTACTGTTAACAGGATGTGATACAGGAATCGGTATGCGTCGGAAGTAAATACTAGTCCGTATTTTCAGATTCCCTCAAAAAAGGTGGAGAGGGCATTCTGTGACCCATGTCTTTTGTGAGTTAGTTATTCTGTCCTTGTATACTTGCTACCTCATAGTCTATTGTTGGCATAACAGTCTGGTTATTAAGCACAGCTGTAATTTCTCCTGTTAATGGTATTCCACTTGCATGGCTCTTGCTTAGTTCCACCTAATCCTATCTCAAACAAAGTCTTGATGAGAGAAGTTGCTGAACTGAGCTGAAAACCAAGTCAGTGCCAAGTATGACTTTGGAGAAGACCAAATTATAATAATTCCTCAAATTATGTTATCATTAGGTTGTACAACTGTTCTAAAAATTTATTGTTCCACATTGCTCTTCAAGATTTTGATCTGCATTTCTACTCCTTTTCTTTATGAGAGGGAGATAAAAATGACTCTGTACATGACTTACTCCAGGTCTCTTGGTTGTGACACAAGATTGTTTGCTGGAGTTATATGAGTCCGTTATTGAAAGGCAAAACAAAAATACTAAGTCTCATTATTACTGTTAGAAACAGTCTCAGGGCTACTCTCCAATTTGTTTCAGAGTACTCCGCACATTACTCATCAGGGATCCTCCAGGCTGGTGTGAACATGTTTGTGAATTCTTCCATCTTGTAAAATAAAAAGGTACTAAATACTATTCTAGTAAGTTATAGAATACTACACAACCAGTAACGGTCTTGATCACAGCTACGCATTTTGGAGATGATGTTGGCTGTGTAGGGACTTGGGAAGTTCATCTTGTCACATGTGGGGGAGGACCTGCAGGGTTCCTTGGTACCATCTTGTCCAGCCCACGAGAGGCTGCACTTTGACCAGTTCCTGTTCTCTGGAGTGCCTCTGCTTGGGGCAGCATCAGAGAACAGACTCTAGGAGAGGTGAATTGCTTGTTCACGAGAGGCTTCTGCAAGCTATGGGATACTCCTGCTTAAACCACTGTGTCTCGTTAATCCACAATGTGATTAACATGCACACTCTCTAGAATGCTACTCCATCATTTACCCCTTGCTGCTTACAACAGCCTTCTAACCTGGAATTGCAAGACATAATGGTGTGGTTTGGGTTTTTTTCTTAGAAGCAAAAAGGCCCGTTTGATTCTTTAGATAAGCTGGTGAAAAAAAAAACCAAACAAAAAACCCCACCAGTGAACAGTGATTAAAGGTTGCTTTTGCATAGAAATAAAATGTGGGGCAAACAGGCCCATTCAGTTACAGTGCTGCACTGTGAGAAGTGGAAAGTGGACTGAAGCAAAGATTCAGAGCAGTGCCTAGGGGAAAGCTACTGTGTCTGATACAGATACATATACATAAAATCAACAGTGCTTTATTTATGGACTCAGTATGCTTTTTGTAAGGACGCAGTGAATTTTTCACTGCAAAAGAAAAAATTAATCTCACCCTGCCCAAGATAATATATTTATGTATGTGCAGTCAGAAGAGATAATCAAAATAACTGAAATAGGAAATGTTTAATTGCCACAAGTAAGTATACACTAAGTTCTTAATTAACGTCTGATTATCTTGATACAGTAATAACTCTTGTGTTCTTTCTTGTTTTTTGGTTTGGGGGTTTTTGTTTGTTGGAATGGAACTGATGTATTTTAATGTTGACTAAGAGAAAGATGGTGCTTGCCTGGTTCTTGGAATTTTCTCCTTTGCTTGGGGCATGTGGGTGATGATTGAAGTACACTCTCATTCCCACTAGAGGGGGGTCCTCTCAGCCAAGGTTGTAATGCGCTTTGGCCTTTTGTTTTGGTGTTGGTTGGTTGGATGGGTTTTTAACTTGGCCTGAGAAAAATCTCACATTGTCCCAGTATTGCATATCTTATGGAGTCTGCAGTTACTTGTCTCTTACTGATCTTAACTTTTATACAGAGGTGAAAACTGAAATGAATAGACAAACAGACTAGTACACTGATAAACACATTAGTAAAAAATAATGCAGAAGATGTGATACTTCTTGAAAAAACCGAATTGGCATTACCAGACTTGTTCAATAACATTTTAAAATTACTATTATTATCTGCACCAAAAACTGTGCTTAAAGCCATTTTATTGTCTCTGCAATTTCTAAGTATGAAAGAGACTTCTGTAAGAGACTTAAGAGTATGTTACATGGGCTTAAACTTCTTTCATGTCACAGGTTGTTCCTCTTCTCAGTTTCTTGGTGAAAAGAAAGAAGATTGAGCTTTGTACGTGTTGTTGTGCCATGCTAATTTGTTTTGAAGCTGTGGCAGTTGTGAGCACTCTCTTGGCCCTGAGTGAGGAGGAGCTTAAATGTTAACGTATTTGTTGACTGTACCACGGTACTCTACAGCAAATGTCCTCACATGGTAAGATGGTCTCTGAGAATGAGACAGAGTGTGGACCTCAAATAAGGGAGTTTGGTGCCACCCATAGAGCTTCTGCAAAGCAGTGAGGCAGTGCAAGGCAGAGGGCAGGCAGCTTTAGGCAGGCTCGATGGGGCCATCAGCCCGATTGGGACCTCTTGGGAAGCAAGGGAAGAGGAAGGTACCAGCTGGGCAAGAAAAGCAGCGTACTGGGGCAGTCAGCATGTCAGCAACCCTGCTGGTTTCAGGAGAGATTCAGAGAGAAACATAGTGACACGGAGAAGGCTTCAGTTTTCCTAATGAATCTCTTCAACGGAAATGTAGAGTTATAAGCATTGGTGGGTCTGGAGGTAGCACAGCACTGGATAAAGACCACTGAATGAGTTTTGAACAACATTGTTCAAGTCTTGGCATCTCTCTAGTTAAAATAGCAGAATGTATTACAAGAACAATAAGGCTAGTGAAGACGAGTATTCATAGTTTAAATAGGTACCACATTAACCCTAGCCACACTACTTCTCATAGTGAAATGACTTTTTTCAGAAGCCACTTGAGCACCTGAGCAGGGCAGTGTATTGTGACAGGAAGTCGTGCTGTTATTTCCAATTCAGTGTCTGATTATTCTCTTTTTGGCCCTGGGCAAGTCACTTAACCCTCTGTCTGTTTCTTCATCTGTAAAATATATTATGGATATTTATCAGTCTCACCAGGACTGATTGTTTAATATTTATAAAGTGCCTAAAGGATTAGAAGCTTAATATAAGTAGCTAATACATATCATTTTAGATTGATTTTATTTACTTGATTTTCCTTCCCCTTCCTCCTATTGATTGAGATGCTATTTTGCAGCTTCTTACTGCCATTCTTAATCAACTGGACAGGTCACACAATTGGGTAGCCAGGTTCATTTTCCTTTTTGATTCCTAGTTCCTATAAATGCTTTATTCTCTTTCCCCTTTTTGCCCCCACCCCTTTTAATTTAGAGATGAAGAGGTACCATATGTTGCTAGATCATGACATAAATATATTTAAGTGCTGCCATCATTGTTAGTTTATCAGCCTTTCCATTATAAACCCTCTTGTTCAGGGGTTTATAACTGGCATTATAACATGCTTCAGGCTGAAACTTGACATTCATTTTTTCCATCTTGATTTGCTTTAAATCCTCCACTCTTCTTAAGTTAAACTGGAGATTAGATGCATTAGTTATAGTTATACTAGTTGTATAAATTATAATGCGGTGGTAGGCGTTTAAAATAAGATGTAAATCAGAGAAATAGAGAATTTCCTAGTTGTTAAACTGAGCCTGGGAGTAGAAATCTGGGATTCTTTTCCTGAGAGTGTCCCTGACTTGGTGCATGGCTACAAAAAAATTATTTAGCCTCTTTTTGTCTCACACTTTTGTCTGTACGGTGGGATGATGATGTTTCCTACTTCACTGGTGTATCGGGAAGCTTAATTAATTAGGATTCATAAAAGCACTGGGATACTCAGGTGAAAGGTGCCAAAGTGTGAAGTAGTTTTAAGGATTCTAATGAAAAATCAGCACACCTGCTTTTTTTTGCAATTTTGTCCATTGTCCCAGTTGAGTGGGTATCAACTCTTAGAGCTGTGTGGTATGTGGTAACCATCAAGGAGTTTGTTGTGGAGCACCACTAGAGGACCTAAGGCTTGCTTTCTTCGAGCTTTCAGTCATTCATTGTATCTTGCAGCCAGCTAATCTCAACCTTTGTTCCCTGAATTTTGCGGTTTTCAAAGCATTCGCTGTGCTCAAGACAAGACACGAACCTGCAAGCAAGTCCTCTGCTAGTTCTCGTAGTGCTGCAGGAGCGCTGGTGCAGAAGTACACAGCCTAATAAGAAGATAACGGAAGGGGAAGAGTTAAGATATTTCCAGTCTTTTTCTACAGGGAGTTGTCATGGCAGATGATTGTGGTTGCATTCAGGCAGCTTTTTGGTGTAGCCAAAGCTCCATATGGAGAGCAATGTTCCAGCTGTATTACAGTAAATTCTGGGGCACTAACAAATGTCAGTTTTTAGGTTTAGAAACCCTGTTTGTGTCATGAAGGATGCTTTCAAAATTTTATCTGTTGAGGGTATCTGTTGTCAGCTGTAAGTTTAGCATGTCCTGTTGCGTGTAGGTTTTCTATGACCGATCAAGACTGGTGTCTTCATTTACAGATTTTTTCTTTGCCAGGACTGTGGTGCTGTGCTCAGGAGAGAGAGGTTCTTGGTGGTCGCTAAATTTGAAATTATCTTTCTCCTTATAATTTCAGGTTGAAGTCTTGGCCTCCGAGGATGCTACATTTGGACACAAGGTGTGTAGTTTGATGCAGTTTTGTTATATAGGTCCCATCAATTTAAATTGTTGGATGTGATGCCACAGAAGACAATAATTAGCAGCTTGAGAATTCAGGCTTCTGTGATGTACATCCATCAATTTAGAAACTTTCCCTTCTGTGGGGTAATCTGAGACTGACACACAGGCTGCCTTAATCCTGTTGTTTGGTATAAAACCTGTGAGCAAATTTTTCATGCAGAAGCCCACTTGGACCATTATCTCAGCAGTAACTTTTAAGATTGGATTTTCCGAAGTGCTGAATTTGTTCTTGTCCTGTATAACTGCAGCTCAAAATTTGTAGTTGTTACCTGCTTTGCAGTGTTCTGACTAAGCCATGGTCCTTTCACAGTGCATCTCAAGTAGAAAGTAGTACACTGAGCAGCTGCATCACCCTGTGTTCAATTGTAGATCAATGTATGGTACACAGTATGCGTGTTGGAGAGACCACTTTAGACCAACTCTGCTAGGACTGTATCCTAGTTATCACTCAATTTCATTGGCCAAAGAGCATTATTGTGGCAAGCATGGTTTTGATTGAGCATTAACAGCAGATGACTTTAAGTGGTGCAGATTGTGAGTAGTCTCCACTTAGTTAGCTAGGAAGAGAGTGGATGGGGAAGGGAATAAGGAGATTGTAGGAAGAATAGGCTAAATCATAACAGTGAAGATTTTCCTACTGCTAAAGGCCCACATGCTGTGATACTACTGCAGGTGAGAAAATAGAATCATGGTTAAAAAAAAACCCAACAAACAAACAAAAAACTAAGAAATTACTAAGTTCTTTAAGTTTATGTAGAATATAATGGACAAAATTAATGAGAAAAAAAAAGCTTTAAAAGCACCTAAATATTCATGATAATGGAATTTACATTGTGTCTGTATTGTACTTTTTTATGTTGATATGTGATAAAGTGATTTAAATAAGTTATTTAAAACCAAACAGAGCTACTCCAGTATTATTTGAAGTATTTAACATATGGTAGTCTGCAGTATTTTCTGGGTTTTATTTAATATCCAGCATGCATGCAGAATATTCATTGAATATTTAATAAACCTGGAGGGTCAGCTCTTGTGAACTCATCTCCATAATCCTTCAGACTAGGTGGGTAAACAGAAATATTACTGAAGATTATTGTAGCCAATTGCTCTCACAACTGAAGCACTATGGAGGAGGCTTCCTGTTTTTTTCATGACTAGATTTGCAAGGTCTTTTTAAGTCTTGGAATCATCCTTTAAAATGCCTTTTTATTACCCAAAGTTTTACAAAACTGAATCAGTACTGTCGTCAGCTCTTAACATCATCCTCCACAGTCTCAAGCAACTTTTCTGTAAGGTATAGCTTCAGAACCAACAAGTTTTTAATACCGTATTGAAATAATAGCTTTACATTATATGGTGAACTATATATGTTAAGGAATGTTATGTACTTTTTATCAGTCAAGAAGAAAGGAAATGTATCATCCCAAATTAGGTAATCCCAGAATTTATTTTAGCGGTCTATTTAGGCATGCTGTGAAAGCACTTTTGTTCTTCCTCTCCTTGAAAAAACGCTTCCTTTATTGTTCGTCTCAGTGACAAATAGATGTTAGTGTGTTACCGAAACAAATGAGGTGATAATTATAAGTGCAATTTTTAAAGTGAAAAATAATATTAATTTTGTAATTTAGAAAATAAACTGGCATGGCAAATAACAGACAACATATTTGAGAAGGATGTACAGATAGGAGTTTGCATGGTGTAATGCTTTCCTTTTAGCCTGAATTTTCCTACTGGCCTGCTGGAGACTGTTGAGGGAGCTATCTTTATGGTTTTGGGTGTAGAATACTCTGTATCTTGAAACGTAGGACATGTCCTCTGTGTGCACAAGTGTAAGCATAATGTGCTGCAGGGAATGACTCTTAAATTTATCCATTCCCCCAATTCTTAGACACTTGCCACTTAGGTTTGTTGACAGGCTGTGTTGCTTGTAGAGGCTAGAATACTGTTGTTTTGGGGTCTTTTATTTGTTTTATAAAAATAATAATTTTAGGCTGCTGAATGAGCTTACAATGTTGTCTGTTAGTTTTAAATTCTCCTGTGATTTTAGTCTCATATATACTGGCAGCCAATGGGGCTGTTTCCCAGGGAAATGAGATGACAGGACGTTGTTCAGCTTCACTGTAGTTGTCATTGGTGAAGATCTGGCTGGTGTAGTTTATCCCTTGAATAGTTTAATCTCTGGTGATAATGATGCATGTGTAGAAATCAGCTACAGAATAATCTTGATACAAGATACGCATATTGATTTAGACAAAATCTTATTTTAGAAAAGAAAATTCCCACTGTCACAATACACAGAGAGCAGACACCATGAGGGGCCAAACCTTATCTTTACTCCCTAAGCACAGAAGTAGTGTAAATTTGAGACTATCAGCAATAGTTCTTAAAAATGTTCCCTCTACTTCACTTTTTTTAATAAGTAGTCTTCCCAAAACAAAGGTAGAATGTAAGGCATTTATGGGAGACAAAAACCCATTTTACTATAAACTTTAGTTTTCTGCTGCACATATGTGAGACCAGTACTCTTTAGAAGGCCATTAAAATGTAAGCACTTTTTCAATCTGTTTAAATAAAAGTTGTTGCTTGATGAGTATAAAGGTGCAGAGATTTGCCAGCCTTTATGTCCACACTTTCCCTTTGGTTGAAAAGTAGAAACAACCAATCCACTTTCTTCGCAACTGTCTCTACAGGAGGAGGAGGAGGAGGAGGAAGCTGTTAGTGTGCTGTAACAGCTTTTTCAAAGATGGTGCACATGATGTCCAGTTTAATTTGCACGTGTGTGTTGTGTGCATGCTTTTTTCTGAAGAGAAAAAAAACGGGGGGGCAGGGGAGAAGAAAAAAATCCAGCTTTTGACTGATCCTTCTTTTTCAATATTTAGAAGGATTGTGATAAATACATGGTTGTGTATGGAGAGAGGTAGGGGAAATGAACACTTAGCAAATCACAAACAGCTGATAGGTGTTCTGGGACAGACTTTAACAGTTATGCTTGGTTCATTCAAATTCTGCCAAGTGTAAGCTTACATATATAATAAGTTTCTTCGAAACCATAGTTGCCAAGAAACTAACATAGGGTAAGAGTAAATAGAGTGATATCAGCCCGGGTCTGCAGTCAACACAGAGGAATGTATTTCAAAGTTGGAAGCTTTTGGTCTCATTAATCTTATTAAAGCCTAACAGTGACATGTGAAATACTAACAGTACCAATTTATTTTGGTATTTATTTTAGCTGGAGTAGGAAGATACGTTTTTGCAGATGGGACCAGTGTTCCCAGATGGTAGAGAATATTAAGAGGGATACAAAGATGGGGGGAAGACAAGAAGAATAAGGTTCACAAAACAGAAATAAAAGGTTTAAGATTTAAGGTAAAAGATTTAACCATTTTGAATGATGCTAGTTTAAACAGCAATGCAAAGAACAAATAAAAATAACATTGTCTGAGTTTTCTAAATCCTCCAAAGAGATTTAGATGCTCAGTTTCCATTAAAACATTTCAATCCCTAAGGTAGAGTTGAAAATCTTAGTCTGAAAGGTTGGTTATTATGTAAAGATTTAACCCACATTTTATTGTTGTAGGAGCTAAATATTGGCATCAGTTAGAATTATGGTGTCAAATGCAGAAGCACGCCACTCCATCCAGACAGGGTGCAAATGGTGCCTGGTCCTATCTAGATAATGAGATGATTGACTTTTAAAATATTTGTGCTAGGTTTACTCTCCTTTCCGTTCCCTCCCTTTCCCTAAGGCTTTCACTGTCAGCATCTACCTGACCCAAATAATACAGGGTAGAGGAGGCAGGCTTCATTCAGTTAAGCAGGGTGAGATCACCTCATCCACGTGTCTCAACCTGTCTGTGGACGTGTAGAGTGCCATAAGCTCTGCTTGCAGAGACGGCTGCAAAGTCCGCCTACCGCAGCTAATGCCGAGGTGCAGTGATCCCAGCTTAGTGCAGCATTAATTTAAATAAGTTTGTTAATGATAGTCCAGCAGCTACATGTCAGAAGGCTCACAACTTTGTGCAACAGGAAAAGAGACACTTATGTTCCCACAGTGGGGGAGCTCCACCAAGAACAGGACTCTCTTATTTGGTAGTGAGCTTTAATCCTTCCATTGTGTGTCATTTTAAGCTGTGTTGTGATGTAATTGGCTTAATCATTACCATTATGTTACTTTGCAGAAGTTAAGATTGTAATTTGACATATGGAAATAAACGGCAACTGGATTAGTGATTTGCAGGTGTCATTTAAAGGGGGGGGCAGGGAAGAAAGCCTTTCATATTTTGCAAGCGGTGTGTTTGCTAATGTAAAGAGCCGGAATTAACTACGCAACTGCATCTAATGCTGTCTTGAAGTAGGAGTGAGCTTTACCTGTTTGTTTCTGAGATTGTGCTGCTGGGATTGAGGAAAGAGAATCATTCCCGATGGATGTGTGGATAGGAGTGATTTTGCATTTCCTTTGCAGAAGACAAATACAGGAGAAAAGGTTTCTTTTTGATTGAGAAATCAGCATAATGGAGACACAGCTCTATTAAAGAAATGCAGCAAGGGTGCCGTTTCTGATGTGGCTGTGACTGTGTGGTGGAGCTTTCAGCGTTGTCTGTGGAAGTAGCTGTATTTTTGTTCTGTGACACAGCATGTAGTGAGACCTCGTCTTCATAATTTAGCAACTGGGAGTTGTTGAGAGAGTCTGTTCCTATAAAGTATGTACTGCTGATAGGCATTTTTTAATGCTCTTGCTCTGATATAGGTTATATGGTTTTAAAAATCAAATGTTCTTAGGACTAGAATATGTTTGGGGTTTTTTTCTCTCTAAAATATGCTGCTTTTACTTGAGTTTATTAGGATTAGTTTTTTCCTGTTTCCCTCCACCTTGCACACAATGCTTTATTGCAACACTTAGCACATCATGTTACATCTTCTGTAGCCCACTTATTTTCACAATCCTAGATAACCAGAAGTTCAAATCCTGAGGGGAAATTATTCTACACAGTGTAGCTATGTGTCAGCTTCTTAGTTTGAAGCATAGGACACCAAAGGGAATACATTCGATGGGTGAATATGAGTTATGGCTGTGCAAATCTAGAAGGAAGCTTGTTCTGGCGGTATCCATAACACAAAAGCCTTGAGCTATGAGATGGAGTAAAGATGCCATTTGATAAAATTGAGAAAACACGTTCTGAAGAGGCTTGGGTTTTTTTCTTCTTTTAATTTGTATTAGCTTGATTGCAACAAAAAGTACGTACTTCTTGGCAAGAAGGAGAAAAGAAGCCATTGAAGAAGAAAAAGTAGACATTAAAAATTGTTTTCTTTTAATTCACACTTTCAAGACAGCTTTCTTTTGTTGAAGAGCTAAGCAGCCTCTGCTTCTGCCATCTGGTGGTTGCTAATAAAAGTTACATCTTCAAAGCCAAATTAAATTGTTTTAAAGCCAATTAATCCTTGAAGAGGATGTTTTCAAGTGTTTGAATTATCTCTGTCTAGATATGTTGACACTTGGAGTGCCTATGTGTGTGCTTAGTATATGGGAAAAATATAGAGAAATGAGTCTTCATTTACATATGTCTGTTCACTGTTGACACAGGTAGAAGTCTGGGGGTTGTAAATAGTCTTTGAATTTGTTTCAGCTTAGAAGAAATAGGTATTCGTATTGCTTCTGTTTTGCAGAAGTCGGATTACATGTTTCCCCAGCTCTGTTGTAACTGTTTTGTTTGTGGAGTTGTTTCACTTGAGGTGTTCAGGTGTCTAAAAGGATTCACCAACCTTCTTCCTTTTAGTCGTTTAAAAAGCTGTCATTTAGGATTGCTGAAGTGTGCCCTCTGCACTGCATATTTTCTGAAGTAGAAAATAGCATTACAGTAGGGAACAAGGTGCTCTTTTAATGTTTTTAGGGATTCCTTACAGATGTGTCAAAGTGCTATGAAGTAGTTATGACTGAGTAGTAGCAACTTGAACGCATTTCTCTCTGACTTAAGCATATCACTCCTATGTCATTTGGGACAAATGAAGAGTATGTAAAACTGACCAATTGTGACAATTGTTCAGTTGAACAATTGAAGAAATTTGGAGCTGTCAGTTCCTCTCCATACATTGTACAGTCCGAGCTGTGATTCCTGGGCCCTGTGAGCGGTAGAGGGCTGGACCTAACCACCTTGAGTATGGAAGATGAGAAGCGACTGAAAGTGCTGTACTGTATCAAAATCCATTCTACACAACACCCACTTCTTGTGTCCCCATCCTCACGGCTCACTCCCACTTCCCATATAGACAAAATTTTAAAGATTTGTGCAAGTGGGCGTTTCTTAGAGGTCCTGATGCCTCCTTGTGCAGTGGAGGTGGCTCTGGACAATTCCAAAACAATTTGACATGAAGAAGAACAGATTAGCTAATGCATAGAATAGGGAAAAGAGTCAAGTCTTGGCTGACAACCCCCAGATGTGAGAATATCAAGCTGGATAAATGGTGTAGTGACAGCTGGTTCTTTCCTCATTGTGCTCTGTAGCTGATAGTCCTGGACTGTAGTCTCAGGAAAGACAAGGCAAGGCCAGGCTTTAGGACGGAACTGTCTCCTGCATCAGCATTTCTGTGCAGGTACAGCATGTCAGGCTGTCTTGGATATTCCCTAGTTTATTCTTTTGCCAGTGACCTAAACTAGGGAAAAACATCTGTTTAGTGCTTCTTTTCAGCATGAAGCGTCTCAGGATGCTTGCAGAATAAATACTGATGGCCTTAGGGTTAGGCTTAGGCAGTAGGTGGTAACATTTGTTTTACAAGCTCCAGAGCACTCTGTGGCAAGGGGGTGTGAACACAGCTGGTGAACAACATGCATTCCTCAGCACCCTTGAACTTGGCTGTCACACGGCTTGCCCAGTGCCCTGTAATCCGTAGGGTTTAGTGCCAAAGCCAGCGAACTGCTAGCCTTCTTCATACATTGTCTTTATGGGCAGACATAAACATAACAAGCAGCATTCATCTCTCATACTGCACAGTTTATGTTATCAGGGTGTGAATGGGGCCACACTTTCAGTTTTGGTACAAGATGAAAGCTCCCACTTCACCTTTCTGAGACAACCAGAGGGCAAAAATCAGCAAGCACTTTTCAGTAACAGATGCTGGTGCAATTCAAGACCACTGCCCAGTTTTTGCTGAAGTTGCTCGGCAACTGTTTTTGATTTTCTGATTGATGAGTATCCCTCTTCAGTCAGTTCTATGCAAGTTTATATTACCACTTCATCTAAATTAACTACTGCAACTTGGAACCATCCAACTCCTGCTGCTGCTACTGCTGCCACAGCAGTCCATACTTTCTCCTGTTGCTTTCTTGAAGAGACTGTGTGTAGTAAGATTCGTCCTTTCCAAACTCCATGGTATGAAGAGCCAGAAAAAGTGTGTTACTGCTTTCATAGTTGAAACATGTATCACCTTGAGGGTTTGACTGAACCCACTGTTTAGCACGAGTCACTACGTTGCAGCAATAGGTTGCCAACAAAAAAAGTAAGTTCTCAGTGTTCATTCTGATCCTTTCTACATTTTTAACTGGCAGGCACACCTTAAGTGGCTGGAGTTGGGGTGCCTGAGCTGACTGCTGGTGTCTGTCTGGGTGTGCTGCTCGGAATCCTTGCTCACTCAGCTGCCACCTGTTATAGTGCATCTGGGATGATGCTTGCTCTGATAGGGTGGGTTCTTTACAGTTCTGTGTGGCCCTTTTCATTTATTCTGCTGCTTTGAACTTTGAGTATCAGAATTGCCAAGAAGCCACCTAACAGTTGGAGCACTATGTTTGCTTGTAAATACTTGCACATTTTAAACAAATGTTGAGGCAGGTGGTCTCATTGTTTGGGGGTGGGAAGAGGGCAGGACAGAGTATTTGCAAATAGTTTGCTGTTCCTTCTTGATTAGAAGAGCAGGTTAGACCAGATTTCTTCTGTAATTTCTATCAGATTGCACAACTGGTGAGACCAGAACTGCTCCCTGCAGCAACTAACCCCACCTTGCTACAGGAAGCATGCTCCAATTCATGTTGTGACTTCAAAACAACAACAAAGAAAGCACCAAAAAAAATTTAATTAGTTCATTTGTTTGCCTTTTTTATATAGCATTCTTTTTTTAATGGTATGAAATTCATGTATAGAAAAAAACTCAGATTTCTGCTATGTGGCTGTTTCCCCTGATTGCATAGTTGGCTTGTTAAAACTAATGTTAGGTTTGAATAGTAATTGCAAAGAGGAACATGAGAAAGTTGTTAGGTAGACAGATGTGATTTAGGTTTTATTCTCCCCCTCACCCCCTTTTTTTTTTATCCTGACACAAGGTCAGATGTGTGCCATGCTTCAGAGCTGTGCTTTGCTGGAAAAAAAGGGCTGTTGACATGTCACAGATTTCAGAGAGGGGAAAACAGTTACAATAATTCAGGATCTTGGGCTTTTTGCTGAACGTACATTTCTTTTAGAAAACCCATGGTTTTGTAACTTTAAAGCTTCAGCTGTTCTACTGTTAGGTTTTTAAGAATTTCTTCTTCTAAGGCAGGGTTTTCTAGCAAGTTAGGATTTTGATGGTTAAGTTTATTGGGTTAGAATGATGCTGGGAAATCTTCTCAATCCTTTATTTTTGGAAGTTAGTTGTACAGGGTCTTAATTTTCTTATATAGGAAGAGCAGTATTACAGATGTTTTGGCATGATTTTCATGCTGTTACAGTAGTTTAAATTATTCAAGATTATACACATGTGAACTATTTGATATATTTTTAGTGTAACAATCACTCTGTGTTTGCTGATTTTACTATGGAATCCTTAATATTACTTGAAATACAAAGCAGGATGGATTTACAGTTTCTTTAGTAAAACTTGCCTTAACATTTTAATCAGAAGCAAAATAAGCGTTATTTGTACTACTCAATTTAATATGTCTGTTCTCATTCCACCATCTCATTTTCTTCCCCCTCTACCAAGATCTCTTTGAGTCTCACTGAACCTTCTGCAAAACTTCCTCACAGTTTTATTCCTTGTATCAGAACAGATGTAACTTGTAAATGTCATCTGTATCTAGAGTGGTTCACTCCTTGTGCAAGTGCTGTGCTCTGGTGGAGGGCTGTACACCTTAGAACATGTGGGAAGAGCAGTTAGAATGCACAGTAATTTAAAAATTAATAATTGTATTTTGAGCAATGCGTTAACTGCTGTTTATGAAAGAAAGCAATGAAGCAAATCATGTGGAACTGGCTTTTGTGGCATCTAAGTAACTAAATATCATTATAGGACATATGATTGTGTGCAGAAGCCTTACAGTGGTGTAGGTATGGCTGTTTATATGCTTATTAACTTGCAGTTTTTAGCTGTGGTGTGCGCAGAATGCTGCCAAAGTCAAAGCCAAATGATACTGAGGGGAGGAATTGTATTGGCTAAACTTTCTTACTGTTTAAAAGTAAATTCTTTTTACCAGCAGTGTTGTGGAAGAGGATTCTGGAAGGAGAAATCTATGGGTGCTAGGCTTGGAAACGGCATGAAATTAAGAGAACTGGTGTCTTTGGTGGAACAGATGTTGAATATGCTCATGATACTCTTAGGATTCTGTGTGTTGCCTGGCTTAGATATACAGAGATTTGAAAGTGGGAGAGTGAAGTTCAAACTTGATACAGTGAGCAAGAGAAAGCTAATGGAGCACATTAAAAATGCAAGCTGACCTAGTTATGGTGCCATGTGGTGTGCAGCTTTATATGACAGCCTGCAATGTCTTGTTGACCAGAATAAAGCTAAAAAAGCTGAAAATACTGCACTGTTTACTAGTCCAGAGAAAAGGTAGTAGGTTTGGGGAATCCTATTCTCTTTGATAGGTGCTAAGAAAAACAACTCTATTAGAAATTTTTCGCTATGAAAGCAGTTATTGATTTTTGTTAAATATATACAACTTCTGGTTAAAAAAAAACAAAACAAAACACTATAGAAATTGCTTCTGAGGAATGATGAATGTGCATGCTCCATCACCACGAGTGTGTCTACTTTGTGCTCTTTTCTGTCTAAGCTACATGTACATGGAATCCTAGAAGATGGAAGAAAAAATAGTACTGTGCTAAGAGATAGTTAACTAAAATGAAGCTGTTGTTTTTCCTGTAACATGATGCTGTTCATTATGGGAAGGGTTAATAGAATCCAGCCATTAAGATGGGCATTTATAATTCCAGATTAACTTTGAGGAACTACTTTAAGAAGCATCAAAGTATCAGAAAATGTTAATATTGTATTATTTCTCAGATAACGAATATTGAAATAGCTTTAAGTTGCTATATGAGACTTAATGGAAAGTAATTAATTTTGTTATTGATACAGTTTCAATTTGGAAGTAGATTTTGTATCTTACTTATAAATAACAAAAAAGGCTTACAGAGGAAATGTTGGTTCCCCACCCTCACTCCCACACACCCTCACCCTTACATCTGCCTTAGTCTCTGTTCAAAATGCATAGATGCAGGTATATATATGATGGGAGTGTTGTATTTTTATGGGACTAGAAGGTTTGAAATTGTTGGGGTTTTTTTTCCCCCCAAAACGTGTAAGTTACAATTTTTTGGTTGGTACAATAATAGTGAAATGACATGCATGTACCTGTGAAACATTTGATTCCTCCCTGCAGTGACTCATTGTGGATCTCTCCTACAGCTAAGTGCTTGTTCCTTGTGATCAGAGGAAAATGCTACATACCTTCTGCTTCATGCCTATTAAATTTCTATTGTAGGCAGCATTACACAGCTATCTTTGAGAATTAAAGGGGGAAAAAAAAACAGCAATCAAGAACAGTAACTGAAGTGGAAATCTAAAAAGCCACTTCGTTCCCTCTCAGCCCTAATGCCAATTTTCAGTACATTACTGTTTTCATGCTTGCCTCTTCCAAATTTGCAAGTTTTTACTTTCTTCTGGTGCAGAGCACACACCTTTGGTACTCTTCTGAAATTAGTGACCCTAATGGCAATTGCTCTTTTCTCTCTTCTGGATACCAACCGTTTTTAATCTTGTTATGTTAAATATAATCTATAGCTCTTTTACCTGGTATTTTGAGTTGAAAAAAGAGATTGTTTTCTTCAATTTTATTATCATTTTCCCCTTCTCACCTTGTCATTCCCTGAGGGAATGGTCTGGAGAACAACGTGTCCATGTTCCTGGGAACAGAAATAGATTGTTCCATTCATAATTTAGTGATCTATTTCTGTTTGGCAAAGTTAAGCACATGCTTAACTTCAGGTCTGTGTTTAAATCTCACCGACTCCAGTATGGCTTAAATGCTTTGCAAAACGGTGGCTTTTATTCCCATCTTGCCATTGCTCTGTTCTTTCTGTCTCATTGCTCTTTTCTGCACACCCCCTGCTCCCTGCCGTGATGCAAGTTGACTGTGCTTAGTGTCAGCAGTTTATGTTCTGCATGTTTAATGAAGACCATGGCTCAGCTCAGCATAGCCCTTCCCCTTACGCTAACAGAATTTTGATAAATGAGATTTCCTTGTGTGGAGAGCCAAGAAGGGGCTTTGACAGGGGAAAAACAGGGCATGAAATCAGCAGGTGTCAGGGCGTGCAAATTATAGGCGTTGTAAACTAAAAACAAAATAAAGAACTTGTTATGACTAAAGGTCTTCAAAATGTGTCTTCCCATGAAGCACAAAAAAAGGAGGTAGCAATGTAAAAGAAAAGTAAATTCAGTGAGCAGTAATCTGAATCAACATATTTCTGTCTTCCCTTTTGCTCTGTATTCCCCATGCTGAGCACCTCAGTTGTCAAGTATGCTATATAAGCAATTGGATTACAATAATCATTGCTGAGTTTAGCACATGGAAATATATTTCACTTGTGGTTTACATCCTGTGTTGATCTAAAACATTATAAATTCTCTATTTTATGCCCACTCAAGTTATTGACTGCAATAGAATAACAGAGGGAACTCATTGCACAGATAAAAAGGAACTGCCAGCAATTACTAAAAGAAACCTTTTCAACTCAGCTACATTTCTGTGATCTCTCCTCTGTTTTTAGTTCTATTTTCCTTTTTCTGATGCTGCATTCTCCTCTCCCTCCAAATGCAGATTTAGCATGCTCCGTGGCCAATCTCCTGTTCAGACTATTGCTGTGTGATTTAAACAAATCTTTTTTTGTATGCTCACATGTGCCAGTGAGGTATTGGATTGTTGAAATAACATGAAACTCTTCACTGGCGATTATAATCTGACATGAATGATTGAAGGCCAGAAATGGATCCTACAGGCCTGAAACTGGAGCTATTTTATTACCTTATGTAATGTTTCATAAAAGTTTCTCCAGCTGTAGTGAATTAGAGATTAATTGTTTTTATTGGAGAGATGAAGAGAAAGGACAGTTGGTATGGTTATAATAATTAATAAATAACACAGTTAATTACTGTACTGGCTCTGCAGTATGTTCAGAGATTAATTTAAATCAATTTGTGCTCAGTTCTATTAAAATACTCAAACCCATATTTTCGTAGCACAGAGAAAAAATATTAATGTCTATACAAAAAGCTGTATTTAAATATATACACATCATTTTATTTATAGCTATGTTTAGTTACTTAGTATTTTTCTCTTCTTTNTAATTGCAGACTTTTTTTTCATAGGTTGCTTTGTACCATACCCATGCAGTAAATCTTCCCGTAGGGTCTGAAAAAGGTTTCTCAGGATTGTCTGTTCACCTTCATCCACCCTCCTTACCTCCTGTCAACTATGTACTAGTGTGGCTCCTCCACAGTCAGGAGAAGCTTAGAGCTGCAGCTGATAACCCACTGGCATGTCCTAGTGCACAGCTTTTCTCTTGCAGAGAGTATATTTTTGCTATTTTTGTTTTCCTAAATCCATCTCACCTTAAATGTGCAATCTGTCAGTTCTTTTTTTCAGCTGTTTTACAGCAAAACAAGTGCAATTGCCCAGGCATTGCCTTCCAACGGTAGCTGTAGACCTTAGGCTATGTTGTAGCTTCTCCGTATTTTACCGTATAAATGCAATATACCCTTTTAAAATCCTGGATTCCAGTCTCTTAGCCCTCCTCAATCACAGAATGTCTTTACAGACTTGCCCTGGGAGGCGTTGGTGACTGGATGGCAAGCAGGCAGAATTCAAGATTCCTGTAAACTTCAGCTGGAAAAGGCTCTTCCACGAAATCTGATCAGGCCTTTTGAGCCACTGGGCAACTGTAGTGACAGATGCAATTATTGTCCCTTCTTTTTAAGGTGTTTTGTTCACTGCAGAAGTGTTTGGAAGGAACAGCCCAGTGTGGTTGTAGTGCTCCTCACTGCAGAAAACTGTTACTGACCTTAGATGCTCCAGCACCTTTTGGGCCTTGCTGCCTTTCAAATGTTGTGCTACAGTTGCAGTCACAATTTTAAAGCTGAAATATAGGAATAAAAAAGTAATGTGGACCACATTTATGATTAGGCCTGGGTGTACACAAATGCACATTATAGCACAGGTCCAGTTGCTGTTTGAGATGTGCAGACCTACTTGATTGAGAATGACTTCACAACTCTTCTATTAGCTTTACCAGAGAGTCAGCCTTATTTGAAGTAACAAATGGGTTCTTAGGCTTAATTTCAGAAACTTTTTTATTGTGATAAGTTTGATGGTACTATGCAAAGAAGCAAGTTGTTGCTTCATGGCGAGTGAGTAGGGCAGTGCAGGGCAGCCACCTGCTCATCAGTTGGCAGCACATCTGTCTGCGAGGGCCCATTACCATCAGAATTGATGGCAAAGCAATTTTTCTACACCACAGGTTTGATTCCAGTGGAATTGAGCTACAACTTGGTAGAAGCTAAAGCACATCCTTCTCAGGAAAGTGTGTGCCCTCGTTTGTTTGGATGGTGCTTATAAACATTTTGGGGTTACTGGGGATAAGCTGCACATGTGTAGTATGTTATGATCATATCTCCATCAGATATGAAATAAATAGCTATAATTAACCTAGAAAAGCTGTATTAAAAGGGAAAAAGATAACTACATCCTTTCTGTATTTCAAAGTTTAACCCTGTTTATTTTGCCAAAACCTCAGTAAGTGAGCCCAGCAAGATCTTCTTTCCTCTCACTCACACTTACCTTCCTTCAGACTACTAGGCAGAATGAAATCTTGTCTGAAAGATAAATGTTTCAGAAGTATGGAATGTGTTCGTTTTACAGGAATTCCTAAAACATTAGTTTACCTTGTGAAATAGTTACAGTAATTACGAACAAGAGTTTGTATGGCATAACCTGGTCCTTTTTTTTTTTCCCTCAATGGATGCAGCTATTGCTCTCATTTCTCTCTGCTGATCTTTGCTGCAAATACATGTTTTACCTAAGAGAATGGCTCACAAAGATTGGGAGATTAGTTCATTATATTTTAGCCTGATGTAAAGTAACTATCCTCTAAACTATGACAGCCATTGTATTTGGAGATTGCATTCCATACATACCCTTCCATCATGTTCTGGCAAAGGCCATCCTTCTGATAAAATACACATTTCAAATCCCAAATGTGCACACACATGAAAAACCACCATACTAAGATCGCCTCTTTTTTTTGTGGCATTGGCCCAGGATATTGGGAACTTTACGTTTACACTATCAGAATGTCAATTACTACATGATAAACTGCAGAACTGATCTTACCTCTTGGGGAGCACTGACTTCTCTGAGCACACCCTGCACTCTGTGGGCTGGGTGCCACAGCTCTGTCAAGGCCAAGGTGACATGCTGGGCAGTATGCTCCTGCTTTACCTTAAATATGTCAGCAGCCCTCTAATTAGAAGGATTTTTCAAATGCAGAGTTATGCGGAGCCTGAAGTCTCCCCAAAACTAGGGGCTACAGTGTGCAACATCTGAAACTTCTGATTAGCCTCAGATGATTACTGTGCTTCAGTAGAGGAGAAAGATGAGTCTTCTAGGTTTTTCCATTGGCACATCTTTAAGGTTAAAAAAAAAAAAAATCATATCTGGTCTGGACAGATTTTCAGATCTTTCTCCTGGTTAGAATGGTCTCTAATTTCAGTCTCGCATTTCCAGTTTTGCTCTGCAGTTATTTGAGTTCAGTGTGTTCTAATTTAGAAGTGAAAGATGGGGTTTGCTACACTCAAATACATGTGATCATTGTAGCACAGTCTTCTGGCATACTTCATCAGACTCGGACTGTCTCACTCCAGGGCGTGCTTTGCTGAAGGCTCATCTCTGTGTTGAGAAGGAGATGAAAGGTGCAGGGAATGGCTGGTGTTCAGTGGAAGTTCATTGTCCTGATCTTTGATTTATCCCCTTATCTAGATGTAGAATATCTTACACCTAAATATTTTAGTAACTTAGAGGAAAGAACTATGAAGTAATACATTTTGCTAAATTTAATTTTCCAAATGCCATTGAGCTCACTACCTTCTGGGACAAGTAACCTCAAAGTACAGAGAGTTTGAGTGAGCCACTTGACTATGCAAATTGTGATCAGTACATTGAAGTGTACAGATTTGCATATGTACACTTGTTTATAGGGCTTGGTCTAGAAAAGAGTGGATTTGCTTTGCGGGAAAGGTGTTCAGTATAAGTAGTAAGACTATTTTGGCATCTAGGCTAATGAGTTTTAAGAGCAGATTGCCTTGTTTCTATAATTGCTTTTGCCCCCTTGTCATGTCATTAATTTAAAAAAAAAAATAAAATAAATAAAAACAAGAGGCACCCACAAATAACAGGAAAAAAGTGTTCAAATGTAATGTTTTCTCTTAGTATGTCACCGTACAGCAGAGTTTGTGCTAAGAAGTGTAAGTAGAAAGGCTAGGTTTGGTTTCTGTCAATTTTCAACTTACGGTACACTGAATTGTCATATTTTAATTGAGAAGATATTGCAGGGGAAAAAATACAATTTCTGACTGCATAGCCATAGAGCTGTAATGCACATTTGGAAGTAATAAAATCAAATAGTTTCAGTACCTTAGGTCCATTAGGTCCCACCTCTAGTGGGAGGTGTCCCTGCCTATGGCGGGGGATTTGAACTGGATGATCTTTAAGGTCTCTTCCAACCTAAACTATTCTATGATTCTATGATTCTATGAGTTTGCGTGTCCTAGCAGTATGGATAGCAGTGATGGTAGACTCTTTGGTGAAAATAAAATGTCCTGGTTCTGCTGGGACAGAATCACAGGCCAGGCATGGACTATAGGCAGTTCTGAGCCAACTGGGACAGCTAACTGAAGCTGGCGTAAAGGAGTATCCCATACCATTAGCATCACAGTCAGTATAAAGAGGAGAGTTTGCTGAGGGGAAGGGAACCTACTGCTGGAGCATCCCCCTTGGGCTGTTCTTCAGGTTCCTCCCCACCCTCCTCCTGAGGTCTACCTTCCTAGATATCATGGCTGCTTCACTTTTGCTGGGCAGACTTTAACTTTACATATCTTGTATTGACATTGGTGTTAATTTGGCTATTTCATTAAATCAATTTTCAACCTGTGAATCTCTCCTTTTAGTGATTCATCTCCTCTGTTGAGGAGGGGTCATCAGGTGGTAGAGTAACTGCTGCAGTTTACCCCTAGATATGGACTAAATGTAGACATAAAATAAGTCTGAGACCATCACTGTAGATAGCCTGCAGCTCTGCACCACTGAGCTATAAGAAGGAGCATAACAAATTTAGGAGGAGTATTGCCAGTACCAGCCCTCAGTTCCAAAAGGTCTGCAAGCCTCTGGTGCAAGTCTTCCTCCCAGAGGTTGCTGGCACCTGCCATGCTTAAGCAAAGGAGAAAGGCTCCCATTTTCAAGTATTCTGCAACAATGGAATGATAAAATTTTAGCATGAATTTAGAAAGTTTGTTTGATAATTGAAGTATATTCAACATCAGAATGTAGCATTTCTGTTTTTCAAAATGCTTCACTTTCTAATAATTTGTATTAATGTTACTATAGTAAGTTGGCTTCAAGGAATTATTGTTAGAGGGATTTCAAATGGTTTCTTACATACATATGATATTACAAATCAGAAAGACAGCAGTGTTTTGAAAGAAGAAAATTTTTGTTCTGTAAATCATCTTCCCTGACTGGGGAGGGGGGGAAAGAAAAAGGGGGGAAAAAGACAAAACACCTACATAACCACAACAAAAAAAAAAA
>VWZI01012088.1:548916-666231 GCA_013396835.1 Psilopogon haemacephalus
AAAAAAAACAAAACGTGGAATCAGTCTGCAAGGAAACTGTGAAGTAGCTGATGTGATGAGCAAAATGCCGTTCAGACATTATCCAGGTTTGGGGATATTTTTTGGGAAGAGAGTTATAGGATGTTTTTAATGATTCCATTTCGAGAGAACAGTCTTTGTGACTATTCTCTGAATTCAGTTGCTTTATTAATTTGTCTCCTTTCTTAAACACTACTCATAGAACAAAGCCATGGGAGTTTTAACCTGTCTTTAAGATGGTGTAAGTTATTTAATAGCATAAATTTAGAGAGTCCTAGATAACCAAAGATTACATCACTTCCTTGATATCATGTGTATGCTAAGAAGTTAGATAAGCACATATGCCTGCTTTTGTTCATGCACCTATAGCAAGGAAATGAGAATAGCTATGTGTAAAAAATGACTTCTTTCCATACATTTAGGGAGATTCCTGTGATAAAGGGAGCTGTTAAGCCCGTTTTTGAGACCATGTATGTTTTACTTACAGTCTTCCAAGCACTAACTAAAATGTAGGGAATTATGCTCTCTAATGATTGAACTCAATTGTGTTTTCTCTTGGATGGAGAATGCTGTTATGTTGAAGACACTTGTGCTGGAAGATCCATGCAAAAAACGAGGCACCATTTGTGTTCATGGTAGAACAGCTAGCATAAGAAGTCTCTTAAATTAACAGAGATTTTCATTGTTTCCAACCTACCTTTCAGATTCAAGGATTTTGGGGCTGGATTGTATTGCATCTTTTTCCCTACCCCCACACACCCAAGAAAGAAAGAAAAGGAAAATGGGCAAACATCCTTCTAGGAAAAGCATTTATTCTTCCCAGCTGTGTCTTGATACTTCTGTTTCACTCTGGAGAAGTAGTAGCTGAGTGTTGCTACAATGTTCCATCTATGCCAATTTATCAAAGCTTATGGGATTTTTACTTGGGTTACAGAAGGCTCATTAGTCGTCAAGTCAATTGAACATAGGTCATCATTATTACGCTATTAGAGCATTCTTGAAAAAGATAAATAAGTGTTAGGGCTGTAAGATCTGTTTGAATATAAGAAAAGTATTTTAATAAAAATGTCAGTGTTTTAACATTTCTCAAGCTCTACAAAACAAATGTGAACCTGACTTTCAAATAAATTACAGTCCTACAGCGATAATAAGTTCAGTAATAAAGGGATGCTGCTGCCTAACTTGTTAATCCTAAACCAGTGTAGCAGTGAAAGAAGGGGCTGTATTTCTGCCTGGTTTTATAGGATTGTCCTTAGTGAGAACATGAGGAGCTTGCATCCAGGAGAGAATTGCTGTGTGATTGAACTTTGCAAATCTTCACACTTTCAGTAGTCTAGTTTGAGAGCATGTTATGGCTCCCTACTAACCATATACTCCAGAGAATACATCTTCCTATCAGCTCTTGGATTTACTTTGCCTGCCTTTCTGCACTCAAACACTGTGGCAGTGTCCACTATCAGCAGAGTAATGTTCATAGAAGCAAGGACTAATACATAGATTTTTTTTCTTGCCATTGCTGTAGAGCAAGATCTGGTGATATACTCATGCTTCCTCCTCCCCTTTTTTCTCTGACTACAAATGTTTATGTCTCTATTTTTATAGTTTGTCAGACAGGCATTGTCCAAGAGCATGAGAATATGTCTTTTAATGTGCAAGGCAGCTGCAGCATGTCACATTTGCACTTTGTAAACATCAACACAGAATTCCCTTGCTGGATAGAAATTTGCAGGCAGCTTGAAGACATTAAAATACTGCATCTCTAGGAAATCTTGGTGGAACTTGATGCATTCATTACATACAAAATCATGGTCATGGATGAAAGGAAATGTTGTTTCCTAAATTACAAATAACATTGATTTGGAAATGTCTTTCTAAGCATTTTTTTTCCTTTCCAGATGTTGGTAGGAGGGGTTTGTATCACATATTCTCCTTCCATCTGATGTTCCAGGATCTTAACAGCTACTGTTTGCAGAGCCTTTCACGTTCCCTATGGAAATCACTTCTTTGCATGTCATCTTGGATATTGTTGTTACACAACTATCCTTTTCTCAAAAATATGTCTGGGTGTGCCACCAAGTAGATAATATGCAAAATTTAGGCTAAAGTTTTGATGATAGTGTGATCTGCCTGTTTGTTGTTTGCTTCCTCAGATCAGCCAAGATAGGCCATGTTATTAATATAATTGTGGAATTTAAGTTGTGTGATTTTGAGGATCATCTCTGCATTCTTTAGATTAAGCACCTACCAAGAGGTCCTTTAACAGATGTTATTGCATAAAGTGTTAGCTAACCCTAGATACTTACCAGAAGCTACCAGCCACATAACAGATGGAGGTATACTGCAGTAGTCCAGACAATCACAGATTGTGGTTTAAAACATGGATTCACTTTGAGTTTGAGCATCTGGGTGCAAGTTTACGTTTTCTTATCATGATTTTTCTGTAATAGCAGCAAAGTGTTGAGTTAGGCAGTTAGAACAACCATATCCTACTGAATTGGGTGGGGCAATTAACAAAGCAGGAATTATAAAATATGTAGTTATTTCCAAAAAGCCCCACCCACAAACTACATACAAAGTAGTTAAATTTGGGTTCTAATTTGGTTGGGAAAATCTTCACAAGGATGCTTACAGGCAATTTAGTAATTTAGGAAAATCAGAAAATTGGAAAAGTTTGGCCACAAAATGGCTTTGCCCCACTTATAAATAGGCAGCCTGGAGCCCTAGGGAAAGTCTGTTTTACTCACAGGAGTGGAGTAGAATTCAGAGATATTCTCTGGCTCCTTTGCAGCTGGGTTGGAACTGCTCAGCATCTTAATAGCCATTGAGAGGCTTCTGGATCTTCCCAGGCTCTAGCAGGGTGCTGCGAAAGAGGCAAATGATCTCTGACCAGATCCTGGTTCCTCTTGGCACGGAAGTTTGAGGAGGTGCAGGCAGGATCTCTTGCAGCTGTGCAGAGAGCACGATGTCTCACTACATTGTGAGGCACTTAATGCCTCCTCCTGGTAAACTTGAGGCACTTAAGTTTCCATATAATTCAATCTCAAAACATCAGGACTAAGCTAGTCTGAAGCACGAGGCAGAGCAGCACACCTTGTCCAAGCTGAGAGCAGTGAGGCAGCGCAGGTTGTCTGAGCAGAGCAGAACGTAGAACAGAGCAGCACACAGTGAGTCAGAGCAGAGGCAGCACAACTGCTTGCAACTTAGCTCGGTTTATATTATTTGCCCAGGTGGAATGGCTCTTCTGGCCACAGAGATTCACCAATCACAATGGCACTTTACCAAAACTCACCATGTTAGGTGAAACCAGGGCTTGCTTGTCCTTACTTGGGCAAGACACTAACAGGTACCTAAACACCTGAGGGTACCTGTTTATCACTTTGGCAGGGGACATAATGGTCTAAGCCTTTGTTTTCCTGGCTCTCCCATCAGCAGAAGGGTGGGGCAACCAGGACATGTTTTAGACCTATTATCCTTCATAACACCTACTCCAGCTTGCTCCATTAGAATTAGCTCTTTGGTCTCTGTACATGAAGCAAATATATAAGGGGTTTTGCACTTTAAAATATCTTCAGTCCCTGGAAAGGTTTTCTATCCCACACTGCCAAATCCTTTGGGTTTTGGCATAGCCAGATACATCGTTGAGAAATTAGGGAGACAAAAAATTGGATTTGGTCTTTGCTTGTTTCTTCACAGAGAAGTTGTTAATTTCATAAAGTTGGACACTGGTGTTCAGGAGAACAGAAAGATGAAAAAGAAGAACAAAAGCAGAGCAGATGCCTATGTTAGCAGAGGGCTGTGTGAAGGGCAGTGCTGGCAAGGCTTGTTCAGCGGTGCCGAGTTTCACTTATATTGCAAAAATGAAGAAACCTCAGTAGCTATTGGAACAGTTTTTGCAAGCAGTAAATACAGTGCAGAAAGAAAAGCAATGTCTGTAGAGTTCTGTAAAGGTTCCTGTAACAGCATCTAACTTGGTGGGGTTTTTGACATAACCTGGTGACCAGCCTTCATTGACTTGGCTGGCCTCTACACAGAGCAGGAAGAATGAAATCAGCAGTCAAAAGAGAGAAATAACCAAAAAAAAAAACAAAACAAAAAAAAGGCTTTTTTTTTTGGGTTGGGGGTTTGGTGGTGTTGTTTTGGGTTTGGTTTGTTTTGGGGTTTTTTTTTAACAAAGTCTATCATTTCAAGCCCAAGATTTAAAGCCAATTTTTAATTACTTTTTTTTTTTTTTTCCTGTTGATTGGCTTCTCCCCAAGTTTTGCATTGCTTTTAGTGAATCTGTTGAGTGTAACACAGTGCCTGACTTTATGAAGGGTAATAAGTTGGAATCTGGAAAGAGTCCTCCATCTATTTGTGTGAAATAAGCAGACTTGGAAAGCAATGCAACAGAGTAACACTGGGATTTTAAAAAACAGTGAAAATTTTATTTGTGTAGCTACTCTGTACTGATTTTAAGCAAAAATGTGAATGAGAAGCAACTTAAGATGAAAGGAATTGGAAGGGTACAGTTAGTATGCCTTTTGCTCCATGGCTCTTAGCAGAAGACAGGCTTTGGCCCTGGAGAGCTTCACAGTGGCATGGAAGAAAGAAGCAGCATGGAAAGATGAATAATTGCCATGTCTTTGTGGATGCTCAGCTCTGTTGAGAGTAAGGAAATGCAGATCTTCCACTGGCATTTCCAATATTCAAACACCCTCAAGCCTTGCTTTCTCCTTCCTACTTGTGCTGTGGCTGTAGCAGCTTATATGTGGAAGGTGTAGATCAGTAGCACAGATTTTAAAGAAGACATGGGGTAAGGAAAGTGTTTGTCTTTGTCCTGGAAATACATAAGCTCTTGTTTTTTCCTGCCCAACTGTGCAGCAGTGGTTTAATACCTAGTTGTTCACAGTTTCACTGTATGAAACAGCACTTGTATGCAGAGCTACATGATGAGACATTGTACGAGAATTTAGTTTAAAATAAAGTCCATTGCTCCATTTTGGAAAACAGCGATGAGAAGATTGCCACTGATTAAATGTATCTGGTATAACTCTGTTGGTGACAAAAATTGCACTGGGGTAGGAGTGGTTTAGAGAAAACAGTTATTTGGGCAAAGAAGTTAAGAAAAGATGAAACATTAAAAGCAGTTTTAAAGTGACGATATGTTCCAGCTAAAATACTGAATGAGGTCCTAACCGTTTAGTACCAGGATGTGAAAAAAGCCCTTTTCCTTCAGACTGAAACAGGTATGTAGCTTGCCTAAGCTCTGCTTACAGAAAGTTTTTATTTTCCTAGTTTTGTATTCTTTGACCTTGTGATGAGTAGAACCAAGTGATTATGCCTAATCTTTACCGAACAGCAGGAATGTGCTACATTGATGGGCTTACGTCTAACTGACCCTGTCCTAGAGTAGCATTTAGTTCTCTCTTTGAGCCTGAATTAGGAAGTACGCACAACCCAAGGCTGCTACCAGTGATGACAGCAGCACAAATCTAATACATCTCATTTAGAATTTCAGTGAGAATTTGACTGTTGGATTTCAGAAAACTGCCTCCACATTTGTAATAAATTAGAAAATTTCTGCTGTGTTGAAATGGATATTGCAGGAAATTTTCTTTTAAATATAGATCCTGACTTCCCAGGGCACTTTCCGTCCCCTAAACTTCTTGCTGTTGAGAAGATCCCAGACTGCATAGAGCTGGCTGACACATTTTTGCCCTGTAGGGTAAGCAGATCCCAGTAGCATAGATAGGTCTGGAATGGCCTCATCACTGTTCATGGGTAGCTCCTCCATTGGAGCATGGCTTGAATCCCAGAGCAAGGAGGTCTTGAAGTAAGTAGCTCAGCTGAGATTAATCTTGCATCATTGATTTGAGAGCTGCTGCGAAAGCACACATCCAGGAGCCTCTTAGTCTTAAATTGGCATAATGGCCATAGAGAAATTCTGTTGATATTGTCATTTGCTCAGATTGAGCACAGGAGACAGCAACCTGATGTTAATTTACTTCTTTGTTTAACAAAGAAAACATTTGTTTTATGTTCAAATATATACATAAGATTTTAATCTAAATGTATTAAACAGACAACAAATGAAAATTATCCTTTGTGGGCATCTTGCTAGTGTTGAAAAACAGAAGGCTAATGTCTGCAGTAAGCAGCACCATCTAAAGCAGTACCTAGCTGTGTTAGATCTCATAAATCCTTTATACTTAAAGGAAGAGAAATTCTGCTTGCTCTAACATGAAATGTAAAACTTTCTACCTCAAGCAAGAAACCCATCTGTCAAAGCTAGTCTGTAAAACAGAACCCTGCCGGATGATCTGAAGGGCAGAATGCAGCTGCGTTATATTCCAGGCTTGCGTTTGTTAGCAAATAGTCTTTGGGTAATGTTTGTCAATGCTCATGATCTTCCTTTAAGAAAATCAAAATTAGTTGCGTGCGTATGTGTGGAGAAGTTTAGCTCCAAAGAACAAGTTTAAAAAGACAGAAGGAAATGGAAACCTGCCAAGCTCATTGGCTGGAGTCATGGACAAGAGCAAGGCCTGTCTGAACTGCCACTCAGTTTTTATTCTGCGAGTTTGCAGGGTTGGTGATTAGAGTGGCTTTCGCCCAATTATGCTGTGATTATTCCGCTGCACTGTAATTGACTGGGGAGATATGCTAATACCTGTCATTTGGGATGATAAAAGATGAGCGGAGGACGCAATGCATTATTTAGCTGGCTGTGTGATAGATGAGGGATGCGCAGAGTGCTTTAATTGCTGAGAAGAGAGGTTAAGCTGAACGAACGGATGAATTAGAAATGAGTTTTTTTATGGCTTGTGGAAAAGTGAAATAAAGGCAAATGTGCTTTAAAACTGTAGCAGCAGATAGAAGCAAACACAACAAGACGAGGTCTTTTAGGCAGCTTACTCTCTTAATTTAAATATATAAGGCAAAACATGGTTTGGTGTTCAGTAAATAATAGTAACAATAATGATAAGAAACGCTTGGTGAGTTCATATCCTCTCAAAAAGAAATTTGTTGTGAAAGGACGTGTTTTTATTTGAAGGTGTTACATGGTGATTTGGAACCTTTTCAATTTCGGTTGCAGTTCAGACCTTTGAAATCTCATTTCTAAAGGCTGAATAGTAAGACTGCTGAATAGTGTGTTTGGTGTGCATAGGTCAGATACAGTTTTACAAAAATAGTATCAGGGGCACATATACATATATATATAAACACACACCATCTCTTGAGTGTATGTGTTATACAGTTAATAGGTGCAGAGAGAAGTGAGACAAAATGAATATTCATGGCATTTGGAATACTGTAGCAATACAATTAGCAAGAGTATACGAATAGCTCACAAGTGACAAAGCTCTCACCCTTTGGGTGGGAAGGTCGTTAGAAACTCTTCTTTAAAAAAAAAAAATTACCCAGTGAAAAACAATGAAAGCATCTAGTAATATTCCCATTGTGTTATTATTTGCATTTACACAAGCTTTTGCATGTGGTTCAGAAAAGCATTCTGGAGTCTGATCCATGAAGACGTGGGTGGGATAGGTTTTTGGAAAGAGATTCCAATTAGCAGTTAGGAAAATAACATACCTGTCTGTATTTCAACTGCACCTTTATAATATGGAGGAGATCATCTCCAGTGTGGTTGACTTGTCCCCAGACCTGTCGAACTGCTGAGAGGCATTTACTTATCCATTGCAGTCCATTTTATATCTTTTTTTTTCCCCAGAAATACTGGCTCCTGAGCTACTATTATTGAATGATACTGGATTTGTCAAGAATATCATGCCTCGTGAGCTAGATGCCCACTTGAGACTGATGCAGTACTCTGCCGCTGAAGTAGAGTCTGCAGGGCCTGATCGCTTCCCCCCAGATATAATCATCACAATGTTCTTTCTACCATTGACCAAAATTTCTTTATGGCTACTTTTCATCACCTTAGTCCAGAGCTGGCAACTTATTTTACAGCTGTGCAGTCCATTGTTAACTTAATTATTCTTTTTTTCCTTAAGTTAGTTTTAAGTGATCAGTTTATAAGGCAGTTTGCTGCTTTTATGGAGCGATTTATATTGCTATGTGCCGGTTAATATAATTTTTGTAAAATGACCACTTCAATTTCAAAATGTGTTTCTTCTTGCACCTTGGCTTCTTTCCCTTAGTTGAATGGATGCAGCTCTCAGAAAAGTTGAGCATCTTTGAAGAAGAAGCAGTAAAATGCCCTAACGTTATTGTTTTATGTAGTGTTATATAGAAGAATCTAACTTTCAAAAATCCCCTATTAACCATTTTAAAAGATGTTATAAAAGAGAATTTATTCTACGTGACTTAGTTTGCAATAATATATTTAATGTGGGGGGGGGGGAAGTTACTTTTTCCATCCAGAGAGACACCCAGGCAGTTTTGCTTCTCGAGGTGGGATACTACTGATGACAACCAGAAGTGGGAATTGTGGCTGAAGCTTTGTATGCTACTGGGGTCTTTAAGAACCATGCAGAGCCAGTGAAAGATAACATTGTAATAACATGGTTCATTTTCATATAAGATGTGGTCCTAGTCTGCCAGAACACAGACAAGGAGACAGAGGCTACACCATGGATCTGAAATGGGAGCTGGTCTCTCTAGCAGGCATACAGAAATATCACAATGGACCCACACGTAGCATCTGCTTTGGATCTGGTAACTTCTGACATGAGAAATAACTCTTTTTTGAGGTATAAATATTTCTGCTGGTTTTGTGGCCTTTCACAGTTTTCTCTTGCTCTCCAGGCCATGATGGACCCATGCAATTGAGAAGGGAATGGGGCCAGCCCTGCTTGTTTGCAGATAGTGTTAGCGCCCTGGGGAGTGATCATACCCAATTGCATATTTGCAGTCAGCTATTCATCTGCATCCATGTAAATATGTGTAAATACAATGAGGATAAGCCTGCTAACTTATTTTCAGTCTTTTCTAGTCCTAATTCCCAGCAGCGCACTATATCCACTATTATGCCGTGTGCAAAGCGTCTGATGACTTTCAGCTTGTTTTAACTATGAAATCAGCATGCAGTTTGGAGGATTTTCATACTCCTTAAATAACAAATTTTAACTTACTCAGGAAAATAAAAAGTTTGCAACAGCGAAGTATTGTTGAGAGCGAGACATTTTTCAATACTTTGCCAACTAAAAGGTCAGAATTAGTTGAAATGTGTATGTATTTGTGTGTGTTTAGATAAATGGGCAAATACATGTGTTACATGAATACTAAATCCATACAGTTATTTCATCGTGATGCAAATGCCTCTCTAACAGAGAATTTTTGCCTTTGCTGTGCTTTACACATCTACAATAGATAAAGATGGGAAGCTTAACTTAAAATAAAACCAATATACCTGAATTTAGCACCTTACTTATGAGCAGCTGAAATGTGTTATAGGGAGGAACATAGTATTAGATCATAGTAGTGATTTTTTTGTTAGTTTTTTGTTTAATATGTCATTGGGTCAGTTGGAAAATACTAGTCCTCAATTATTGCTTAGTTTAGTGCAGTTTCTCTAAATCTAAGTATCTATAATTTAGATTCTGAGGCGAAAATAACTTTGTTTTGTTACTGATAAAAGATGAAACATATTTGACTGACATTGTTGGAAATAAGCAATAAGAAACTTTAACGGATCTATCAATCAAAACAGCAGTTTTATTTCTTGTATTATTAGCTCCTGAGGCTTTGCTGCAGTGTGTGAGGGGTGATTTCTTACCATAGGCTTTTCTTACTGTGCACTTGATGTACTTCTGGGGTAGGCACTGAAAACTGTACGTTTTATTTTGTTTTCAGTGTTTCAGTCATAAGGTTTTGATGATCTCAGCTTGTTCCTTTAGTAGTTACATCTGGGTATGATCTAAGGAATCTTGGAAACCTACTAAGGCAATAGGAAACATAGGTCAGGAGAGAACAGAGTCATTTTTTAGAAGTAAAATATCTGGGGTAGGAGGGGAGTAGAACAGGTCTTAAAATGCTTTATGAAAGCAAACCAACAACAGAGCTTGAGGATTTCAAAGCATCATTTCCTTTTCATAGTTTTCCATCAGGGCTCTATATACATTTTGTGGTGCTGCTCCAGGCTCCATTTGTGAAGTGCATTCTGGATTATGTGAGTGATGCTTGTGGTGGTTTTTGATCCCTAGATCAATCCCAGTGCTGGGAGTTTATTGAAGCCTCCAGTGGGTGAAACACAGGACAAGGCAATAGAAACTCTTTTGATGGTGTCTGAGTAGCTTGTTAGAAGAGGTAGCAGTGCATCTTAAAGAAGCTATTTGGGAACCTCAGAGTGTGGTACTGGGGAGAGCACTTCCCTTGACCAGTCTGGCATGAACATAGATGTGGTATAGATTTTTATTCATAAAGAAAGAGGAAATTCCTGCTCCACCTTGTTTGTTTTTTGCTTTTTTTTCAGAGCCCTCAAACTTTGAATTTAAAATTATTCAGCCATATAAAAATGGATGGACACTGCTATGTCTGAATCCAGGCACATGATTCCAGGGATTTGATCTGGACAGAAACCTCTGTGTTCATGTAACCTTACGTAAACACACAGGAACATACATATAGACGATATACACACACTAAGAATTTTCTCGTCATCCTTAGGAAAAAGGCCTTTTGTGTTTCCTGAAGGAAAAAAAATCTTATCAAGAGGATAAGCCTGAGATTTGGAGGAAAGACACTCTTTGGTGTGATAAGAAAAACTGTGAGTTAGAGATAAATGTAGAGGGACAGTAAAAAATAACCGTTTGTTTCCAGCTAATTATACCATTTGAAAATATGAAATTTAGAGGACAATTTAGTATCTTTCTATCCACTAAGAGCTAAGTTGTAAGTGACTTTGCTTTATACATTTCTTAAAAGGTATCTTTTTCCGTGTTAACCATTTCAAAGATTACAAAGTGATTTGGTACTTACCAGATTATGCCCATGAGCAGCAGTTGCTGGGCCATAATACAAAGTTAGCATTTTGGTGGGAGATTGAAGGGGAGTATGACCAGCATTGTATTTTCAGCCTCAGAAAAGATATTCCAGCAACACTAAGCAGAAAGGCTGGGGAGCAGAAAATGTTGCTGTTTGGAGGTCTGAAATTTTTGAGTTCTCATTTATTTTAAATGTTTCAAAGGTAATAAAACACTTCCTAAGAGTCTAAATGAGATGTAATGAATTTGATTTTAGGGGAAAGGGAATTTATTTCTGTGGTCGTTGCTTAATCAACATCTACTCTGCCACTTCACATCAGCGTCTGTCCTTTCCAAGTGAATTAGTTCTTTGGGCAGCACCTTAAGAGGAAGTGTATTGTTCTTGGCAGGGCACTTGAATTTCTAATTACCAGATTCCTGCCTTAATTGCAATTACCTGGACACCCAGGCAGGGTGAACTTTTGGAAAAGAATGTAATTAGTACAGAAGAAACCTTGCTGCCAACTGTTTGTCTGGATATCTACACTAAGCGGAATCTTGATAAGTTCACATCTCTGCAGACAATCTATCAATCTGTTGAGATGCTGCCCAAACGTTGTGCAAGTCTGTTGCCACGTGTATGATTATTGCATGGACTTAAACCTGCTGTTAAGATAAAGGCAAGCGTTGGCTTTTCTGTTCCCACTTGAATTTAGAGAGGAAGAGGGACTGCTCTGAGAAATGTCTTTGGTTTTGCAGGTACTTACCAATAAGGAGTTCAGCCGAAGCAGAATTTGTTTAAATAAATGGCAATAGTAAATTGTGGTCTGTGTAAGATAAATGAGGTGCACACAGAGTAATTTAATTCAAGTAAAATTAAACAAATTAGATCATTTTTTTCCCAATAATGTTTGTAGTGAGCCATTATTTGCATGCAACAAGAAAAGCAGAATGTTGCCAGGCTAGAAGAAATCATACAAAGTCACACTTTTGAGCAGAGGTGGAGCCATAGTGAGGGTAGTTGTGAATACAAGTCATAGAATATCCTGATTATAAGCTAAAATCACTTGGCTTAACAGCCTCCGGAAAGTTTTGCTGCATCAGGCTTTTACTGTCAGCTCTCTTGTGTCAGTTCACAGGAAAATAAATATTATTGATGAAAACCAAGAGAAAAGACATTAAAGAATTACTGCTTTTTAAAAATTTACTGAAAACTGTATTTCTGTAATTGCAACATTTAATATTCAGCTTTCAAGTAATGGTGCTGGTGAGGAAATTGAAAAATTTCTGTGTACATTTTTTTTTTGTACTGGGGCTTGAGTGCTTTAGAGGGCTTTATTTCTTTACTTTATCTATCTCAGTAATAAATTCTTTTTTTAAATCCAAAACATTCCACAGAAATATTGATGTGGTCAATCCTCATGAGGTGAGGAATGGACAGACTTGTCTTCACAGCAGTAGCCAGTTTAGTGTACCGGTGTCATCTACTGATAAACTGAAAATAAGAGAATCTCCCAGCTAAGTGCCTTCTTTTTTTATGGAGAGAGTTATAAAACTTCTTTGATCTTTCAAAAATGCAGGTAAGAGCACTTCAAATGAACTGCTCAAATGCTAGGCTTTCCCAGCTCTCATGATGGTGAATGGGTGGTGTAAAACTTTTCCGGTCACTTTGAAATAATGCAGGGGTGGAGGAGATGAAGTAGGGAGACTGGTGAGGCCCCGGTGACTAGTTAACTGGTTTAAACTCAGTTTTTGGAGTGTTCAACTTGTTAAGTATATCAACATGATTTCTTTTAACTGAAGTTTTGCTGTCACAGACAGTGCAATTGGCAGCAATAACTTATTCTTGGCCAGCCTGATCATATAGACAAACCCCATTCAATCCAATCTCAGCTGTTGTTGCCCATCCCTCACTTTTGTAAAGTGGAAGTGCAAATACTAAAGGTTTCAAGAGGTAATTCACAAGAGTAAAGGTTAGCAAGCTTAATGGGCTCAATACTAGGGGGTTTACATAGCATTTACATTTTTAATTGATGAAGAAAAGGTGCTTTTAAGTTTGACTATTGCAATTTTCTGCTCCTTGTTTAAATTTGGATGTTTCTCAGTCTTAGTGATCTTGCTCTTTTTATTTTTTTAGCAGACATGTATTGTTGGAGAAATTCATATTAGAGAAGTTTATCCAGAGTAGAGGCTTATATGCCACTTCTGCTGGAAAATAATGCATACATATTAGTATTGGGCAGAATATTGGAGAAGAGGGAGTGAGAGTTACTCATGCAGGAAGACAGGAAAACGAAAGTTTCAAAGACAGGTTGTGATTTTGCAGATGCTGATCTTTGAAACACATTAGAATGTAGAATTTCTTCCATGGTCTTACAGCTGTAGCAACAGAAGAGTTACAGGTGTGGATATAGCTACCTTCTGTGGTTGTTAGAACTAAACTGAGTTCACTAAATGAGAGCTTAGTGACGACTAGCCATAGCTTCTGAAGACTAGCATCAACTGAAATGTTAGTATGACCTTGCCTGATTGCTTCATGCAGGAAAGGCAGTGACCTTCTTAAAGAGTTATTTTTAGCATTCTTGTATTTTTTTTTATATTTGCATGTTCCTGGTTAAGAAGGCATACTTCTTTTTTCCCCACTATCTTTTGCTAGAAACAAACACAGGACATTTTTAATTCTCTTCGGTGTTCATATTTTCATACCCTTACTGCATTTCTTTCTGTACTACTAAATACACTTCCTCATGTCTTTCTTTCCAAAAAAATCACATAGTGCATTTCAGAGGTGAGGAAAAAAAAAAATTGTACCTGCTTTAGTATAAGCATGGCAATGGGTAGATGGAAAGACTGTACTTGTAACTGGTAAATTTTCTGGTCCCTGTAAGGGTAAATTAAGACACAGATTCCAAAAGATGAAAAGGGATCTGGATAATCTTCTACTTCTTAGTTGCAGCAGGTCTTAATATTTCTGGTTAGAGTCACAGTGCATATAATATTGAAGTACTAAGATGTACCGAAAGCTTGCTTGAGATCAAATAGTGAATCCCTTCAGCTTCCCTGTTGCTCAGTGAGCAAAAGGCCATCTCTTCTTAGCATGAACGGAGACTGTGCAGGGATGATTGGTGGTTCTGCACCTAAGTTAGAATGCATCTCTTAATGTATTTATCTGTGTGCCGCTAAAGTGAACAGAGTAGACATTATGATTTGCACTTTGCTTCCTTTTGTTTGGAATTCAAAGGCCATCCCTAATTGATGGAGGTTTCCTTTACGATGCACTTATTTTCAAATCCATCATGCAGTGCTTGTGCTGCCCCTTGCCTTCACGGATGCACTGGGCTTTGACCCAGAACTGGTAAATGAACCCTGCAGGGAAATCATTAGAGAATTGGAACGGTTGCGGTGGAGAGACCAAGGGTCAAACCATTACCTCCCCGTAGGACCATTGACTTAAATTGGACTTCTTGCTTTTCGGAAGCAGGTCAAGTGTCAGGGACAGCTGAAGTGGTCAGGTACAAACCGATACAGATCATGGACACAGTTTGGTGGTTTTAGCGTACAAAATTATGTCTTGGAAGGATGGATTTAGTCTGATGATGCCTTTCTCCCTTTAAAAAGCAAAATGAAAATCCTGAGAAGTTAACAGGAGCCAGCACTCTGACATTAACATACTATTTGTGATCTTTTGGCACAGTAACAATTTTTTAGAGTAGTCAGTTCAACGCTTTTGGTCTTCCCTTGCAGTTTTCTTTGATTGAAAAATAACAAATGATATTTTGTAACAAAAAAATACCTCCATAATTCATATGAGAAATAAACCTCCCGCTCTTTCCCCATTCTTTGTCTGTTCTTTGCAATTTTTTTTTTCCACACTCTTAAAAAATGTAAAATTGCCTTTTTTAGACTGCACGAAATGAATATTTCCTGCTCCTAGAGGAAGAACTCCACAGTGGCGCTTCTGTAGCAGTGAAGTGTACTGATGAATATGAGAAAGTATTTAATGATTTAATTTAGAAATCTGAACCCCCTGAAACATTTTTAGAATGTTCTGTGTAATTCCTTATGTAGAACTACATAAAATAAATTTAAGATATAAAGAATGTCAAAAAGCCACGGGTGTCATGATACTGAAATATGACTACAGACACTGAAGAATAGAACAATTTTTACTAACAACCAAAAAAAAAATTAGTTTGTGAAACCTGAAGTTCTTTTCACTGTGAATCAAAAGCATTGCAGAGACCCCTTAGAAGTGTCCTTATCTGCTCTGTCCACCACCATTCATAACACAAAACAGTTAGTAGGTCCAAGTAATTTTCTAATTTGTATAAGGAAGTCTCCCCTTCCAAAATAATTAATGAGAAGCAAGAATTAGCACAAATGTGCATTTGAATGAGTGGGCTGAAACCCAGCTCTTCTTTTGAAATCTGTGGCAGAAGAGTGTTTCTACAGAAGTAAATATGTTTTGATCAGGGAAGATAAATTAATTGCAGTGTGTCTCATAGGTAAATGTTTTTTTAAATAGCATAAGGAAAAAAAATGAGGAAAAATGTGTAGGCAGTGCTTTGACTGGGGTATCCTGCTCTCAGAAACACCCATACATGAGATCCACAAGTCAAGACTTGGAGATCTCAGAAGTCAATGTGAAACTATTCATCATCTCCAGCTGTGGAGGTGTCAGAGCACTTAAGGAGACTTGTACTAGATCACAGGTGGCCTACTTCATGGCTTGCAATTCACAAAACCAGGCTGCCTTCTCAGCTCAGTTGTGTCTTACTCTGTGGGTAAGGAAAAACAAAAATGCTAAAGTGGTTATCCTTTGAATATAGTTTACTGTGGGCTTTTTTCCTTCCCCACTCCCCCACCCTGCGTTAGTGTACACATTTGTTTTCTGGAGCATCCTTTTTAATTGATAGTTTATTTGTAAGAGGAAATGAGAACATTTGAGTAAGAGAGAGTTTGTATTTTACTGGATAAAGATTCCCTTTCTGTGTGGTGTCTAGTGGGTTTGCATGCTGCCCATGGCAGGGACAATGTCTTTTGAGTCCGTGCAGCCCTGAGCATGCTGGCAGCAGGCAGCAGATAACCCACTCCTTAGTTGATGAGGCTCTTGGGCCTCACTATGCTGAGCTCCCCACTGCTGGCAGTGCTATGGGTCTCTGCCCCACGGCTGGAAATGCAGGTGTACAGCAGCAGGTTGGCATGACTGTCAAAGGAGCCACCTGCTGAGATGGCACTGGTGCAGGAGCTGCAAGACTAAAACGAGACACTGGAGAAACTCAGCACAAAGAGGACAGAATCATCTACATTTCAGTGTCTGCAGATGCTGATGTTGAGACACTATGTAGAAGTTCCTTCTTTTTGAGGTTCCTGGAAATCTTGTTTAAAAAAATCAATTAATTTTGAAACAAATTGGCAAGAGACACAATAATGACCGTATTTTGAATGTCAGGTAAGCAGTTTTCCCATGTCCTATGAAAATGCATAGGGGAAGCAAAATGTAGGTATATTAAAAGCATAATGTATAAAGAATAAAAACAAGGAAGCATCTTCACTCCTGTGTTTGCAGATGGGATTACAGCGGGCATTGTAGTGTGACAGCTTACTGATCAAGGGAGACCAAAGAAATGACCATCTGGAAACTACTGTCTTTTAGCCATCTACCTCCACTCCTAGGAGCTGTTTCCTCTCAGACAGGTTGGAGGGACACTGTTGCTGGCATGCAGAAAGTGGCTTCCCTAGAACCTTTGGTGTTGTGTCTAGTAGAAGACAGCTTAACAGGGTTAGCAATTTGGGAAAAGGCTCCGTACCAGCTGGTGGAAGGGAGAGGCTGCTGTCCTTCTGTTGGGGTGGACTGTGTTGAGAGGCACATATAGCATGGCCTGCAGCCAAAGTACAAAACCTCTCTGAGCATGGAGGCAAAAGGGAATGGAACTGACAGACTCCACAAGTTAAACAGGGACATTTCTTTTTCATTCACAATGGCTATTCCAGCAAGTCATGATGTTGATAATGATGAATGGTGTGTAATGAAGGGCTGTGCAACTGAAACGGTCCTTTGAATATGGCTTTGCCTCTGTAGCACATCAAGACTAACAACCAACTTCCTTTGATAGCAAATGATGAGATAGGAAACAAACTGGAAGGAAATTATTTTCCTGAGCTTCTCACAGAAAACGTGCAAAGCACCAGGGCTTTGGCTTCTCAGTCATGCAAGTTGGTTTAAAAGGTGAGAAATTCAAGATAGCACAGATTATAGTAATGATAATTTAATAAAATGTCAGCCCAATAGAACAATAGGTTTACCAAACCAGTACCTTGGTGTTCAGTACAGTTCACAGGAAGCAGTATTTTGGTTTGTTTTGGGTATTTTTAGCAGGTGAATAATTATGTTCTCTACCACCTCTCATGTTGAAAGGAATAGTGATCAAGCAGCATTCTTCTTCCTGCAGGGCATCCTCTGGTATCTCCAATATGACATAAGACTTGTTGTTATTGGGATGGGATGTCATCCAGAGGGACCTGAACAAACCGGAGATGTGGGCCCAGGTGAACCTCATGAAGTTCAACAGAAGCAAATGTAGGGTTCTGCAGCTGGGCTGAAACAATCCTCACTATCAGTACAGACTCAGGAATGAGGTGATAGAAAGCAGCCCTGTGGAAAAGCACTTGGGGGTGCTGATGGACAAGAAACTGGACATGAGCAGACAGTGTGAGCTTGCAGTCCAGAAGGCAAATTACATCCTGGGCTGCATCAAAAGATGCATTGCCAGCAGCTCCAGAGAGGAGATTCTGCCACTTTGCTCTGGCGAGACCTCACCTGAAGTACTGTATACAGCTCTGGACCCCTCAATATAGGAAGGGCATAGACCTGATGGGAATGGGTCCAGAGGAGGGCCACAAAAATGGGGTTGTTCAGCCTGGAGAAGAGGAGGCTCTTCCAGTACCTGAAAGGGGCCTGCAAGAAGGCTAGGGAGAGACTGCTGACAAAGGCCTGTGGTGCTAGGACAAGGAGCAAAGGTTTTGAACTAGAGAAGAGCAGATTTAGATCAGATGTTAGGAGCAGGATCTTTACTATAAGGATGATGGAACAGTGGAACAGGTTGCCCATGGAGGTGATTGGAGTCCCATCCCTGGAGATATTCAAAGTGAGGGCTCTGGGCAACCTGATCTAGTTGAGGATGCTCCTGCTTACTGCAGAGGGGATGGGACTAGATAACCTTCAGAGGTCCCTTCTGACCTAGACTATTCTATGATTTTGTGATCTTACGTACTTTTAACAATGGTGTTTCCAAGATTGTGAGCCTTTGAGTTTTCTTCACAATCTCTACATTTCTATATTCAGTGTAATAAATAGAAAATAAAAATATTCCAAACATAGCATTTCTGATTTCTAAATTCCACCTAATATTCTGAAGAGCACTGCATATGCAATTTGAAATCAGTATGCACTATGTGAGAGTGTTAATTTATTTAAGTTTTACACAGAACTCACTTTTCACTCACATAGGTATAAATATATAGAGACAGGTAGGTATTTGTATGTGAGAGGAGGGGTGTTTTTACTTGGCCTTTTGTTAACTTCTGACAGGAAGGACCAGTACTTGAGATCTTAAGAACTTTTCCCTCCCTTTTTTGCATATTTGTACCCCTAAGGTTACTGGTACTGCCCCCTCTCTGTTAAAGAATTCACTAACAAAAGGAAGTTAACACTAAATGCCATTTTATAATTGCAATAATGATCACACAGCTGTGCTTTCCTCGTTGTATAATGCACGTCAGGATCAGTTTAGAAGCTCAACTTCATTTCCTGCCCAGATGTAATTCTGGTGACCATTATTACAGTAGGAAGGCTCTCTCCTTGTTCATTATGGATGCAGTCTGACAAAGGCCTTCGTAGAAGGATGTTGCTGTTCTGCGTTCGCTACACGTGAGGTTTCGACCAGTGTGGGAAGCACACGTGGTTGTGTATAGACAGGATTGCTGCACACAGAATGAGTAGCTCATGCTCATGTGCCACTGTGTGCATTAAAAATACTAGAAAATGACTCAGGTATGCCTTTCTCTCTTAAGAAATGTTGTCTTTATTTATGAGCATGTGAAATTCTGGGGAGGAGCTCTTACACTTAAGTGAACCTGCGAGCAGCCCATAGAAAAGCAAGTGCCTGCAGTGCTAATAATGAGAACTGACAAGGCGATCCTGCTGTGTTTATTTATGACCTTCTGCCTTTGTTAGCTCTTGTGAGAAATTCCTCTCTAACCATAACAATATTGCTGGAGCTTGGCATAGCGCTGAGGAATCCTACAGCGCCCCGAGGCCACTCACTGGCACTGGTACAGCTCACAACAGATTGGCATGGTTGTTGAAATTTTCGTTATGTTTTCCCGTTATTTCTTCACTTAATTCATAAGGGCTGCTCATTCCTTGGGTACATTTGTTTGTTCTGACAAGCACCCTTCAGAAGTGTTTTGTGACTTTGAAGATCTCAACTTACTGATTTGCCTGGTTTCCCTCTTTTTTGATGGTCTGTCTAATGAATAACTCAGAGGATGAAATAAGATTTGGTTTGATAGTTCCATCAGGTAGCTCTTAGAAGTTGTGAGTGAGGTAGGGGAGGTTTATTGTGATGGTGTTTGCTGGAGGAAGCCATTGCAGGGACATAGCATGGCAGGTGTTGGGGAAGGACAGCGCCTTGGGTGAAGGGTAAAGCACCATCATACAAAGGGAAATGGGAGTGTCCTGTTCAGTAAGGCTCTACCAAATGTCTACTTTTTGTGGTCCATGGAGCAGCAGCCACATTTTTTGCAGAGCGCAATTGTTGCACATCCTGTGATTCCTTAGAATTCTTTCAGAGCATTTTTATTAGTGTTACACTGTACTGGTAGTTCAGTGCAATGCCAACCCTTCTCCCTTCAAACTGAGGAAAATTGTGGATGAAAAACCTACTGAAAAGAAAGTTTTATCTAAAAGATCTCAGGACTTCTCTGGCTTCTCTTAGAATAAGGAAAAGCTGCAACTGTGAAGCATGCTCAGGCACTCAAAAATTCACAAAGGCTGGCTACCAGTTCTCCATGGAAGTCTGTGCTTTGTATGATATATTAATTAAAGAGCAGTAGTAACTGATACATTGCTTTTTCTGTACGTTGCCTAGTCTACGTGGTTTAACACATTAGTCACTCTTCTGTGTTTCTCTTCATTTGCTGAATTTCAGGAGTGCACCTAAAATTATGAACCTGTTGGATAAAGATGAGCTTAATGCACTCAACAGTCAGGACAACCATGTTGTTATCTTAACCTCGAGATACTTGTTCCCCTCTCCAGAATCAAAGTTTATAAGCTGTGACTGGGGCACTATGCGTAGCGGTAGATAGAGGAGGGTATTTGCCTTTCAAAATCTTTTCTTAAAGCGTAATTGAGGCACCAGAAGTGATCCATCCTACTAGGATAACCAAGACATTATTTCAAAAGAAATCTGACATTGAGATACTTTTCTAGGATTTCAAAAGCCTTTTGAAATTTATAGAGAAGTTTCTGAAAACTGAGTTCTACACAAGTCTGTAAAAGCCATATCATCTCCAAATATCACCTTCCCTTGCCACTCAATTATTTTACACAATAGTGTGCCAACCAGCACTGAATTACAGTGAATAGATGTGAATTCCAGAATTGGGGTGATGAGGGACGCTGGTTCCAGCTGGCATGTGCGGGAAACTATCTGAAAGTTTATTTTCTGCTTTATTGCTGTCTTGGATATCATTGCTCAACCCTTTTGCAGGTTACTGGAAAATGAAGAGGCAGGAAGGGTGGAATGAACAACTCTTGAAGTGTAATTGTTTGGTTTTGTTGCTGTGGCCCATAAACCTCAGGAAGGAGTAAGCGATTTGTGTGTGTTGTGGGAAGCGTGGAGCAAAGTGGTGTCAGAGTAGTCACAGCCCTGTTCATTTGTGCTGTACTGGTTGTCAAACTGCTTTCTGCTGGAGTGTGTTGGATTCAGAAGAAGGAAAGGGGAACAAAGAGGAAGGAGGATTAGAGATTCTTGCATGATGTTTGAGAGAATGAATCTGGAGTGGCAAATTAACCTAAATTTACTGCGGTAAATGTTACTACACTAATTTCTGCCTCATACCCCAATATAACACTGTATGTCCAGTTTGTTCCAATTGTACAAAATAAGACTTAACCAATTAATATTGTTCTCTGAGGCAAGCCACCTTACCCAGTTCCTTTAAAAAGGACGCTTTTCTAACATACCACTTTTTGCTCTATACATTTCCTTCTTTCAGCTTCAGGTTCAAGAGGAAGAGATAGGAAGTTATTGGAGCACCTGTCTTCTTGAAGTCTGTGAAGTCTGAAGATGTCTGTGGCTTATTTACCATCTCATTGAAGTGTAGTATTTGGTTACAGGGTATTGTGGGAGAGAGAAGAAAGAGGCACAGTATGATACATGCACAAGCCCTAAGCTAATGAAAGACTGTTTTGTGGATCCTTATTCCCACAGTAACCTGCTGGGACATACTTTTTATCAAACCATAACTCTACAAAGGGTATTAATATGCCAAAAAAAAAACAAAAAAAAGAAGAAGAAAATACAAGTGCTGTAGATCAAAAGCTTTTAAATATTGTCCCTACAGGTGTATAGGTTCATCAGTTATTTAAGACATTTATTGCGCTCCACATATAGGTATTCAGCTTGCTAATTATCAACTTGTCTAATTTACCGTGGAATGAAAAGACCTGCTTTCCATGATCAGTGGGCAATTGATTATTGGGCCAACACTTTTTCTGTTCTCTCAGCTGCGGTCCTGCATCCCCAAATCAGATAGTATTGTAGGTCCAAACTTCATAACAGCACAGCTAACACATTCTGAATGCAACGTGGGATAGTCTGAGAAGCACACATGGAAAGATGTTAATTTATAATTGCAGAATAGGTGTCTTGTGACTCAGGGTATGTCTGTAGTAGTAAACACAGTAAACCTATGTGAGGTTGTGTGGTCATGTTTATAGAGCTTCTGCTACATGAGCTACCCTGCATATAGACCTATTGAGAATCTGCTCTGTAGTAATGCATGGATGTACTGCAGGAGAGACACGGGGTTAATTTTACCTCTTTTTATGTTGTGGTATTCTGAAGTGTTTGCTGTTTTTTTGACTGAGCCACAACTGCAAAATCTCTAGGTCTTGAATATGTAATCCCAAAACAGATGATCTATGTCTGACTGCATGTGCTGCAAATTTCCAAAAGTATGGTGGTAAATTTAAGTGGAATAAAGCCAGTAAGTAGTAATTTCTGATTTGTATTGCTGCTGCTCCTGCTAAAATTTTAGGTCTCTCTCAGTTCTACTGATCCCTATGGTATTTTGTAACATTGTCTTCTTTTTTCTTCTATGCTTTTGTCCAAATCTGTGTTTGTCTTTCTTGTGACTTGAGGCTACTCGTCTTGCATACTTGATCTGACTTCATTCTACATCAGCTATGAGAGCAGAACAAGTACGTAATGGAAAGAGGAATAGCAGGCATGTGAGGTTTTCCTTGTGGTTTTGTGATGCTGGATTCAACATGGCCAGAAACACAGCAAGGAGAGAAGGCTGGGCTAGTGAGCAGTGGAGTCACCCAGTGGCCAAATTCGAGGCTTGCTTCAGAGAGGGAAAAGGAAAGCAATCCCTAAAATAACAGCCTCAAGAGAGCGTGAAAGGTTGTGGATCAGTGCATGTTTCCCTTTCTGTTTTATCCTGCCAGTTTATTCTGTCTTTTCCCTGGGGAGGTAGCTGCAGGCTACATGTTCTAGAAAATGGTTGTAATCCAAAAGGTTGTAAAATAAGAGAGTCATTATGTCTCACCTTATTGTTCCTTATATGATAAAAACATACTTAACTGAAGGGATTTATGTTTGGGGATGGTTAAGACTGGCATTGAGGAAAGTGTGGACAGGACATAATGTGAGTACAACTAAGTTTTATTAGGTTCTGTTACACAAATGCTACTGCTCTTTCTTCTTCATAGGAGCAATTTATTGTGGTTTTCATTGATTTGGTTGTTTTAAATGTTGATGATTTATTGATGATAAATAGTTGATGCTGTAGCTACAAGAGTTGGCTGAGATTTTTTTCTTTTCTACAACACTGAAGAAACAAATGACTCCTAAGAGTTTGTGGCTTCTTGCTTTTAAATTTTATTCCCAGAAATCCTACGTGCTAAGCATTCTGCTTCAGAGATAAACAGTGAAGTTTGTATCGTGAGAGATGCTGTGTTATTGTTTTTCTGTTCTGGAGATTTACTGTTTATTTTCCATATAAAAAAGTATTGTTGTCAGACAAACTGTGTCTTACCTGTTTACGATCCTTGTTAGACCTTATCAGTTTGCTTTGATAGCACATGGGTCATTAGTATTTATTATTTCATACACAGAAATCGATGTTTGTAAACTAGCAACATGATTTTTATACCATTAGAAGATTTCTTGATGCAGCTGGAGACCTTAGGAACCCTCTTCCTGATAACCCCATAATGAGTGGCACTCAGCACAGGCAGAAAGGTGTGCAAGTTGTCTGGTGCCTCAAAGCTGCAAAGTCAGTTTTGAATTTCTAATTGCCATAAGTTGTTTTTCCTGTAAAGCTCTTGTCTGGACAAGCAAATAATCCACCATGCATCAGTGCAGGCACAGAAGTGTGACTGCATTCATCTTAGCAGCTTCCCATCTTGTGTCTGGCAGATACGGGCATATCATGTTCTGTTCTTGGACACCTGTATCAACAGGTCAGCAATTTCTATTTTTACTTAAGATTGTCGTATAAACCCACATCCTTTGTTTGTTAAACAAATCTACTAAGAAAATATTCTTTCTTAAATGAACATGGAACTGAATGCTACAGTGAGATATGCCATACTCAGCAGAACAAAATCATATTTCTCATCAGGGTGGCAGACCTACCTAGGCAGCTGGGAAGGCCAGTTACACTTCTTGACCCTGCTGGGCTGTGCCCTCACAGTGGAGTTCACTGTCAGTGAAAGCACAAGCCTGTGGGCACCAGTGAGAGGAGGTGTGCCTTCAGCCACAGCCTCTTCTGCACAGCCTGCATAGACCTAGCAGCTAAGGTCCTTAATCTGAGCTCTGAGCCAGTGGCACTGCACCAACTCATCATTTATGCTTTGGTGTGTGTATTACAGGACCTAAAAAAAAAAAAAAAGAATGGGGAAAAAACAGGTATGACTACTTGTTTAGTTCTGACTTTATAGTGAGTCCACTTAAGATCCCTGGCATTTGGCAGGTGAAATGTTCCAATTAAATGAGTGTTTGGAGGAAAACCCAAGTCAGTTAAAGTCAGCAGCAACATTCATACCAGCTTCAGTGAACCTGTTCAAGAAAGGGTAGAATGGTTTAAAGGGTTAAAAGGTTTTTAAAAAAAACAAAAAAAAACCTCTTTCCTCACTCTTGACATATATTTATTTATTACAACTAACACTTTTCTTAGAAACAGTGTTTTCTGTGCACTTTTAATCAGGGAATTTTGAAGAATTTCCTATCTGAATTACTAGTAAGAACTGTCTAAAACAGTCATTTGGTTAGCAATTAGGTAGGAAGCTGTGACATGAATCTTTTTTTTCAAGCTGTTTTTTTGTAGATAATTTCTTGACGACTGGTGTAATTCCAGGATCCCATAGGTTGAAAAGGTGTCAGAGGAAGCACTGGCATTCCACTATTTCCTTATGCTTTTTCTGAGTTTCTTGAATAAGTGGAGGGAAGATTAATTTTTTTTTTCATATTATGTATAACTTCTCAAAGAAATTATTTGATATGGATTGGAGTCCTTGCAGCACAGTTCAGTGACAGTTGTTTTGGGAAGCATGTGAGATCTGTGGCATGAAGGGACTATGTTCTAAATTGTCACTAAACTTAATGAAAGCAGCTAGTGGTTTTATCACATACGCAGAATTTCCTTCATCTAGAGTAGTGAATGAGTAGTTTAATGTGGACTTTAAAGTTAAAAATTTGGTTACAAACACTAAAACATCTAGTAAGTGGAATAGAGTAAGACTGACAAGAACCATGGCTAGCTACATCTAGTAGAACCTCTACCCAACTGTTGTCGAAGTTTGGATTTGTCTTGCAAGTCTTTAATATGATACGAAGTCTCTCCTTACAACAGCATGCTCTGAGGCAGAGCTGTGTCTGTCAATAGAAATCAAGCTTCTTACTCAATAGAAGTGATCATGTCTACTTTTCCTTCTCCAGATCTTGACTGAACAAGATTTAGAGAGTGAACTTTGTTTTCTGTCTCTGAATTCATTGCAGTAGGAGTGTAAAAGGCAATTTGTCAAAAATTTAACAGCAGCTTTGTTGTCTCCTGTTAAACAGTTTTTTTAGGGATGTGCATTAAGTGTGTTTGATGTGCTTAGTTGTAGGTCATAACATACTGGCACGGGAGCAAGACACCCATATATGGGTGTAGCAGTCTTTGAAAATGAAAGGATTTTCTGCATCACCCCTATAGTTGCTGAGCCCTTGTGCTTTTCTTGTGCACAGGCGATGGGAGGCTCTTAGCTCACTCCCTGCCTCAACAATATGACCAGCAGGACCTTTGGAAGACTTCTTGAAACATGCTATTATAAGCTGCTTTGTGATGAAAAGAGGTCTTACAAATATCTTGAAATTTAAACAGAGCTATTGTGGCTTTTCCCTTTGTGTGCCTATGTGTGTTTGTCAGCCAAATCATTTGTTCAAAGTTAATCTCAATTACAGAGCATATTGTTCATAATCCCCCATGGCTCCAAAACAATAGCAGAGTGTTTGTCTGCTTGAATATATATTTACATACTTACATGTAAAATATGTTTGTGTGTATATATAATTTTACTTCTAAAGAGGTGATTCACGTTAAGAAGATCACAGAATCATGGATAGCTCTCAGACTGTTGCTGGCTGTATCGCTGATGCCCACATGAAACAGCAGTAGTGAACAATAGTCAGTGGAATGTTTAAGTTTTCATGATCTCTGGGTGACTTCCCCAATGAAAGGTGTTGGTAAGCAGCAAACCTTTCTAGACAGCGCGTCAGGCCAGCAAGTGCTTCTGTGCCTTTCAGTGGAGAGTCATTTGCTACTACTGCCTGGTGTGTTTCCTTGGTGCCACTAGTTGCTGTAAGGGGAGCAGATTGTGCTGCCTTACCCAGCTCCACTGTCAGCTGATGCAACACGTACTGCCTCTTCAGTCTGCAGAGCAGCAGTGAAGTGGTTCTGCAAGGACACCTCAGGCTTTGAGGGGGTCTCTTCCTCCTGCTGGTTCTTGCAGTTGCAAGCTTCCACTCTGTTGCTGGCTTGCTGCCTAGAGAGTATTAGACCGTATGGCCATGGGCTGTGTTTTCTCAGCAGACTGTGCTTATATCAAGCAATCCAAAGATGGGTATTTCATGCAGCATTTTGTCTTTTGAGCAGCACTATCTGCCATCCTAATGAAAAATACAGGAGGAAGGCCTGAATGAAGGTAGCAGGGTTTTGAACCTGAAGCCAGTCCGTTGCTGCAGTTACCTAGGTGTAACACTGGGATTGGTGCTAGCAAAATGGATGGTAGAGTCTGGGGATTTCAGCTTCTTGGAGACAAGGAGGTTGTGTTTGTCTTTAATATCTGCAAAGTACCTTTGCTTTTCTTCTACTCCCTGAGCATAAAGGAAGTGGTAGGCAATAGTTACAAAGTTTAGATAAATCCTAGGTTGTATGTGCTCAGCACAATCCCTGCAAAAAAACCCTCCAAACTACAGGCACCTGTCAATGAACTTAGGGTTAGTTAGGGTGATTTGTCAGTGTAGGAGCAAGGTGCTCCACACTTCCCCTTTTTTCACTGATTTCAGGAACGGTGCATATCATTTTTCAAGTGTAAGTATTTAGCAGGGTTTATGTCTGCTGAGACACTCTTAAGCAAGACTGTCAAATGCCTGAAATGTTTGCAATTTGTACATTTTTGCTCAGTGGCTAATGTTATAATCCTGTCACACTCCTTGTGTAAAATTGTGGTGGTGTTATAATGTTACTGTGCCCTCATTGTTGCTGTTTATTTGATCCAAATATATTCCTTGGGCAAATTAATGTTTTATATTGAGTTTTTTTTTATTTGGGGTTAGTTGGTTGGTTTTGGTTTGTTGTTGTGGGATTTTTTTGCCTTTTTTTTGTGTGCGCTCTCTTTGTAAGTAACTTTGGGTTTCCTGTCTCTGTATAAGCAGTTTGCTTCCTTCTGCCCCTAGCTGATCATGTTGCAGTAGTAAATTGGTGCGTTGTTTCAAGATTGTCTCTCCCGTCATTCCGATAAAATCATACCACCAGGAAGGCATAACATTATAAGCTCAAGCACAATGCAATCCTGTTCATTTTAGCTCTTGTGCTTGTCAAAGGGACAAGAATAAAGGTTGTGCATGGTGGAAGGTGAGGCTAGAAGTGAAGATAGTTAGAGATAAAACACTTTGCTAAAAGAGATAAATCCCGCACAAGGACATTCCACTTTCTAATCAAGGTATTATCTAGAAATGAACTTTGAAAGCTGTCTGGGATATCCTGAGTAATACAGGCTGTAAAGCTGACATAGAGAATACAGAACTGTAATATGGATTTGTGCTGGAGGGAAAATATTTTGTCCTTCATTTTCCTGTAGATTAAGTGATGCCTTTGGAAATACGTTCATATGAATACTATAGACAAGAATAATAAGACTACAAGAAACAGCTCTACAAGAAACAATAGATTTCTGGTAATTCTAGACTTCTTACATTTTACTGGAAGAAACAACTGCTTTCCAGAAAAAAAGCCTCTGAAAACAGGCAAAATTTAAGATACGCCTTAGGGTATGGGGACTTCAGCCCCTTAAAAGAATCCCAGCAATTACCTAACCTGCCAACTTTCCAACAAGATAAATGGAAGCACTGTAGCTTGAAGGTGCCTTGGTTTGAATGAGATGCAGTAAGTAAGGTCTCTCTGTTCTTTACAGGAATCATAGATCTGATAGTACTTATAAAAGAAGAATAGAGTTGGTGCCCTGCTGACTAAATTGTCCTCTAGAGGAGTATTAGTTACAGAGCTTCTTTGTTAACTAGGCTGTAGGCTTAAACCACTGTGAATTTCTCTTATTAGTAGGTTTTTTAATAGCTTTAACATGTGGATATGCTAAGTAAATGTGAGTATATCCATGTAATTTACGTATATAATGTATACGTGTACAGTATTTTATATCTAAATAAATGTTTGTGATGTGGAAATTGCACATGGGTTCATTACTGCTCTGTTAAACCGAGGTAAAAGCAAGCATTAAAATACTGATAATAGGAGAACAGTAAGTCAACTTCTGCTCTTTCTGTCCGGGTGCTTCACATAAAGTCTTTCTTCTCATTCTCTTTAGTTTGCCAATTAGATTTTGTGGATAACAGAGGTGTTTCTAAAGGCTTTGTATGCTGAAAGCTTCACAGTTGCTCTCCTACTTGGCCTTTCTACTTTACAAGACTAGGTAAGGCCATGGAAATGTGCCTTAACAAAAAATACAAAGTAATGATCAGCAAACTACTCTGTGCAGAACAGCTGGTGTTCCTCATTTTAGCCCTGTGTAACACAAGGCAAAGGTTGTATCACACAGCCCAAGCAACAGCCTTTCATAGTGCCTTGAGAGCAACCACATTACCAGCTTTCTTCCTGGGCCTGATGAATGGATGCTACCATAGCATCTTCAGCAGATAAGTTCATTGCAAAGCTTCCCAGCCCCAGGTGGAAATCCCAGTCTCTGAGTGCTGGCAGGGAGTTTCCACAGGACTCTACATTGTGCACCACTCAGCAGCTCCCTCTGCATGTACTGGGAGAGTGGTGTGGTTTCTCTCTTTAAAAAGGCTGTCATCATGCAAGCTTTCCTCCTTACTTTTTACTTTTGTAAGGGAATTGCATCAGGTTGGTGAGGAAATCCCTGGAAAGCAGGCACTTGAGGAAATGCCTGGGCCTCATCAGTCACTCCATCCTCTCGGGAGGCTGGAGAAGTCAGATGGGATCTGATTGAAAAGTGAACTTCATTCCTCTCTCTAAATTCTTCCCCATGCACATGCTCTGCAAGCAGTGGAAGATGCTGTGGAGAGTGGTTAGGTTTTGCCTAGGTCTTTGAACAACAGATAATTTAATCATGGACAGTGCTAGCTGCTTCATGGCTTTTCATTATTTTGGCACGTTTGCTTTTTAAAGTGCTTAATGGTTTGCCAAAACAAATGAAAGCTTTAATCCACACGCCCTTTAAAAATCTTTGTTAGTCTAAACATAAACCCCTGTGTGCTTTCTATATCTTCTGTCACTTGGGTGCCTATCTGTTTTTAAACGCAGAATTTGTACTCCTTTAGAATAGGCTCTGTTCTGCTATGTTCAGTTTTCGGGGGTTTATTATATGCTTTTCAACAGCATTTGTTTTATCAGCACTTCCTGCAGCATTTGTTACACATCACGACAGCAGCAATTTGATTCCATTTAGAAGAATATCATATTATGTATGGAAAAGCAGTGATTGCTTACCTGTTCGTCAAATATATTCTACTGTGAAAAATGGCTAGCATGGCTCTATACAGTATCAGGTGGTGTTATTTCTTGTTTATATTTTCTGCAGTTAATAGTTTCAAAAAAGAAACAATGAAAATAGTTTACTGCCCATTTCACAGTTACTGTTTCCATTTGTAGGGATTTGGAATCCTGCTCTTGAGTGAATGCTGAGTCCACACAAAGACTGAAGTTTCAGACTTAATTTTTGCTTTTTATATGCCTAATGAAATACACATACAATTTCGTGCTTGTCAGAAAAGGCAAAATTAACCTGTGGTGAGAGCTGTGCTTGAAGTACTAATGGAAATTCACTGGAAATAAAGTCTGTGAGGTGTCCTGCAGAGAGCTATTTTGGGTGGGTTGTGTTTACTACCTTTATGCGCAGGGAAGACTAACACTTAGCCTTAGAGGTGGCTTCTAATGAATATTATTGGTGTTTAAACTGTTAATCCTGCTCCTTTGATGCCTTCAAAAACTGACTGTATCTCTCTGTTAGGCGAAACTGGCTGTGAACCCCCCTTGTAACAGAGATGATCAGCATCAAGCAGGACTCTAAATACACCAGTTTGCAATTTATCCAAGTTCTGTAACTTCTAAAAATAACTTTATATGTTGTTGTTAATTAGGCATCAATAAGCCTTTGCTTCCTGAGCATTTTCTTAGACAGAATCGAGTTCTTTTTGTGCTACTGGAACAAAGGACCGATCCCATTGTAACCACTTTAGTAAGCCAGAGGAATGAAGTCAGAATCCACTGGAGTAATACTCTGGGTCGTCACAGTTATTGGAAGCTTCAAAGGTCATTTGCTGACCTGTTTTATATGTGAGGCAACTCTTTGCCTCTTGCTTGCACCTTAATTCCTTAATAGAAACAGTGATATGCTTCTTAATGTATGCCTTGCCAACAGTCACAGAAGCACAGCTTTGTGCTTTTTGGTTCGTATGAGATTTTTCTGTGGTGCTTAGGAATTAACATTTTTCTTGACAGTTAAGGGGCATGCTCTTGCATTGTCACTGCTTTCTTGACATTGTCTCTCATATTTGATTTTTAATTCTTTTTTAATTATTATTATTCCTGCAGATCCAAAGACAGTGTAACTCCCTTGTTACAGCTCTGGGGGATGTGTCTAGCAGTTCTTAGCAGGCATTCACATGTGCTTTGGCCTATGGAGGACATTTCTCATAATTTCTCATTGAAAACACAGCAATTGTGAACTGAAATGGTTGAAGAGCATATGCAAATGAGATTCAAGAGAAACTGGGTTATATGCTAGTATTTTATCAAAATAGAGAAGCATCTTTTCTTGCCCTTACGTGGCCAGAGGGTCCTGTGCTGATTCTAAGGGCAAGGCCTCTTATGGCTCTTCTGTGCAAGGTTAAGTTGCTGCATGCAAGTGTTACAAGGGCTGCATATTTCACACCCTTCTTCTGTCCTTTAGGTGATGGTTTTTAAAAGTGAAGTGTATAAGCTGTGATTGTAATGGTAGCAAACCCCGGAATTAAATACTGTGTGAAAGTGAAACTGATGTATCATTTTCATTAGTTGTAGTACGCTCAGGCAGAATTTGTGGCGATAATTTTGAAAGCTTAATCCAGATGGAAAAGTTAAATTCAGTGTTGAGTGAATTGGGTTCCAATTTATTTGTTGCCCTTGCTTCTTCTTATTCTTGAAACAGTTAGAGATTAAGTGGAGTATTTTATATAATGTCCTCATTTTCTGCCATCTTCTAACTACATGGACCAATGTTAAAGACAACCTTTCAGTTATCTGATGCCATAAGTAAAAAAATGGACCTCGTTGCCATGCCATCTCTTGAGCCCTATGGCCTAAGTGTTAGTTTAGGCCATAGGTAGTTATATAACTACTCGTGTTCTTCTCTCCTCAGGATTTATCTGGATCCATTGACGACTTGCCGACTGGAACCGAAGCAACCCTGAGCTCAGCCGTTAGTGCTTCAGGCTCTACGAGCAGCCAAGGGGAGCAGAGCAACCCTGCACAGTCTCCGTTCTCACCTCATGCTTCTCCACATCTCTCTGGCATCCCTGGGGGCCCATCACCTTCCCCCGTAGGCTCTCCCGTTGGAAGCAACCAGTCAAGATCCGGTCCCATTTCTCCAGCAAGTATTCCAGGTAAATTTATTTCTACAAACTATGTTAATTTATTTTCTGAGCATCCTGAATTTTCAGGGTCTTTTTCAGCAAAAAAATACATGCTTAAGCAGGGGTAAATTGTACATAAACTTCATCTACCAAGCCCTTGGAATGCTTAGTATTCTGAACTTGACTCCACATATGTGTTTGATAAATATCTTTATCATCAACTAATAGGAATTCTTTATCATAAGTTCTGTATATGGTTTATGTGTCAACTATTTGTTGGTTGTTCGTTGGGTTTTTTTCTCTCTATTACTTACAGGGCACCTTTTTTTGTTTTACTGTGATTTTCTGTTGGTTTTGACTCTTGGATTTTTATAGTGGTTTCAGACCCATAGGATGAGGCAGAGATTTCCCAACTCCCCATTGTGATAATAAAATTTAGGCCATGAGTACAGTATATTATACGCTTCTTAATATTTGCAAGGTTCAGCAAGTAACTAGTAATCTAGACTCCACCAGTAATAATCGAAATGCCAGTGGCATGCTTGCCACTTGCCCTCTCATGCCATATAGAGTATGACACACAGTCATTGATGTCCATTCAGAAATTTGTAAAAATCTCTTAGGATACTCAGAAACGAGGGGAAAAAAGGCATGCATTAGTTCCAGTTCTTACTTTGTCCTCACCCATCAGGCATGTTACTTGCAAGAGGTCAGGCAGCAATACATATTTCAGATGAGTTTACTGTCTTTCTGATGCTTGAGTTTGTGATGATTTCCTGACCTTTTTAATACTAGGAGAATTCTTAAGAGTAGGAGAGTGCTGACATTATTCTAGGGATAACATCAGTTGCAGACAAAACCATGAAAAAAAATCAACATGTAGCTCAGTTAAAAGAAACAAAAGCAGTCATGCCTTTTCATTAGATGTACTGTAAAAATGCAGATTAAAATTCAGGAAGTAGCCTGTGTTTTGGTATGCAGTGCAAAGGTATCTGTGTAAAATGTGTGTACAAGTTTGTATACAGATATTAAACCAGATAAGCAACGAGAAATAACCTCAGTGCATGCAGAAATGTTGCTTGCTACATGTAGTCTGAGCATGTTGAGCCATGTTGCTGCATGTGCACCCTGTAGTTGTTTCTTTCCTCTCCAGCCACTCTGACCAGCAGCACATGGCACAGGTGGGGCAGGAATAGTGATGACAGGCAGCAGGAGAAGAGTATTTTCATGGTGTGCAATATGGTAGCTTTGTATTTGTAGCTTATTTCCCAGTACATGGCGCAGAAGCTGTTGATGAGTGAAGCCAGATAGTCTGCTGAGCTGAAAAGGTAACGTTCTCCCACAGTCAGATGCAGGCAAATAAATGGATTGGCATTTTAGCAGCCTGATTGCTGAATAGGAAAAGAACATTGTGATGTTGAAAATAGCTTTACAGCAGTCATGATAGATAAGGATGGGAACAGGACAGTGTAGAGGGAAAAGTAATAACTTTTATGAAATCAGTTGATCCCTGTGGGGTAAAAATAGAAGGGCTGTGGGCCCAAAGGTCAGGGTCACTTCATCACTTCAGCTAAGCCGAAAAGCTCATTTTTTGGCTGGCCTAGTGAAATGTATTGCCCCTTGGTACAAGCTGTGCCACCATTTTGCACAATGGTTTTCTGGTCTTCTGTGGTGACACAAAAGCTGCTCCTCCTCGGGAAGGATTTTTATCAATGATGCTAAATCAGAATCCCCTGTCACTCTTTCCCCAGCGTGGGCCAGCTCCTGGTCTCTGCAGCTCTTTGGCTAAAGGTGAACTCTCAGGCATGAGCTGATGCAGCATTCTCCGGCGGGGAGCCAGGCAGCTGCGGTAGCGCTGCTGCCACTGCTGCTGCAGCGTTTCTCAAGCTACAAAATGACATAAGCAAGGCTGCTATTTAAAGCCTTGTGACTAGTGGGATGCCGCCGGGTGCTGGGGCTTTCGAGCCATATGAATTAGACTATGCTTTCACCTAAATGTGTTCTCACCATTGTGCTTCATTACTAGGACTTCGGTAGCTTTTTTCATCAGCTGTGTTCGCGAGACCCTGTGAAAAAGTATCGCAGAGCTCGTTTGCATTTCTGTGGCTGTTTGCAGCATAAAGGTTGTGGCCGTTTTGAAACACAGATTGTGTAGCACAGCGTCTTGCCTTCAGTAATTTTGTTCACTGCTACTTTCCTTTCCATTCTCACCCTACCCTTGTTTGTTCTGACCTCATTCCTCTCCTATTACCTCCTGCGATGTTGTGCCACAGCTTCTCCATGTGACATAGATTGGCTCTTTCAATCATTCTCTCTCCAGCAAGTCATTGTAAAATGAGCAGCTGTTGTGTTGCTGATAGCTATGGCTAGGGAAAGCCAAAATGTTGCAGGGGGTGCTTGGTGGGAAGGCCGTTAAAATAAAGGTGTTGCTTTCCCAGGGTTTACTGGAAGAGACGCATCCTTCTCCCGATGCCTCCTTCCTTGCAACAAAATTGAAGACTAATTTAACATCAAAAGGGCAGACAAACAGCCCCCTATTAAACCTCCCAAATGGCTGATTCTCATGCACTGCCTGTTTAAGCAGTCTCCCCACCCCACCACAAGCCTGCCACCCCGCGTTGCTTTCTGCCACACGCCGTGAATTTCACAGGGATGGACTGGCACAGGCAGCACTGACATTGGCACGTCCCTAGCTCAGTGGGCATTTCCTTCCTGTGCTCTCTGAAATACTGGAGGGTTATTTTGTGTGGTAAGTGGCACACATATATACAGCCTTTGTTTCCATTTGCGTTGCTGGAATAGACCAGGGAGATTAACACCTATGAGCAGGAAAAGCCAACTTTGATGAGTTTTGTTCAGAAAGGCAGTTTTCTTTTAAAATGTTCATGTCTTGTTCAGATGCACATTCATTACAAGACTGAAATCCCACCTTTATAATTTTTAGTGATTTGAAATGGCATTCTGATTTCTGGTGAAGCAGATCATTATTGTGCTTTGCCAGGAATCCCAATCACTTTATTTTGTAGCTATCTTCATAATTAGGGTATGTGTTCTTCCAAAGAATGACATGTGATGCCCTGCACTGGTTTGGGTCTTGAACTGTGCCTGATTCAACCCTAAACCATTAGCGGAAGCTGACACAGCACATCATCAAAATGCACTACTGTTGCCAGAAGATTTAGAGGCTGTTCATTTCACTTTTCTGTCTTTTTTTTCCCCCCTCCTTCTCCAACCATTCCAGTTTACTAACAAAGCAAAAATGTAAATAAGCTAAAGTCCCCTTTCTCTCCCCATCCCCAATTTTGATCTCAACTGGCCAAAGGCTTTTGTCAGCTCTTTCTCCCTTGCGGTGTAAGCAGCAAAAATTTTTAATATTTAGAGTTCTGTGGAAGATTGCTGATAGGCCAGTAATCCCTTAACCCATGATAGACAAGCCAATTTTGTACAAGTTAATAGATTCTATTATCTTTAAACCTCTGTGGCATTTTTTATCTGTGTAGAAGAGAGAAGTGCACTACACTAATAATAAATTGCCAATGCCATCTTCAGAAATATGTAGAAGTATTTTTTTCACATAGATAAGTATTTTGACTTGCACTTTTAATGCATTATATTTACCTCCTTATTTTCATTCTATTAAGCATCTGCTGCACCCTTGTTCTTATTTGAATTGTATTGATGTCTTCTTTCACCAAGTAGATTGGTACAGTTGGAGTTCTAATTATCAGAGAGAAATCCATGTGTGGATACTCTCACTTAGGAATATTATCGCCAGTCATCCTAACGTAGGCTAGCCAGTAATCAGCACTCTACTCTGAATAAAAAGACCCCAAATTTTAAAATCTGATAATTGAGTCAGTGGATGTGCTCCAGTCAGTGACTAACTCTACTCTCCGCGGACCTGGAGGTATTGCCCTGCTGTGTTGATAGCTAGCCTGAAATCCAGGACCTGTCAGAATCACAGAACTGCAGGTAGCACACCAAGTGAAAAAGGAGCAAAACTGGAATGTCCAGAGAGTCTTGTATCAGAAAATCTTGCCTTGTTGCCCAAGTTACTCAATGTGTGGATAGACTAGAGTGACTAAAATGCTGAGAGAAAGAAAAAATGTGCAGCATTCTACCGTCATCCACAAGGACGTTTTAATGCAGGAGTCTCAATAAGAGTTGATACTTTCTTTAATACCTTGTAAAAGGAAAAGCCTAGTAGTTAGAAGAGTTCCCAGAAGAGGCTGCAGTAAATTAAGCTGATCAGACAGACCTTGCTTTAAACAGAATTTGGAAAAACCTTTTGCTTGGAATTGAGTTGTTCCACATGCTTACTCCATTGGCCATCATTACTGGTATGTTATATGGCATGGACTCTTTTCAAATGTTATTCAAGACCACCATCTGAAACTCAATTAGTAATATATTTTTTTGTCTAGGTTTTTTACAGGTACCCTAAAATGAATGCAAAACTAGAAAGGGGACAATATCCTTGTAGGATGGACATGATCCCCCTGTCTAGAAAGATTATTTTAACACATCTATCAATATTTCCCCCTTGGTTTCTCCGGAGGCAAAAATCTTGCAACAGCTTGTTGTAAGGAAGATGCATGCTGTTCATTGGCACCCAGACCAGCAAAACACAAAACACAAAATGCCATTGACGCAGCTATGTTCTGAATCACTGCTAGTGCACAGAACATCTATTCAGCAGTTTTTCAAATCTAGAATACTTGCAAGTGAAATATGTGAATATTTCGCATAGCAGTATTTTAAACTCCTTTCTTTTGAAAGGTTTGAATAACATTTAGAGGGCTTTTTTGTCTTTTGACAAGAGTAAAAATAAGAAAATTGTAAGATGCTCTAACTCAAGGCATGGCTTTTAGCATATCAAGCATCTAACCTGTAATACCTATTAGAATTCAGCCCAGGTCCCAGCTGATGAATAATCTGTTGTCTCAAGGCTTCGTGAAATAACTACTGTCTCAATCTAGTTTCTTAAGGACAGTCCATACTACCAAATAATCTATCAAAACTGCTCTCATACTTGTAGGCTGGCCAGAGAGATCAAGGAGGTATTCTTCTCAGTAGAGGTGGTCTTCCCAGAACAAGTGCAGGAGATGAAATGAGAAAGACATGCTGTTTGAGTTCCTTCTGCTGGATTTTCCTGATGACAGAGGGTTTCATATTCCAGCACCATCAGCCTGCTGTTTTTCATCAGCTTGAAGTGTCAGATAGGAAAACAATAAATCACCAAAACCAGCATGATCTGGGTGATTATTTTTTAGAGGTAGTTTTTGGGTTTTTCGTTTTAAGTGCTTAATACCTGGTTTATCAGTATTTACATTGCAGTCACACTTTCAGGTTTGGTGTTTAATTGTTGTGTGAGGAAGGTTTTTCCCAATGGACTGAGCATCCTGCAGGCCCAAGGAAGACAGCGCTAAGGATCGTCCAGCACCTATAAAGGCTTCATGTGAACCTCCCCCAGATGGCCAGATCACTATCACTCACATCTCCATAACTGTCCTCTGCCCCACACCTGGTTTGTCCTGCCAGGTTTTCTTCACCATCCTGGCAGTTTCTGAACGGCCAGCGTGACAGGGCAGCTGCTGCTGTGCACGCTGTGAGTCACTGGTAGCCCCATGCTGGTACATATCCACCTAGAGTATGATAGCTGTTGAAATCCAATTAAAATCTTTGCATAATTATGCATGTGCTCTGGCTCACGTAACAGAATTCAAACACACTTAACCACAGACACCAAGATTTGACAGGTATGTTTGTTGTTAGTTTTAGATGTATACTTTAAGGCCATCCTTGGACAAGTGTTGCTTATATGTAATCATCAACTTGTGTGTTGCTTTCTAGCTTTTTTTTTTTTCCCCCCCTCAAATCCATCAGTTTTTTGTCAAGGAATTTAATGCAGCATACATTTGGGTTTGAACATTTGAGGTTTTTTATTCTGTCATTATTTGGCTGTACAAACATGGATTCTTTTTCCTTCTTTGTGTTGCCAAATAGGGCGTTAATTTGTGTGTTATCATAAAATAAAAGGTCGTGTTTCACTCCGTCCTTTGCGTTACTAAGCTGTGATTTATGAGCACATTAGAAAAGTCTCTCACATTTCCATTGGTGAATTTTTGTTGTTGAAGCAGACAATTGCTACACCTGGATAAAATAAAAGTTAAATGTCTTACATGGTTTGTCTTCCGCAGTGAGAGAAGATGTTGAAGTTTTGAGTTTTTCAGTGGACTGTGGATCACGGCCATTAGAGATATTCAAAGTAGCCTTCATGCTTCATAGTGTCTAACTTGACTACATGGATACATGTTGCATTCCTCCTTACAAGAAGGCATAATTGCAAATATGGCTTGGATTAATTTTGGTCTAGCTAGGAAGTAGCCATTTAGCCTCAGATAGGGATATTTTCACTACCTTCATTTTTTGGTTTGTTTTTTTTTTTTCTTTTTATTAATGAAAAGCAAGGTATTCGCTCTCCTCTTAGGAGAAGGAGCAATTGCAAATATGGCTTGGATTGATTCTGGGCTAGCTGGAAAATAGACATTTGGTTCCAAATAACATTTTCACTATGTTTATGTTTTGTTTTTTTTTTTTTAATTAATGAAAAGCAAGGTATTCTCTCTCCTCCTCAGGGGCAAAATCTATCCAGATTGAGCTGTGGCTTGAAGGGTTTTAATGTCCCTTTGACAGCATCACTTCATAGTGGAAGTCATATTGCAAAGTGGGCTTTTAGAAAGCAAACAAAAAAGAACTCAGTCTGGCAGCAGGCTTTGCTTGTTTGTTCCCCGTCTACAGATAACAGCGGACTCAAATTACTGTGATGTGTTGATTGATTACAACCGTTAAGTTTCTCAGTAATCAGTTTTATCACTTATTCACAATTCATGCTTGCACCTTTGATTTCTCTTCCACAACAGGGTGATGTGGGTTGTCGTTGACTAATGAAGAACAGAATTGGTTTCGGCATGAGACAAACGGAATGCCGACACCAATCGCAAAATGCATTAATCTTTAATAATCCACATCTGCATGTTTATAAATGATATAACCAGTGCTTGCTAACGTAGATACTCCCCCTTCCAAACAGAAGCTGACATAGAAGTTGGCATTTGCAGGCTGAATGAGAGGCACGTGGCTGTGCGTGGTGTGTGTGACCTTGCGGAGGGAGCCCGCCAGATGAAAGTTCTCAGTTGATTAAAAATACATGAAGAATTGCTCCGCTTCTGCACTGGTCTTCGGAGCTTATCGTTGTCAGGCAAGATGAAATATGGCATGTTATATCTTGTCTTCAGAAAGATCAGACCCACCAAATGGTTTTTGGAAGCCAGTTTGCCTCAAGGTGCTTTTATCCTTTATGCATGCAACTTGTTCTCTTCCCCATCTCTGAGAACTGTTTGAGACCAGGGCTGTGTAATATGCAATATAATGCAATAAAAACCCCTGCATTGTCTAAGAGTTTATTCCTTTTGAGGATAGGATCAATGAGAGCACATACAGTTTGCTACTAAAACACCCAATAACCACAAGCAATGGACAAGTGCGGCAAGTGGCAGAGAGAACTACCAAAATAGTTCATTGCCAGTTCACTGCTCCAGTTTCCATCTGCTTGCCTGAACTTGAAAGGGTCAGGAAGAGCAGGGAGGAGTGAAACTCATCACTGCTGGTCTTTGGAGTTAATGCCACCTGATAACAAATATTTATTCTGAGCAGTTCTTACACGTAGCTGGATTGAGGGAAAAGAAATATGGACAAAAAAGAGCCATTTCAGTTCATATTCACTCTTTCCATAGTATTTTTCATGTTTTCTCTTTGCAAATACTAGAAATGAAAGGTGATACTTAGTTTGCTAGAATTCACCAGTGCTAAAATTAGAAGTTTTTATTAGGTTGCACATACTAGACGTGTATGTCTGCTATGTTTCATGTGGTTCTCAGGCTTTTAAAAACAGAGGACACAATGAGAGAAAAACTCTCCTCATATTTATAAATGCAGTCTAGAGAATGAGCATTAGTAATGAAAAATTATTCCTTTTGGAACTTGGATTATCTCTTTAATTGTAATTCTGAAATTTTAAGTTTCAGTTGTGTGGCAGGGTAAGGTTTATTTCTGGAAAGAAGAAATTAAAGAAATAAAAGGAAGAAATACTATCCTGGTCTTTGTTAGGAACTTTTAGATACTTAGCACTTGCATCAGTTACAATTTCATATTCTGGTTAATTGACATTTTCTACATTTTCTCTAGCTGAAGCATATGTGTTAACAAACATGTAATGTCATGTCTCAAGTAATTATGGATGACTAAATCCATGCAATCCATTGTGATTTCCTACTTCAGTCTAAATGCAAGCAAAACTGTCATTTTTATCAAAGGCTCAAAAGGACAAAGTGGGGAAAAAAACAGTGGTATGATTGCAGGGTTCGGATTGTTCCCTAAAGAACGTAGACACTTTTTTTTCAACAGCTTGCACAAATTTAAGAAAATATAATGTACAAAACCTAACAGCAATTCTGAGGCACCTCAGAGGTGTGAGAGAAAGTGCTGGGCAAGCTGCAGCTGCCGCCTTTTCCCACCCCTCTCATCCCAATTCACGCTGTTGCTTTGGAGGCAAGTGGTGACACAGAGTGCAAAACATGTGGAGGGGCAGTTAAATGAGACTTTAGAGAGGGGAAAAAAAAAAAAGTCAGTGGCTGAGCTTTGAGGAAGTCTGTCTAGTGCAGAGCAGCAAGCAAGTGGGGAAGAAAGGAGCAAGCGCCTCATCTAATCTTTCTCCTGGGGACCCAGGTGGACAAATTGGCAACCTTGTTCACAGCCCTTCCCCCCCTCCTTTGTAGTGTAAGAACTGCTAATCGGATCCATGCTGCTGCAACTGTGGTTAGTTATTAACAGAATAAAAGCAGATTTCTTCAAAAGAACGAGTTGGGGAAAAAGGCTATACAAAATTGTAAGGTTGTTAGAATCTTAAATGCACAGCAGTCGGTTTTTCCCTATTCTGAATTAGGCGATGAATACGGCTTTTCATCTGTCACTGTGCCCGTTTCTTCAGAAGGCAGCCAAACATTAAGCTTCTCAAACAAAACAAAGGAAAAAAAAAATGTTTGAAAGAGGAAAAATATTGGGGAGCAGAAAGAATAGGAAAACAAGAAGGAGAAATCAGGTTTTGTTTTTATTAATTTGGCCTAGTGAGAGAAGTACGAGCTTTGCCTGCTCGATTTGGTTCCTGCGTGCCAGCTGCTGTGAGCCACCATTTCTGAATGTGAAGATTAGAAAAGATTTAACTGGTTGCTGTCCTGGGCTGTACCATTCTGGATCTGTCTCCAGCAGAAAGACCCTGGGCTGGGAACTCTTCCAAGTTTAATGGAAATAATGCATTTAATGAACGTGGAGTTAGGCAGGGGTGAAAGCAGAAGGAATTTGATACCCAAAATGAAACTTCTCATAACTGTAAAGTGAAATTACAGGTCTGGGGTGGGTGTTAAAGAGGATAGAGAAGCAGTGATTTCTAGATTTAGGTCAATTTATGTCTTTGCTTATCTAAGTAAATAAATGACATCCTTGATTTTGAGGAGGTGCAGTGTTTTTATGGTTTGCAGCAGGATTTTCAAATTTGTTGGAGAGGAATAGTCCTCAGGCAGGCAGATGCTTGCTGTGGCCTGCTGGAAATCCATTCATTATTCGGGTGAGTCGCAGTCTTTTGAAGATTTCCATTGACAGCTTGCTTTGGGCTTGATGCCAAAGTCTTAAGAAAAAAACCTTTATGGTGCTTCACTTTGTTCCAAATGCAGAGGTGCCTTCCGGACGGGGCATGGATGATACAGAGCCCCTTGGAATGGCTGCTGCAGCTTTCCCTTCCCCTCCCACACAAAGTGACCTTTGACTTTGGCAGACAGTAGATTTGCTTTCTTGCCCCTTGCCACTCAGCTCATTGTCGATATAGGCAGTACTGAGAATTATTTCACTTTATGCTCCTGAGTATTTGTTAAAAATCTTTGTACCTTACTCAGAGGTTACAGTCTAATTTGACAGACCCCACTTTCAGCTACTTAGTTCCTTTTTTTTTTTTTTTTTTTTTANAAAAAAGTCCATAATATAATGAATTAATCTGTAGTGAGGGTGACATTTGGATGGTGTTCCATAAGTAATACCTTGGTACTACACGCTGACTGAGGATGAAACAAAATACTGAATAGCTACCTCATTCTGTCAGTGTCAACTTTGCTTTGAATTAAATGTTCTATCTTGTCAAGCAAGTAGCTTCTGGTCATGAAATTAAGATGTTTATGCTATTGCTTCTGTGCTGATAAAAGTCAGAGCTAGGGTTCTCAAGGCCACCTTAACAAAGTGTTGCATTTTTTAATGGGGATTTGAGAGTAATTTAGCACTTAGGTTGCATTGACATCTCTGGAACTTTATCACAACCCACTTACATTTATGTATGATAAGTTACATTTACATATGTTAAATGTAACAAAAATATGAAAGAGAAATGGAGTGTAACTTTCAAGGTTTAGCAATATGAGAATTACATACTTTTATGAGAAATGGGCTTCTGCTTGTGTTGGTTTTATGTGGATTGTGAGTGATACTTGTATATGATAGGGGATCTTGTGTCTTTGGAGCACGATACCTTTATTTCAAGAGGTAATATGGAAAATCAGGAATGGGCTCAACAACAGGCTTCATAATGATTTTCTGCTGTGGAGCATCTGTATTTGATGGATGGCTATCAGATGGATATTAGATGGGTAACAAGTCTATCTTAACTTGATAATCATATTTGCAGATGCTTTGCGTTACTGCAGCAGAAGAAATCATCCACCTGTAGTCTCGCCATTAGCAAAATGTATTGCCAGCCATTGGAAATGTCCCAAGGAAGGAGGACTGCTGGAGAGAGTCCAGAGGAGGGCCACAAAGATGATCAGAGGGCTGGAGCACCTCTGCTATGAGGACAGGCTGAGAGAATTGGGGCTTTTCAGCCTGGAGAAGAGAAGGCTTCAAGGAGACTTTATAGTGACCTTCCAGTATCTGAAGGGGCCCTACAGTCTTGTAATGACAGGATGAGGGGGGAATGGGTTCAAACTGGGAGAGGGGAGATTTAAACGGGATGTTAGGAGGAAGTTCTTTACAGTGAGGGTGGCGAGGCACTGGAACAGGTTGCCCAGGGAGGTTGTGGCTGCACTCTTCCTGGAGGTGTTCAAGGCCAGGCTGGATGAGATCTTGAGCATCCTGATCTAGTGGGAGGTGTCCCTGCCTATGGCAGGGGGTTGGAACTAGGTGATCTTTGAGGTTTCTTCCAACCTAAACGATTCTATGATTCTATGACTCTGGGCTTGGTCGAGCTCCCAGGTTGGCAGAAGTGGATTACCAGCTTTGCTCCTGCTAGGAAGGGGTTATTAACTGCAGCAGGGTGCTGAGCAGAGCCAGAAAGCTTGGTTTGAATATGCTTGACTCTACATACTCCCCCCACAGTGGTTCAGCAGGGCCATGGCTGCTGTATCTGAAGTGGCCTCATGTTGCTGGCCTTTTAAAGCATCTGTGCTCAGGTCACTGTACGGATAAGAGGAAGGTTTTGGTATTTTGTACATCTTAGTTCAGGGGGGGATATGCAGGCTTCTTACTCAGATGAGTAAGTCCTTTAAAAAATTCTGTTGATACAACAGGAAGCTAAGCTGCAATGCATGAATAAAAAAAAATCTTTATTTATAAAGGGTCATAGGCTTTGTAAGGTGAAAGAGGTAACACAAAGCAAATGCCCAGGTTCCCTTCATAGTACCCATAGGAAAATTTCTTTCCTTTGTGGTCATTTGCACCTCACTTTCAATTTCCTGAAAAGCTCATTTAAAACGGTCCCACATAGAAGCCTATTTATGATCTTTCATTTCTGATGTAGAGATCTGAGACCCAGAATACCTCTTCCAGTCTGTGAGTCCTTACTGTCGCATCAATAGTGTGATCTAATCCCATTATTTTATCAGGTTTCATCTTAATCTTTAGGTTTCCTGGACCTCATTATTCCTAAAAGGAAGTTGTTTCATATTCCAGTAATGGTTTGATTATCATCCTAAACATCATGTGGTTTTGTTTTTTTTTTTTTTTATCTCCCTGATATTTAGCTGCAAATACATTTTTAAAGAGAAGCCACAAAATCGCAGCTTTAGGTTTTTTGCCATGCTAAATGGTACTCATTCTTTCAGCCTTCTGTCACATCATGCTGGTTACTGTTCTTGTTCCAGTTAGCATTAGGCTAACTGGTTTTGTTTCCTCCCTTCTACTGGAAACAGGTCCTCTAATTCATTCTAGTAGTAGATCTATTTGATTCAGGATGACATCAAATGGTTAGTTAGGACCATTTGGGGGTTATAACCATTTGTAAGTTGACAAGTATGGTCAGCTTTTATTTCATTTCTATCAGCTCTTCAGTTAGCAAAGGACTGTTTCTGGCCAGTGAGTATAGAGCATTTTTGTTACTCCAACCCAAAAGGTGGTTCCACTTCTTAGATTTTGATGATCGCAGAATCACAGAAGGTTAGGGGCTGGAAGGGACCTTGAAAGATCATCTGGTCTAACCCACCTGCCAGAGCAGGATCATCTATACCAGATCACACAGGAACACATCCAGGCAGGTTTTGAATATCTCCAGAGAAGGAGACTCCACAACCACCCTGGGCAGCCTGTTCCAGTGTTCAGTCACCTTCACGGTGAAAAAAATTCCTTCTCATGTTTACATGAAACTTCTTACGCCTCAACTTCCACCCGTTGCCCCATGTCCTATCATTGGACATCACCAAGCAGAGCCTGGCTCCATCCTCTTGGCACTCACCCTTTACATATTTATAAACATTCATGAGGTCACTCCTCACTCTCCTCTTCACCAAGCTAAAGAGCCCCAGCTTCCTCAGCCTCTCCTCATAAGGAAGATGTTCCACTCCCTTAATCATTTTTGTGGCTCTGCACTGGACTCTTTCAAGGAGTTCCCTATTCTTACTGACCTCAGGGGCCCAGAACTGGACACAGTATTCCAAATGCAGCCTTCAGTATGTGATCTTCAGTGTTGACTAAGACTCCCTACTTTGTAGTCAGTCAAGGTTATCAATCTAGTCCTAGCTCTTTATTCTTAAATTAGATGTATCAAAAGAGAACAAACAAAATCTTTAACTTCTGCCTTTCCTCCAGCCTAATGTTCCTCTGTCTACACAGGCTGTGAGCAGTCCCCTGCACTCCTGTTAAACAATTCCAGTTCTTCACACATCTTAAAATTCTTGTGCTGATGTCCCTCCTTTCCTGATTAACTAGTAATTTCCCAAGGGGCATCTGTTATCATTGAAGTGCTTTCTTAATTCATTTGTTCAGGCACAATTCTGTGAGGTATTGTCCACTGGCACAGGGTACCACTGCTAAGCATCCTCCAATGTCGTAACAGTGATGGAAGCAGAGAGCCCTCAGCATGTTTCAAAACATTACTGATTTGGGCCATAATTCATCATAAGGACTGCTCCTCAGCAGGATAGCAAATGTCTTGTTGTCTTTCTTGCGAGTTTTCTTGCTATGCTTGCTCTAAGGAATTTACTTTTTATACCTTAAGTTCAGATTTCATGGCTATACTCAGTGCAGTTGCCGTTTAGTGCTGTCCTCAGTCCATCTTTTCTAAAGGTGCAGTGCAGTCTCTCATGGCATTATTTCAAGTGTAGAGTTTCAAAGTCTCAGGCAAAGTGTCTAAAAGCATTTTTAGCATAATCTTAAAAATAGAAAAGCATATTAGAACTGTGTTATTAAAGCATTTTTTAAAATTCTCTCACCTCTTCAACTGACTAAAAAAAAAAAAAGCAGACATTATACTATATAAGCTGCTGGGTTTTGTAGTTTTAACAACTGATTTTACAAGATAGCTGTATAAATTAGATACCACTGCTTCACTGTTAAGTCTAGGTGGAAGAACTGGGAGCATCTTTCCTTTTAACATGCATCGTTTTATTTCCTGTGATTTTGCATAATAATAATGTGAGATGTTCATAGCATTCTTTTTGCATAAGTCTGGGCAGATGGACTATCTTACCAATGTGGAAACAATACTGTACAAAACTTGGCAAAAGGTCATCCATATTTAATCTTCCATCTGTGTATCACTGGGTCAAAGGAGGCGGTAGTCTGGCAATGTAAAATATTGCTGCTCTCTCTGAAAATACTTGTAGGATTTTTGTTTTAAAAGAGATTGTTCTGTGGAAACTTTCCTTCTCTACTAAAATCTGTTCATGTATTATTTAAAGTATCTCCCAAGCTACAATACTAGTTGAAAGGGAAAAGGATTAATGTAATTTGAAGGAAAGAAATGGAAAATCTTTAAGGTCATTTCATGACAAAGACACTTAAAGCATGGCAGACAGGATCTTCAAAGATTTTTAAAGTCCTGTCATCAGTTCTCGATCAATAGGAGTTAGATACCCAAATTAAGAGTTCAGTTCAACTATTCAAAGGTATCTGGGTGCTTAACCTCCTTCTACCTTTCAGATTACTCCTAAAGATAAAATGTCAATGTCACCAAAAGCACTTTGGTCCAATACTTTCCTATTCCTTATCTGAATACTTTGTAGCACCCACTGATAATTAGCATAATGAACACTTCTCTTGCAAATTTGTCTTGCTTATGAAATTGTTTTCCTTTCCAAAACAAAGATTTTGCTCTAAAGTGTTAGTTCTTTTTAGTACAGAAAAAATCAGAAGTACTCTTACAGTGAACTAGTAAAGTAGTGCTAATGTTTGCTGAGGCTGATCATTGCAGTCAATTGCCAGAACCCTTGAATATGTATTCTCCAAGGATGCAGAAAAGAAACTATTTCTGTATAACATGTCCTACACATACTGTTTTAGGCTTTGACTTTCCCAGTCTTTGCTTGCACATAGGCCTGTGCAGGATAGGAATCCTGCCAGGTAACTGAAATTACTAGCAATGTAAAAAATTAAAGACTGTTCAAAATATGTTGCCTAGTATAGATCTTCCATGCACTAGTGATGTGTCTCAAAGTTTGCCAAGCCTTCACCTAAAGGGAGATCCCACCAGGAGGTGTGTGGTGCTGTCAGGCCTCGCCCTGCCCCCTTTTTTTTTTGTTTTTGTTTTTGTTTGTTTGTTTTTAATAGTATTTGTAAAAATCTTCGCTGTTTCAGATCTACTTGAAGTATTCCGTCTGATAGCGGAGCCTCGGGCATACACAGTGGAAGTGGCACTGCCCTGTGTTAACATGGAATTGCTGTTTGTTTACAGTCTTGAATCACTGAATCCTTCCTGTCAAGCAGAAAGCGTTCATTATAATGCAGGCACTTACCATCTCCAAAGCTCGCTCTGGAGTGACATCAAAACATAAGCCAGAATATTATTGTCATATGCCTTAGAGTTCATGAATGGGCTGCGGATCTCAAAGCCTCGGGCGCTGAGTGGCATGTTTGGTCTTTTGGAGGAACAATTCTGCTTCTAGTCCAGTATTTGCATCTCTGAGATATTTGTCACAGCTGCTCCCGGTAATGTTGACTGTCATGTTTTTAGTACTAATGCACCTCATCAGAATGGCTAGGCAGTGGTTACACTCCACATTTTCTTTTTGTCCTTTATCAGCCTAGCCTTTCTTTAGAGTTCGTGCTGATAGACAGTTGCTTTGAGGTTGGGAAGTGGACAGGGCAGAGCAGGCACGTCTGCTGTCTTGCATTTACACCCAACTTGGGGCCCTTTATCGCTCTAAAGAAAGAGCAGCCCCAACTGCCCCCTGTCAGCTGGGCTCCCAGCGCCAGGACTGGCTTGCAGCTTTTCCTACTTCTGCCACTGCAGAGGGCTGGCTGCTGGGCAGGAGGAAATGAGTCTCAGCAGGCTCAGATCTATTGCCGTGTTTTTATTCTTTCTATTTCTTTCAAACGGAAAACAGTCTGAGCAGTTTCTGAGGATGAGGGATATAAATCTGCCAGCTGCTATTTATACCATGCTTGTCACTACAGTATCTAAGTGCTTAAAGTATGTATTTGCTGCCTAACCTGAGGTGGTCTTCAGTGTGTCAAGAGCAGGCGTGTCTCAGACCAGCAGTAGAGAAGAGTCCCAGGAGACATCTAAGTCTTGTCCTTACTCCTGCTCAGGTTGGGTTGTTGTACAGTGGGAGGGTAGTGGCATGAACCACCTTGCTTGACACAGTGTGAATGGTGACCCAGACAAGTGAATTGCATCAGTGCAGTAAGCACCTGCTTTACTATGCAATAATATCAGAAGGCAACATTTCATGCCCTGGGCCTCAGAGGCAGCATTGTGAATGCTGTTCTTCTTTGGGTGGATAGGCAGCAGTGAATAAACTGTGGGTGTCTTTTGGATGAGGCCATAAAAACAAGTTTATCTGTTCTTGATGGATATTTTAATAAGGAAATATTTCCCATTTCTTTTATTTGAATAATAAGATACCCCCTTTCTCTCTTTCAAACATGCTTCACTTTCACCACACGTACCCACGTATTCTTTATTCCCACATTCAACATGGACATTCAAATAATATTAAAACCACTGATTCATTGAAATACTTTTTAAACTCTTGTTGTTAGTCATTTTTGTATTGACCAAATTTTTCCTTGGTAATACTGTTGGCAGCAGTCCATGTCTGCCTGGCTGGAGGCCAGTTTGAGCTCGGCAGGATGAGCCCTATTGTTCAGCAGACTTGGATTTTGCTAAACTCTCCAACAGAAATATGTGTCAGGAGATTTGCAGCTATAAATTGGATCATGTCAGTGAGGTTGGGAACTCGCTCAATATGAAATTGAACATTTCGCCATGCCTGTTGCTAAATGTGTTTATGTATGTTTCCTCCACGGGTTTCAAAGAGAGAAAAAGTAAAAATACAAAAAAGCTAGACCTGTTGAGTTCTGTGTTTACCGTGTACAGCTGGTACTTTCTTTGAGTGGTTGAAAAATGAAGCAAGGTTTGGGGTTTTTTTTGCATGTCAATGTTAAAGCAAGTTTGTTTTCCCTTTTTTTTTCTGTGTGTTACAGGCAGTCAGATGCCACCGCAGCCTCCTGGCAGCCAGTCAGAATCCAGCTCCCACCCTGCCTTGAGCCAGTCACCAATGCCACAGGACCGAGGTTTGTTAGGTGTTGGGGCATTTTTAGTTGGTGCCAAATGCAGCTTTCGTTTTAAGTCGCACATTAGCAATGTGAGATTTCCTGGTATTTCTTTTCTTTTCCCAGGGAAAATAATGACAGACCTCATTGTAAAAGGCTCGAAGGGTTTCTTTCTCTAGGGAAAGTGCAATTGAATAGCAGGTTTTACCAAAATCTAATTGGAAACAAAGCATTTTCAAAATACACTGAAGGCCTAGAGTGTAAGGGCAGTTTGTTGTAAATACTTTAGTCATGTACTGGAGAATTGAACTTTTCATTTTCTATCTTGGAATTAAGACGTATAGAAATAGTGCTAGCTGTGAGCACTGCGGTTTTGCTACTGCTCTTAGAATTCTTATTCCTGATGTCTTTACATGGACACCATAGCTAATCCTCTAACCAGTTGTAGAATAAAAATACCTTTAAATGTAACAGGAGATCAGCGATTTAGCTGAAATGGTTCAAAGGGTTGGAAACCTTGCAAGGAAAAACCTTACAGCCAACAGCACTGTTCCTAGCAAACGCTCACAAAAATAAACAAAGCATTTTCATGTTACTATTTTTAAACTTTAAGCCCTTTTCCTTTCATCTCCTTGCTCCCTAGCTCATGAAAGGTAGTTATCACAGCTTTGTTTTGTGGCCATACATATGATCAGCTGCTGTAAACTGGGCATCCTGTCCATGCAGTGGTTAACATGTGCTAGTGACAAGCTTGCAAAACAGAAGCATGATAACTGTGATAAACATGGAGTTATTTATGAAATGCCCCTCCTGAAATGTCATGCTACCAGAAGTATTCCAAGTAGCACCATATGGGGATACCGTAAATACTAGAAGTTTTCTCACAGTGAAACAAGTTGAACTCACAGAATGACAAATTTCTGGGATAGCATCCAGGAGGAACTAAGCGGACTCAGAAATAAGAGGAGAGAATGTTAATTTTTGCTGTTTTTCTGTGTTGGATGTCCCCTCCTCCAGGAGCACTGATTAACCAGCATTCACAGAATGCCACACGCAGCCCATGGGTTTTGTTTCCTTCTCAGTCAGTTGTTAGTGCAGGGGCATACTTTCACCTAAAAAGATTTTTTTAGAGGTAATGTACATACATGTTTGGTCAAAAAGAAATGGTACATCATACAAGACCTCAGCATCTCAAAAATATATGTGCATTTCCTGACACAGAATGTTACACTGCCCAGTAACAATTATTTCTGCAATGTGTGTTCCTCACTTGGTTTTGGGGGATGCATTAGGCAGGTCTGGCAGAGCTGGAAGGATTGAACCACTCCGCTGCAGCTGTAGAACTAAACTGGCAGGTCATTGTATGCTTGAGAGAGGCAGAAGGGTATTCAGTGGTAAATCAGAGAAGACAGCTGCATAACTGGGAAGTCAAACAAGTAATAAGAGTGAGAGAAATAAAATTTACAGATTGATTTAGATTCTTCCTCTGTGCAAGGGGGTGAGAATTGTGGGTATGTTCTTAGAGAAAATGTCTTTGGGAATGTTGCAGGGTTTTTGCATTCCTTGTATGCAAAATCTGGTGTAATATTCATGATCCTTGTGGCCCAGCTTGTACAAGAAGTCCATTTGCTTCATGCAGCAGATATGAAATTTGTAACTAGCTAGGTCATATTGATTTTTCAGAACATGTTCCCCAAAGCTCCTCTAAAGTCTGTGTGATACCCGCATAAACATGCATGCATTCCCTTTTGCGCCCTGTCATTGATTAGAGGCTCCTTTGAAATGGAAAACTTCACCTTTTAAAAAGGCTGTTACATTAGTTGATTCCTTTGCGTGCTTGAACTGGTTTCCACTGAACTTGAAGAAAGGAAGGAGTGGAGCTCAAAGGGAAGGTGCTTGTCATTTACTGATAAAAACCTGAGCAGAAAATCGTTGCTGCTAAGGACGCCTGATCCATAGGCATCTCTTTACAGTAATTTAAACTCTTGGCTTACTGATACACTTTTTACCACGCAAACTTCCCCCTCCAAAAAAAAAAAAAAAAAGAGGTAAATGAAAACAAAATACCCAGAGACCTTCCATAGGGATAAGGTAATGCCGTTTGGTTTAGCACTTTGTATCACCTTTATTTCCTTGTTAAAGAAAGAATTGGATGAGCAAAATACTACTAATCATTTCTTGAGCAGAATACTCTCTTCTCAGTGACTGAAAAAAAAAAAAAAAAGTTATTTTCCAGATACTGTGCATCTTGATTGATAGGTGGAGTCTGAGCTGTAACGCTTCTGGATGCTAAACCACTATCTTGAACCATTATGTTTACACATTTATTTTATTATGAAAGTGTTTGATTAGATTTTTACCCTATTTTCTGTGGTTACTCAGCACCCAGCTGGGATTTTTATGTTTGCCTGCCTAAGACTATACATCCCCTGTCATACAGTGCAGCATGAAGCAATGAGCATATTTTTACATGTACATTCTCTGTGTGGAAGGAGTGGGGTATGTGCATATGTACAGTAATAGGAATTTCCTGTGGAACTGGATATTTTGTGCTCTTCAACCTGTTTTTTTATATCATTTATTTCATAGTATTTGTAATAAGCATAAAATATGCTTACTTCTAAAAAAATAAGGGTGTTTTTTTTTTCATGTGCTGCTCAAGCTGTTGGACATTTGGACCTGGGTCAGCATAAATGGAGCATGCAATTCTAGGCAGCTCACTTCTGTTCTCATCCTAGAATCAGTAACTGCCCTCTGTTGTTTGATACCATATCCATGACACTTTTTGAGTTCTGCCAACACACATTGTCTACCTAGGCAGTAAGAAATTGCATGTACATTTTGTCTTGGCCCATATGCCTTTGAAAGTATGGGGACTTCAAGTAAGTTACACCTTAATGGACTGTTGGAGCTGGAGAGCTCTGGAGGCTGTTCAGGACTGGGGTCAGAAGTCTTGTGAAGAAGCAGGAATGGCCATGGGCACTCAACCTGCATAAGCATTTAACTGCTCATGAATCCCAGAAATTGTTATTACTTGGGTATACCACCTGAAAATGTAGTCATTGAAACTTGCTATGCTTTTGAGGGGAAGTGTTATGCATATTTTGCTCTTTATTTTTGGTATAGTCACTCCAGAATTTTCTTTACTATAATCAAAAAGTAGGGGTTTGAATTTCCATGTTTATTGAAGTCAGTGTTTTTTGTAAGCTTTAGTTACATCAACCCCCACAGGTAGGGCAGCAGTGATATCACAGCTGTCACAGCCATATGGCAAAGAGTTGAGGTACACAGTCACTTGAGTTCCCTATATTCAGTTGTACCTACTTATTTCATCCATTTGGGTTTTGGAAGCCATACTTTAAGGATATGTTTAGTAGCCAGTACTGCTCAGTAGGTTAGAATGTATTTGTATGAATCAAATAGAAACGCAGCATATCCAAAGTGACTCCCCAAATTCATTTCCTGAAGCTGCATTGAAAAAGAAGCCCTTCTATCCTGGCCATTACCTTCTATTCTCACTCTTGCTTTTGTAATCTAATGAAGATGTCCTTTTGCATGTAAGAATTCTCCCCAATAATGTTCTTCACAATAATGTTGAAATAGGCACTTTATCCCTACAGAAATTAATGCTTCCTTACCTAATTTTGAAAAAAAGACTTGGAAAATTTAAGTACTTTTAAGTACTATTTTTCATGCATTTGCAGTTGGATTTGTACATGTCAGACTTCAGTCCTGTATTAAAACAGTGAATTGGGAGCTCCTGAAAACCATTGAATTTAATGGAAACAGTTAATGACTTCACATTATTACTCTAGAAAGCACTCTCATAATGGGGATACTTAAAGAAGCCTTATTTATTAGTGCAAATGTATATGGGTCAGAATTAATTTTTAAAAAATCTTTAATTGTTTTCCCCTTATAATTTTCACAGCGGTACATAGTTAAATATTCATGATAATGCTGATGATATGCTAAAGGTCTGAAATAGATCTGGAGTCTCAAAATCAACACAGGTTATTTAACCCTTTTCATCTAATGCACCACTGGGGACTTGCTCAGTGAAATCCCAGAGCACTGGAATAATTAGAAGATAGTAATGAGGATTTAATTAGTCCTTGAGATATGCTGAAATAGGACCACTGAGAACTTTTCTGTTTGGACATGGATTGCAAGCAGAATTGATGCTGTTGCAGCTGCTGTGATATGCTGGAAAATGTATTCTGTTGCTGCAGGCAGTTCCATGGCACCATTCTGTGCCTGTCAGATCTATGTAGAAAGTGCCCAGAGTAAGCACCTCCAAAATTGTGGGATAGTAGCCCTCCTCTTCTCCATCACATCCTCTCAGTAATTTTTTTTTTAATTTACATTGTTATTATTTTCCCCTTCTATGTCATTCTTTCCGTTCTAGTTGCATTTCTTTGTGCCATTGATATGATCAAGCCTTTGAGGGTTGTTGTACAGTTGTATGTTCTATTAGAAACGAATCATAAACAAAGGAGTATGAAACTGCAGGCTTGTAGGAGTACAGGTGTTATACTAAGCAAAATTTGGATCTTTTTGACACAACCACTAGTAAGTAAGCTTTATCCTCAGATCTAGTCCTTATTTAATATTAGATCTTCACAGAGGTGATATTTATCAGTAGCTGCAATGTAGTAAATTTAAATAGCTTTTTTGACAGCCAAGATGTTATCCAGCAAGAGGTAGTAACAGATGGGATGTGATCAGGCATTTTGATGTTCTCTTTGTGCTTCCCTGTAAACACTAAGTAGCAACTGAATTCCTGTAACTACAATTTCCTAATTTGCCCATTAGATTTCATATAGGTATTTTTCTTTCCTTAATCTGTTCACTGGGCATGCTTATTTGTAAGCAGTCATCACATGAATTCCACTGTCATGTATTTTCTCCTAACAAAATATAAATGCTTTTGCTTGCATGGAAGACACAGAATACCAATCGAGTTCCTGATCTTATTTATGGCTTAATATACTGACATTTGATGGTAGAGATTCTTTTCCCTGAAATCTGTTTTCATAAAAAATGAAATCAGAACTGAGAAAATAGATCAAAGAATTCTTATTGCAACAACAACAACAACAAAAAAGATACTGTAGTTTCCTTTTAGACCTTAAAAATACTTTTTTTTTTTTCCCCTCAGAATATGTTTTCTGCTCTCATTTGGGGATTTGGGATCTATTCAGAGCACTGAGGATATAGAGAACAGAATGATTCTTGTCATTAAAATTCTTCCGCTTGCCATGTTAACGATGACACCACTTAAGGTTAAATCAGACTTGGTAATAAGTTTACTTGATGTAGACTGAAGTGTTTCAGGCTCTTAAAGAAAGATACTTGAGACATGCACTGAGTGCAAAGCCACAGGTATGTTTGAGTGCCTCTTCTGCACATAGCATTCTCCAAGTGGGTCAGTGCAGAGAAACCAAGCTCCAGCTGGTGCACAGGAGCACCATGCCAGACTGGGAGGAAATCTTTCATGCCCAGAAAACTGGGATTAGAAGAATTGTGCCCTCAGCATCCAGAGAAGTACAGCATGTAAGGAGGAAAAAGAGATTTCAGTTGGAACTGTCACACTAGCTCTGTAAAACATACGCTTTTCTTCTCAAGTCTCATGTGGGGCAGTAAGAACATGTTGTAGAGGAGCATACCGAGCTGGTCCGTATGCGAAGGTAGAGCCATGCAGTAAAGCTGTGTGCTAAACAACTTTGGTGACTCAATAAAGTTACATTAGTTTACGAGTTTAATGAGCACTAAATTTATCAAAAGTCTTTTAAGTGGATCAGGCCATCATTTTTTTTTTATCACTATATTTTTAATTTGATTGTAGAAATGGAAGTGAATTGAAATGTAGTACTGGTCTAGTGTAACCTTTTTTTTTTTTTTAATCTATGCACACTATTTTTCTTTGCTATTTTTATTGCAATAGCACCCAAGAAACCCATTTTTCTACCTGTAGTGCTACATGAGGTAGCTATGTACAGCAAGAAAAGCTTACAATATGTCTACTTTGATTAGTAATAAAGATCTTTGAGATAAAAGGTTGCTGGTTTTCCCTCTGAGCTGTGAGAGTGAATAGTTCTGTGTCTGTCTCTCTCTCCAACATTGCAGGAAGACCTGCTTTTCTTGCCTGAAAGTATTAGTAATGATGTTACTCTGCCAAACCAGGTTAGTTCTTAATCAGTTGCCATTTCAGGGTGCTGGTTTCAGACTGTACTTGAATTTCAAACTTGGAGCAGGCAGTCTCCGCTTTAAGTTGATCTGATTAGTTGTGGCCTGCATGAAATATACAGCAGTATTGGCCATCTGCAAGAAGAACCAAAGGAGGAAAGGCTGTGATTTACATGTGGTAAGCCACTCTGGGAGAGAGCAAAACTGCAGGAGGAGGATTTGAAGTAGATAATAATATCTGTACAATCAAAACCTGAAGTCAGGTCTCCCAAGTAAATTTTGTATACTAGCAGCTGGTCATCGCTTTCTTCTTGCTGATGTTAAATCATGTTATACTTGGGGATGAATCTTTATTTCATTTTATAAACCAAATTGGGGATTCACTTTTTTTGAATTAGGGAGCAGAATCGAATTATTCTGAGAGAGTTTATATAGTTGCCAACATAGAGGCTTCTCAATACAAAAGTTTCCACTGATTTCATTAGGCAGTCATCAGATTCATAGAATCATAGAATGGTCTGGGTTGGAAGTGACCTCTGAAGGTTTTCTAGTCCAGCCCCCTCTGCAGTCAGCAGGGGCATCCTCAACTAGATCAGGTTGCCCAGGGCCTTGTCAAGCCTCATCTTGAACATCTCCAGGGATGGGGCCCAAACCACCTCCATGGGCAACCTGTACCAATGTTCCACTACTCTCATGGTAAATAAACCTGTTCCTAACAGCCAATCTAAATATGCTTTTCTCTAGTTTGAAGCCATTGCTCCTTGTCCTGTCACCACAGGCCTTTGTAAACAGTTTTTCTTCACCCTCCTTGTAGACCCCTTTCAGGGTCTGGAAGGCTGCTATTAGGTCTCCCCAGAGCCTCCTCTTTTCCAAGCTAAACAACCCCAGCTCCCTCAGCCTGTTTCAGGGCTCAGGGAGTGAGATAAGCCACAAGCAGTCATTGATGAAGAACTTGACAAAGTGACAGTTGACTTTCCTGTCACCAGGCTCGATGTAAGCTCACTGGGGACAATCCCTGTCGCTGGGACATCTCCTCATCCAAAACCAAGAAGCTTCCTGTTAGTCTGCCTGTTCAACAGCACCATCATTTCCAGGATACTCTCCTCCCTTTATATGAAGCTTTTCTAAAAATAAAGAACTACTGATATAAGACCCTTCATGTATTTTTAAGTTAAGATACAGGGCAGTGAGCTGAAATCTGTATAATATATATATTAGTTGGCAACACTGGGTAGTTCCTTCCATCCCAAAGGACCATAAAGCTGGAGAATAAACACTCATCAGGGAACACCTTCAAATGGAGGAAAGGAAAAGCCAGTCTAATCATAAATTATGGTAAAATAAGAGCCAGAAGAGGCCATTTTGGGACTAAGGATGACACACTGGGTTTGTATTTTTGGAAAAAAAAAAATTATTTTATGTGTGTGCAAGACAGAAAAGACAAATCCTGTCCACCAAATATATTGAATATCAGGAGGTATATACAGATTTGGTGAGTTGATCCATGATACCTTTGAACAGAAATCTCCAGGGAGGGTAAATTTTTCAGCTCTGAAATTTAGACCATTAAGCCTGCAGACCTCACACATCACATACTGAATAATGCTGTTCCTTTTTTGCTGTCTCCCATGATTTTCTTAGGTATAAATGTTATTAGGGAAACTTATAGACAAATGTTGAGTGCACTAAACAGGTTGTACTCCAGCTTTTTCATGTTGCTGCTAATTCCAGCAGCCCAAGCTACCTACTGAAATTGAGGATTCACTTGAGGTTCATTTGGGAGGGCAGGGTGGGTATTTTTGTGCTGCAGTTCATCGATACCCTGATTTTCCAAGCAACATAATAAAAGCGTCTTGTATATATCTTGTTACAGTAAGAAATTGTTTGTAAGTTTGTGGATGAGGAGTGGGTTTTGGTTTTTTTTTTGTTACGTCTGTGCACCAGTATCTCCACAACTATCTTTCTCTGCCCTCACTATAGCACTTAAAATTTACATCAGAAAGCATTGCACGAGGTTTTCATTAGGAAAGGTTGGATATTTCTTCCCCAGCTACCATCTGGGTAATCTGTCTGATCCTTCCCCAGATTCTAATTTATCAATGATAGATTATATGAATTTCAAGGCAAGGCAGTAACAGAGGGAGGTTTAGGGGTGGGAAAAATTTAAACATTATTGCATGCTATACATATACTGGGTTTTGTAATATCAGAGAGAGAAGCAGAGGAGATTCAGCCAGTTAACCTAATAGCACAGCTGGTAAAACACTAGGGGGTCTGGGTTAAAACCTTAGCTAGGTCATTAGTTTCCATCTTCCCCAAAGCTATTCACATTGTGAAGAGAAGCAGTCAGACAAATAAACATTGAGGAGACTATGAGACAGATATTAAAGCATAGTAAGAAAATACTTCTAAAGAAAAATATACTTCTAAAGAAAAATATAACCAATCCAGTGCTTTTTCTTAAAAAGAACATTGAACCTTTTGTGAAAAGCAGAGATGCTGCAGTGATCTTTGCAGGAAGCCCCAGTTTGCTACAGCGAGATGTTTGCTGTAACTTCTGTTTCACGCAAGCAAAGAAACATCCTTTTTTGACTAGATGTGAAGAAATGTGGTGCTTGTTCTGCAGATGCCAAAGTGAAAATAAATCATCCAGGTACCAAAGGGAAATCATGCCACTGTTACACTGGCCAGAGAACTTCAGGTATTTTTAGTGGCACCTTCGTGGACTTGAAGAAAACAAGTTTTCATGGGGTCTGAAAAAGAGGTCAGTCTAGAAATCAGATTATTTGTTCGTTTGTTGTTTTCTTTCATAGTTAACAGAGAATCAACTTTCTCTTGAAGACTCTTTGGGATTTTTTAAATAAAATATGTTTTTCTAAAATCTGTATAAAGTAGATTGTGATCGGAGAAGTTAGAATTTTTAAATATTTTTTTCTTTCTATAAGTGAAAAACAGTATTAAGAAGATTATTAGCCTTCTTGTGAGAAACTAAAGAGTAAGCATCTTAATTCGTCCTATGTCACTGATCTCAGTATTTTGCTTGTGTGTGTGTGTGTGTGCTACCTTTCAGTTGCCCAAGCTGCTTGTCAGCAGAAGTGTTTATTCCATGCTAGGGATATTAGCAAAGATCTGTTGTATTCAGTACCCAGATATTAACCATGTCAGTGCTGCTGCTTGGGACACGTTAGTAGGTTTATAGAATCATAGAATGGTTTAGGTTGGAAGAGACCTCAAAGATCATCCAGTTCCAACCCCCTGCCATAGTCAGGAACACCTCCCACTAGAACAGGTCACTCAAGGCCTCATCCAATCTGGCCTTGAACACCTCCAGGGAGGGAGCAGCCACAACCTCCCTGGATAGCCCATTCCAGTGTCTCACCACCCTCACTGTGAAGAACTTCGTCCTAACATCTCATCTAAATCTCTCCTCTGCCAGTACAAACCCATTACCCCTCACCCTGTCATTACAAGATCTTGTTCGTGCCGGAACAATCCAAAGATACTGTATTGGTGCAATGCTTTAACTTAGCTGTGCTAAATATGGTTTAGAATCTCATTTGTCATCTGCTTGTGAAGGATTTTTTTTGTTGTTGTTGTTATGGTTTAGTTTGGTTTGGGTTTTTGTTGTTGGTTTTTTGCCTGCCTACTAACTGGACACAGGAGGATTGAGAATGAGTATTTGCATCATCTGGATGAGGTTGACACTGCAAGCTGATCTACTCATGATCAGCAGCCCATCACCCTGTAGTGTGTATGCTTGACAAACACAGGCTTCATATCATAGAATCATAGAATGGTCTAGGTTGGAAGAGACCTCAAAGATCATCCAGTTCCAACCCCCTGCCATAGGCAGGGACACCTCCCACTAGATCAGGTTGCTCAAGACCTCATCCAGCCTGGCCTTGAATACCTCCAGGTAGGGAACAGCCACAACCTCCCTGGGCAACCTGTTCCAGTGCCTCACCACCCTCACTGTGAAGAACTTCCTCCTAACATCCCGTTCAAATCTCCCCTCCACCAATTTGAACCCATTCCCCCTCGTCCTGTCATTACAAGACAAGTATATGCTGACACCTGTCCTGCTGGACATATTTTAATAAAGCTGGCTTATGAAAAGTGAGAAAAAGGCTGAGGTATGTTGAGTGTAAAGAGATCTTGTGCCTGCTTGCTCTACTGGCCAGTTTTCTTATGCCATCAACGTGATTTCATTTGATTTACTGTAGTCATATTATGGCACATGGGTCAAACCTTCCCCAGTTTCTTCATTGCTGTTGTTTGTTTAGATGTGTATACAATTTTTGGCAGCTTGTATTTTTTTCCATTGTCTAGATCTTTCTGTGCCCTTTCTGGCATACGTTAGCACCTTAGGGAGACGCCATGGCATTCTTTGTTGTTCGACAGTAGGTAGCACGTAGCCAGGTAGCACTGGCCCCCCAGGAGCAATGGCACAGCAGTATTTTCTTAGTTCTTACAGTCTGCAAGCTGCTCAGCTCCAGGTTTGACCACACCATTTGAAGATACTTCTTCTAGTACCATCAACAGTCTGTGCATACTTAGCATCCTGGTATCTCAGGCCTATGTGAGAGTAACTGCACCTTTCAGTTCCTAAAACACTTCATTAATGTGTGAATCTTGAGCTGCTGGAAGTGTCCTCATGGTGTTCTGAGGTGCCAACTGCAGACATGTTTAGCTGGGCAAAAACAGAGACATGGTTCACCAATCCAGAGACTTCCTGAGCTGTCTTTGCCCTCAGAGATGGGTGGGCTGGGGAGAATTTCAGTACAGCTGTGATCTTCCTGTGCATCCTGCCATGCTAACAGCTTGCCAACTTCTTTTTGTATCCACTGCACAGAATACTGTGGGGTTTTTTGGTTTAACTTTACCCTGCTACTTTTATCTCCGTGTTGTTTACCCATGGACAAATTACATTTGGGAGTTGCCACCTTAGATCTGTCTCAATTCTGTTGTATTCTCTGGTGAAAATCCTGAGATGGTGACTACAACACAAACAGCTGTCTGAGGAAGGAAGGGCTGCCAACAACTGTGTCATGGGTCATTTGCTCTTTTTTTCTCAAGGGTACTGGCCAGTGCCTTACTAACATATCAAGCACTGGAAATATGTGTGATTATACACACGCACAAGATTTTCCTTTATGTAAGTAATGGAAAATATATCTTTTCACATATTTAATTTTTTTAGTAGTTTTGTAAGTAGACAATTTTATATTATTTTTCTCTGTAATTATTTGATGGTTAGTGAATGCATTCCATTTGCTTTTGTCTAGCCTCTTCTTTAGCTTCTGCGCTTGAATAAAGGGAGCTTCCTTATTCCTTAGTCAGAAGGATTCTTCAGTCATCTTGGTCAAATGCTCTGTCACTAAGCCTGCTTCTCTAGAAAGAGCGATAGCCTGATGTATTTTTTCTTACCTAAATTCTTTTTTTATAAAGTACCATTGGAAGTTGTAGCTTGCCTCACTTTTTATCAAATGTGTAGTTTAACAGCGACCAGCCATCACTGTAAACGCCAACGTTTTCTTGAGCATAAAATGAGTAAGTGTTCCATGTGTTTTCAGGTTTAATTCATTAATGAAAATCAATGCACTACTCCTGACTAAATCAAAGGACCTCTCATTGACCATGGATTAAGTGTGTGCCAGTAGACAGTTGCTGTCCATCACCTGATACACAGTAACTTGCTATTTTGCAGTCAGTGCCTTTGTGTTTTGAGCTCCTGCTATCCTATAAAGGAAATATTCAAGCTAAGACTTTAAAATACAGAGATAATTAATTTCAGGTTTTGCAGCAATACCCAGCACATTTGATGGGTGTTTTTTCAGGGTTCGTGCTAAGGGGATCATATTCAACAAATAGTTTTGTGTTGGTCAATGTACAAATGTAAGTAAGAAAACCTTAATGCGTAATTTTGGGAAGCTTTAGTAATTTACTGTTGTTTATATGGGTTTTTATATATATATGTATGTATATATATATATGCATAAGGGAAAGCTGAGATTTTAAATGCTTTTTACAAAGGCATTATAAATGGTATAAACTGTATAATAAACATTACCAGATGTTAGTACCATATAAGACAACACAAGTTTCGTTTTTACTTTGAGTAGCAGAATCACTTCTGTCATAAGCACTACCTGTTCTATGTTCTTTTTTTTTTCTTGCTAAAAAGAAAGAAGAAAAAGATGCTGCTACCTAACCATTTGTAAGCCTTATATGTATGTTCTGTTCAAACATGCAAAGATATTTTATAGTTACATTGTGCTCATTGTTAGTAGGATGCTACTATATCATTTAGAACTTTAAAAAAAAAAAATGCAGATGACTGAAACAGGTTGCACAAGGAGGTGGTTGAGGCCCCTTCCCTGGAGATATTCAAGGTGAGACTTAAGGGGCTCTGAGCAGCCTAATCTAGTTGAGGATGTCCCTGCTGACTGCAGATGTGATTGGACTAGATGACCTTTGGAGGTCCCTTCCAGCCCAGACAATTCTATGATTCCATGATTCTATGACTCTACAGCTTTTAAGTTGAGTTTTAAAGACATCCATTCTTTAGGTAGGTAAATGTAACTGAAAAGGAAAAGAATACTTCTGTCAGGCTCACCTTATTCAGCTACTCCCGAAATAGCTTAGTTTGCCAAAATCCATTCAAGTGTTTTTTCAGTAAGTAATCTCTTGTAGTGAAGGCAAGTAAAGCATCATCTGTATCTCTTTTACCATTAATATTAAGGGAAGGGAGTAGATTTGTTCACTGATTAATGTGTTGCCATTGCAGTTTTTTAATCTTAGCTCATAGCTGTTTCCTAGCAGTTTATTTAAAAGACAAATAAAACCACCTTGTTGTCACAGAGGTTGACACATCAGATGCAGTCTGGATGTTTAATCACTCCACCGCCTTTACTCCAGTGCAGCTCTAATGTAATCCTACTTCCCTCTTTTACAAAAGCAAACTTTATCTTAGATCTAATTTTCTTGAAAGAAAATTTATTTCTTTTTGTATTGGTTATAAAATGAAGTTGAACGCTAGGGAAAATAACGTGTAAATAAGGAAAAATGAATGTGTGCCAGCTGCTCCCTTTCATTTCTGATAAGATTCATAGAATTGATGTTGTTTTCTCTTTATGATGCAAGAATGTTAAATGTCTTGACCAGTAACTCCTTTTTTAAGGGGTCTGAGCTTTCTGCAAGTATTTGAAACACTTCAAAATCATGCACTGGTCTGTGAATATTCCACTGGGTTCACAGAAAAAGATAAGGATAGATTTCTGTTTGTTGTAATGGAATCCAGATCACAGTAAGGTCCTGATCTGATCTTACCTTCCTCTCGACATTGCACCTATAGCTGAAATGACTCCTGCTCTCTGGAAGGAAGTTGTAGTATGTGCTATTTTAAGGCAGTGCTTTGATGTACCATGCAGATAGTAATAGAGGATAATATGGGACAGATACTCTTCCTGAATTCCAGAATGCCTTTTCCTTAATTCTCTACCCATCCATGCTCAAGAGAAGATAGCAAAGCCAGCTTCATTTGATATCATACTCTCTGATATGATTAAATTCATGTCTGACATCAAAAGCTGTTAAGGAGTCTGTTCCCTGTTAATCAACATCTCTGTAATCTAAGGCATGAGTTTGAGTAGTACCACACAGTTATCTCTTCTGCTGAGTTACTGACATGCCCTGCAGCATGGATGTGACTGGTGTCTGTGAGTGTTCCGTGAGCCACAAGCCAGGGCATGGATAAGGCAGCACAAGGGACTGCGCAGAGAAGTCATTCAGATAAGACCAAGAGGATTGAGCGGGCAGGTTTAGTTAGATGGACACCAGTGTGTCACACCACTCACTACACCAGAGCATGGTCCTGGTACTTTTTATTTATGACTGTACATGTAGCCATGCAGTCCACTGCACATCATCAGAAATGTTTTAGAAGTTTCCTGAAGACGAGGTCATTCAAGTGGAAACATTTATTTCACTTACTACTCTAGTCCCTTCAGGACCCTTTCTGACAAGAGTTGAGCTGGCTAAAAATTATATTCTCCATGTTCTCCGTTAGACATTAGCCCATGTTTTCCATTAGCATCAACAACCATCAGTACCTCTGTGTCACTACTGGAAATTGCTACGACCCATACAAACGATAGCTTTTTGATATGTCATCCATCCTTCTGGTGTTAAGCAAAGTACTGCCTGCAATAATAACTTGGCTGGAAAACCTGTATCACTAGCACAATCTTTGGGAAGTTTTTTATATAGATGAAAAGGCCCATGGTGAACACAAGACCCTTGCTTCTGTACTAGATATGAGAGTAACATTGCTATCTTTATCATAAAAAGCTTAGTCTGATCAGTACAAAATTTTTGATACAAATGAATCCCACGAGTGTGATGTATATGGTGTGTGTGTGTCAGGAGCATGAGCACTTACTTCATACAGATACACAATTGTAATAGGTTGCTAAATTAGTTACAGCACTGTTGGCAGAAGATACGGACTTTGTAATAAGATTTGTGCTCACACTGAAACTATTTTAAAAATTGAGGGGTCTGTTTCAAAATAAAACTAGGCAGAGACAGTCATACAAGCATTCCTTTGTAGAAGTGTGGAGTTTTCCAACCAGTACAGACTAGTTTCCAAGCTACCATTTCACCCTCAGTTATTTCCTGTGCTGCATGCCAATGTGTGTGATCCACTTTCCTCCAGAGCATGTGCTGAGCTCCAGCTTTGCACTTCAGATGTGACCGAATTCCTTGTGTTGGGATTTGCACAAAAATCAGGAAAACTCTGTATTTATTCTGCCAAACCTTGCAGTTGTTACATTATGTATTGAGCTTTTCATCGCATGAATGAACTGGGCACAAGGGGGTGCAAGATCATTTTCAGCTCCTGGTTTTCCTTCTTGCCACCTGTGGCATCGAGCTTGTTCTCTTTCTGAGAGGGTTTTGGTAAATGGCTAGGTGTACTATATAGCACAGGTTCATGGGGGGCTCAAAATCTGTTTACATGTGTATTCAAAGCCTGATTCCTGCATCATCGATACCGTCTGTCCTCTCTTACTGCATGTTGTCACAGTGGACAAAGAGGGAGGCAGCCAGGCTATTTGCCTAATGTCACCTACTGTCTCACTAACAGCAACACTAGGACGAGAAACTTACACATTTGAGTTCAAGATGTGCTCGCTGGGGCTGCAGTCCCCCCAGACAGACCCCTGAGATGCCTGGTTGTGGGATCCATTAGCACCTCAGCGTTGTCAGTTAGGAGCTTTGTCACGTTGCCTGTATGTGACTCAGAAAAATACTACCTCACTTCATTAATCAGACATGGAGTGTTTGGTCTTTGTGATGTTTGATGTTAACCAGTGGGAGGACCCTCTGAGAGATTCATCCTTCTGTCACCTTCTCCTTCCTCACTGCTTTGCCTTTCTTACTNTTGTCGGGTTTTTCCTGATCTTTCCTTCAGCAGCTTCCATTTGTCCACTCACTGTCGGGGGTTTTCCTCCTACGTTACATCTAATGGCTCCCTCGCATGAGGAAAGGTGTAGTTAATGCTGCCAGGTGAGGTGACTCTTGGCTTACAACTTCACACGTCCCCGCACGCACACTGCTAAAAATTAATGGAGGGGAGTGGAAGCAGGCAGCTTTCACAAATAATGTTTAGCTCTCTGCAGCCTCAGAGCACGGGGCCAAAACGCAGCCCTGCTTGTGCACGTTGGTCGGGTGGGAAGCATCTGGCCACGGCTCCCGCCTCGCTGGGCAGGGGCGAGCCGCCAGCAGCCTCGCAGGCTGCTGGTGACAGCAGAGCAAATGCTGTCCTTCAGCGGGCTCGCCTTCTGCCTCCCAGAGAACTCTGCTGATGCAGTTTAACGTGCAAGCAGAACAGGAAAGCAAGCGGATTTCCTCCAGAAGCAAGAGAAAAAAAAAAAAAAGTGCTGTCTCTTCAGCACATCCTCTTCAACGTTGAAAACAACACTAAAACCTTTTGGGGTAAAATGTTAGAAAACCAGCATCCTTCTGCAGACATTTCATGGATGGGACTGCAGGACTTTTCCCAGCTCATGAAAATGTAAAAGTCCCTGCTACAAAACCCTCCTCTTCTCCCACTTAATAGGCTTAGTTCTGTTCTTTTATATGAAGCTTTCAGATTTTTATAGCATTTTGCTAGGTCTCTCACTGCAGCTTTAGAACCTTAAATTAAATTGGGGTTCATTAATACACTTACAAAAGGGGAAAAGGAGATAATACGATGCAGGTGTGCTGGGGAAAGACCAGAATCAGGACCTTGAGCACAAATACATACCAAAACAATTTTTTTTTTTCTAGCTGGTATGACTAGCCTTGGCATAAAGGCAAATTCTAGCTCTGGAGACTTTGTGGGGAAAAAAGGAGTATTTACAGTGGATTTCTGTACACTGAAGTTAAAATTTTTGGTAGCAACATATAATTTTGGAAGTTGTGATACTCCCACCGTAAGTCAGCAGGCAAATACCCTGCTACTTATTAGGGTAATACAAATAATTACCTTTCATTTTGTTCCTAAAGATGATTTTAAAATCAGCACCCCCTTTTAACTAAGCAGGACTGCCCTGTCTTTGTTTTACAAGTTAAAGCTTTTGAACCTCGTATAAAGGTTTTGGCTGTTGAGACAACTCTGTTTCTGTTTGTATGAGAAAATAACTGAAGAGGATGGGAGTGTTACTAATGTTGAAGATGTAATAAAGAACAGTTGCCTGAGTATTAATTTCTGCTTTGGTGCTTTTTTTCCCTTTAGGTTTTATGTCAGGCATACAGAGGAATCCTCAAATGTCACAGTATGGACCTCAGCAAACTGGACCTTCCATGTCACCACACCCCTCTCCTGGAGGCCAGGTGCATCCTGGAATTGGTAGCTTTCAACAGAGTAATTCAAGTGGTACTTATGGGCCTCAGATGAGCCAGTACGGACCACAAGGTAAAATGCTTGCTGGTAGTACATGTAATAACTTTTACATATATATATATTTACAAAATACATGTGTGTCGTGTGTGTATGTAGGCATGTGATTTGTTAAAAACAAACAAACAAAAAAATGGTAACACACACAACAACCTCCCTGAAAAAAAAAAAAAACCTAAAGAAACAAAACTATCATCCAGAAGTAGAGCTGCACCTTGTGGAAGAAGCTGCTTCTGTTATTAGCACCTTTCTCTGTATAAAAATAGTGGCCTTAAATTGGGCAAGGAAATGATGAATCTGTTGCATTGCCAGGGCCATTGTTTAGGAGCCCATGCCTGTTGTCTCTGTGATGAGGCCATTCTTGATCAAGCCACAGAATAAGGGTCACAACAGCTATCCAAAATAGGACTTCTTTTTTTAGATTAAATCCCAAGGCCAGTCTGAAACTGCATGGCAACTGTGAGGGTTAAAGTCTTCTAACGAGCATAATAATGCAGTGGCTACTGTGGGAATATAATATTGAGCTCTAATGCATACGGTTTGTGAATCTTAACTAACCCTTCAGACTGGGAGACAGTTCCTTTTGTTTTGCTTATTTGACAGAATCATTGGAGGACTAGGGGAAAAACAGAACACACAGTTTCTGCCCCTGGACAACCTTGAACTTGTCTATTGTTTTGCCTTTAATGGATAACCTTTATAAAATATGCATCTGTTTAGGGGTTTAATGAAGTTGAAGTCAAGCCACAGAATATGTCAGGGGCACTATTTTCCTAAGAGAGGTACATAAAGAAGCTTTTGATTTCAGGACTTCCTACTATTGCTGTCTTACTTAAAATCCTCATAAAGGCTGGAGCCAGGAACTGGAAATTCTGTGAGAGCTCAAAGACTTGCCCATGCTATCAGGGGTGGCTATTTTAGTCAGTGGAGTTTCTGAGAACTGGTCCTGATGTTTATTTGCAGGAAGCCTTGCTGTCTTGTGCAGTGTTCCTTTCTGTTGCATCTCTGGGTAGCATTTGTTGAAGTGTTCTAAGCACAGGGCTACAAGCCCAGATTTCCCAGTTTCTAATTTTGGCTTTGCCTTTTACACCATCTTTCAGCTTAGGCAAGTAGATTCATTTCTGTGCTTCTTTTTCCTTAACTGTAAAATGGGGCTGGTAATGCCTTGTAGCCATGTGTGAAGATTAATTACCTAACTCCAGTTGACTTGTGCTTTCCTTTTATTTGGAAAGCATTTTGTGGCCATGAAATGCTGTCCAAGTGCTTATTTTTATCTGCACAGTGAGCAACTAGCTTAAGTGGTAAAAATCCAGTGGATTTATGATGCGCTATCCTGACTTCCAGCTGTAGTGCTGCTGCTGAGATTCCGAACCATGGGAATAGTGGGTGTCAAGTGCAGTAAAACATTAGCCATCCACACTGATTGAATGGAAAGGGTTTTGTACTAAATCAATGCATTTAAGTAACACACCGAATACTACTTGCTTTTTTGCTTGAGTTCAGCAGTTCTTTTCCTCCCTCTGTGGATGAAAGTGCCTATGTAATGATTTTATGGGTCGTGGTCAGGAAGAAACGGCTATTAAAAAGTGAACTTGAGGGGCAGGAAGAAAATGAGCATCATTGTCATTAACAGGCTGTTTCAGAAGGGTATGGTGAATAGTGTGATGGATGAAAACCGTCTTCTTCTGCCAACTCTTGAAGAGCACCTCTGATCCTCTGCACTGGTTATCATAGAATTAGGGCCCTGTAGTCTTTCAGCTCTACAGGTAACAATTAGAGCATTTTCACCAGGCTAATGTGACCATTAATATAATCTGGTGATGAAGATGGTGATATTTTGGAGGCATATATTTACCTGGATTTAAGTTTTTAACAGCGTTTCCAATTTTTAATGAACATAATCTGTAGTTGCTATTCTTGACATATAGCCTCTTAGAAAGCACAATTATGTGTCAGCAATGATGAATATGTTGAGAATGTTACCTCATTTGCATTTTATTGCCAAAATGACAAATATCTTAAAAATTTTCTGGTTTGCAACTGATGTCTTAAATTATTAAACTAAAATAGTTCTGAAGGATTTTATTTTGCTTTCTGCATGTGATTCACACAGGTCTTCCTCCAGAATATTATTAAGCAGAGGCCAAGTTCGACCAGGGCTACTTATATTTTTAGACATACATCAAAGCATTCTGTGTCATGAAGCTTTTACTCTGAATGCTAGTTTTTATTGTGTGCTCTCCCAAAAAAACATTGTTCAAGGCTAATGTCCTTCCTTTGCTATGGAATTGCTCACCATACTATACCAGTAAGATTGAGTTGGAGGAATTAGCCTCCAGTTCATGAGAGCAGCGATCCATTTTATGCATAGGCTTGATTTATTTGATTTTCATGTGTTTACATGACACTCAGATCTATAATAAGAGTAAAATTTATTTTCCCAGGGAGCAGTTCTGTACTGGGGACCTAGTCCAATCCCGGGAAACCATTTTCTACAATAATAAAAAATGGCTTTGGCATCACATTTCTATGTGTCTACGATACAACGCAGGAACATGCAGTACAGAACATTCTTCTTAATTTTGCATTAAATCCTACCATTCTCCCATCCCCTTTTTTTTTTTTTTTTTTAAAGAATGGAAGTTGTTATGGAAAGAAATATTCTCTTTGGTTTGTATTTGGGCAACATCTAGCTTGAGGGCTAATGAAGCTGTGGTCATGACTCAAGCATCAAACTGCTGCCACAGCAAAATGTCCCTTTAATGCACTCTGGAGAGCAGTCAGATGCTGTAGAAAGTTGGGTCTTTTAAGACTGGGGTGGAGAAAAACTCCCTGTGGATCAGTAAAACATCTCAGAAATGCATCCTATCTCCCTAACTTTTCCTACTCCATTCACCAATAAAATTATTCTGTTCAGATATAACAAAGAGAGAAACCACTCCCTGAACTGCAACCCCAGAACTTCGCAGTAAGTTATACTGCCTTCCATTTGTGGTAAAGTAACAGGAATTCATTATTTGTGCTTTGTAAACCCTAATGTTGAATTCATTTCAGAAAAGCACTTTGCTATCTCACTGATTTTAGTCCTACATTTTATCAGAAGTGGTAGCATCTTAAGGGTAAGATGCCCTAAGTAATTCGAGAGTCTGGACCTCTTAATTCAGATCCATGTACACAACAGCCTTTGGAGTTAAGTCTTATCTATCAACTGTTATGTACTGAAGTCCCCTAGGTAAAGTAGCTTCAGATTAATTTAGAACAATATATTTAAATTATTTGTACAAGTAAAGCTTTATGGATCAATATACTTGTAAGGAAAAGAAATCTAAAATTATTTTAAGATACTGTTTTAAGAATTCTGTTAGTCTGATCTATGTCTCTAAAGCAGAGAGCAAAACTAACAGGTAGTTCTTGTATTTCCTTCTTTTCACCTTGTCTAGAAATGGCAAGATATCAGAGCACTTTGTTCAGCAAACCTGGACAAAGTGGATCAGGGTTTCAGCAGCAAGTATGAACATCTGTCTTTGGCAGGTTGTTAGTAGACTTTTTTGTATTCTGTCTTCATCACGCTTTTTTATTTCCTGATTCTAGTTACTGTTTTTAGTTTTCTCTTATATTTGAGATGTCATTTCTCTGGGTACAATTCTATTCTACCTGGTAGGAACTGAAATAAAAAATCCCTCAGATATAGAGGGGAGGAGATCAGTAGTATTGTAAAGCTACTGTTGCTAGGCTTGTACCCACTTGAAAAGTGTGGGCTCTTGGACTTGGCTGCCTGACACGTCCAGCTGATGTGGGCTGGCCTAGCATCTGCTGCATTCATTGTGTTTAATGCTGCATCCATCTGTTTTCTGTCAAAGCCACTGCCAACAAATTACTAATCTATTAGAGAAACATGGAAATAAGATTGCACTCCTCATTCCTGGCAATTCCTCTTCTATTTTGTTTGGCTTTTGTTTTACCTTTTTTTTTTTTTTTTTTTTTTTGTGTGTGGTCTGGGAAAGGTATAAGAATAGTTAGTACTTAGGGTATAGAGGAAATGCTTAGGGGGGGAAAAAAAAAGCATGGAAAAAACATTGAAGCTTGTTTTCCTTACTGAGCACTTCCTTGTGCTCTTGGACGTGTATCCCTGGAGATGAATGATTAGGAGCTATTTTAACTGAGGCATTTATTTTTATGGAGAAGATTCTGCCTTTTTTTTTTTTTTTTCTTTGTTGTACTTGCACTGGAGAAGCCAAAGCACAGAAGAGAGGGGTTTTTTTTTTGTCTCAATTGAAAATAGCATCAAAACAGCAATAGTATTTAGCAGTGATGTTTGCTCCTCCAAGCATGTTGCTGAACCATACTTTATAGACCCTAACTGACAAAACAAATTGGCTTTATGTAAATTGGTCTGACAGTAGCTCCCAGTGATTATGGATATCAGGTCTGCCAGTCTAGGGAGGAAATTTGTTTCACTTCGGGAAGCAGTATTACTAATAGCACGTACATAAATGTGTTAACTGGCTCTGTGTAGCCTTTGAGTGCACATACACCCCATCTTGCTGTGCTACATTTTTCTTGCACAAAGCGAGAGGAGTATCAGAGCAGCATCCAAGTTGTGCCTTACAACTTTAACACCAAGCAAAGCAGAATAAAACCAGCGAACCCTTTAGTTTGTGATCATGTGTCTTGGATTGAAAGTGTGGCTTAAGTAGGTCTCAGTAACCAAAACTGTGGCTAGGGACCATGGCTTACTGAACAGAAGATAGAGAGCTGTCAGCAGCCAAACCAAGAGGAGGAGGAGAAATGACGTCCCTGTCTGATGTCAGCATAAAGCTGAATCTGGAGCCTTTCATCTCTGTTGAACCATATATTTAGGATCTTTCTGCAAAGACCCCCAGGCATAAATGTGGTCTCTAAAATAGAAGAGAGAATTGTTGCTCCAGTTGCTTGGGAAGCATAGGTCTCATGTGGTATTGCTGAGGAGAACTTGTAGCAAAGTGAGTCAGTTACCAGGTCAGGAAGATTAGCTGAAGCGCAGCAGCAGGAGTGTATGAATTAGTCATGTGTGCATTGAAATGATGCATGAATATATTTATTTTAAGTGTAAACAGGACTTGCATGCCACCAACGCCTCTGTCTGGTAGCTGAGGCCCAAGGAGAAGTGTGGCTGATCTCTACATTCAGAGGAAGAGTCCAAGGGCTGCTGCCTTTGAACAAGCGTGGGAATATCTGAGAGTAGTCAGGAAACTCTGCTCTGTGGCATCCCGCAGGGAGGGAATGGTTCGTGTTTCCACTAATCTGGATGAGATGGAAATAAAGACAAGTCAAAACTGATGACTGAAGTAGTGTAATGTGATCTGTTTCCTAAAATACTTCTCTATCATATCTCTACCTTTTTTTTTTTCTGTCTTTCTCATGCTGCTTGGGTTTTTTTTCTGTAACACTGAATGCTGTGCACTCACTTTTTCTTGAACTTTCAAATGACAGCAAAATCCATACTCAAATGAGTTAAGCTGCTGCAAGTGGAGCAGCTCCAGTGGCAGCATAGATTTGGTATCAGGCAGGTTTTCATGCTATCCCTCATAAAGGCACCTCTTTATATTAACATCTCTGTACTGTTGCTTATTGTTCTTGTAATACTCATTTTCCCAGGGGTGTGCTGTAAGCTACCACACCTTCTGTTGGCATAGCCAAACATTGAACTTACCAGGAAGGCAGGGTAGGGCAGGAGGGAGAGGCAGTGCTTTTCAGGGCCCAGCAGCCATCCTCACCAGTCCATGCCAAAGCATATCTGACACAAACAGACAGAAGAGTTAGGATCAAGAAGCCAGTGAGAATAGCCTGTTACTGAAATAGCAGAAAGCTGACGAATGAAACCACGAAATTGCAAAAATAAGATTCTCCCTTGAGCTTATGTAATGGGTTCCTTGCATGCCATGTATTTCTTTGTATCTTTTTACTGCATAAGGCAGTTTTGTACTGTGTGCTATATTCTTAACGCTCCGGAGGCTGTGCTATTCTGTATTTACTGTTATCCTGTGACATATGTTAGGCAGAAAATGTTCAAGGCTCTGTGGAAATCAGGTTCATAGAATCATTCCTATCGGAAGAGTGCTCAGTAGTTGTTCTTGGCTGACCTTGTATTCAAGTCAGGGTCAGATATAAGATCAAAGCATGTTACTCATGGCTTTATCCAACTGGGTCCAAGGAGGGAGTCTTCACAACTTTACTGGTCAGCTTGTTCCCAAACTTCTTCCACTGCTTGCTCTCCTCATGGTGAAAAAAATTGTTCTGACTTTGAGGCCAATGTGTTTCACTTCAGTTCACAAGTTTAATTTTTGCAGCTGTTGCATTCCTATATCGAAACATTTGCACAAAAGTTTAATGCTATTCTCTGTGCCTTTTATTATTTTGTTCAGGAAACTACTCCAGACCACCAACGTACAGCGGTGTGCCCAACACAAGTTACAGTGGCCCAGGACCCGGCATGGGTATAAATGCCAACAGTCAGATGCATGGACAGGGCCCAAGCCAGCCTTGCGGTACCATGCCCTTGGGACGGATGCCGTCAACCGGGATGCAGAGCAGACCATTTCCTGGAAACATGAGCAGTATGACCCCCAATTCTCCTGGCATGTCTCAGCAGGGAGGCCCTGGGATGGGCCCACCTATGCCAACGGTGAACCGTAAGGCACAGGAGGCAGCTGCTGCAGTGATGCAGGCTGCTGCAAACTCCGCTCAGAGCAGGTATGCATCCGGGTGAAAGGAGCTTACATAAGTAGGAAAGTTTTTATTGTCATTTCTGAAGTAACAACACTCTATAGGTGTATGCATATGCATTAATACGTGGTCTGTCTGTGCCCTTATCTCTGGGAGGAGATTGTGTATGGGAAAGATACTTTTCCTTAAACATAAGAGGAAAGCATACTGTTGTGTGTTTGAATGATCCTCTCAGAAAGCAGCTGTGACAGTGGAGATGATGGCACTTCTAATTTGGTTCTTGGCACTGTAGTCTTTAGGAAAACCCACAGGGTTACAGTGACATTAGGAGTTCAAAACAAGCCCTCTGCAACCTAAAATTGATTAGCCGGATACACATTTTTTTATCTCCAGTAAAGAGAAGGCAAACATGCCCTTGTTGGCAGCTGGCCTGTGCCAGAGAATAAGGAGGCTTATGAAACTGTCTGTCAGCTCCTGCATATACTGCCCACACTGTGAGCAGCAGTGCTGATGGCATTTCTCTGTATGGGATGTTCTTGTTCCTAGGAGAGGAGGGCAGACTGAGCGGAGCAGCTGGAGGGGAAAGGCAGAAGGAGACATAAAAGCAATCTGTAGTTATATGGAGTTGAAAACTGCTTCTTTTGCATCCATAAGACAAACAGGATTGTAGAGGTTGGAGCCATCATCTATCTTCTTGTCTCCAAACCTTAGGACAGCATAACTGTACATTGCCATTTGTGCATAGATTTTGGCAGAGGCACTTTTCTATTTGTGGTAGTTCCTAAGATTCCTGAATACTTGCAATGAAATCATCTTGCCTGGGAAATTTTTCAGATGAACTAATTTCCACATTTCCCTTGACTCAAATAACTGCCAATATATTTATTACCTATTGTATTTATTATTTCTGTTACACAAAGTTCCATTACCTTTGAGAATTCACAAAGCTGACTGCACCGTTCTGCTGAGCATGTTTATGTGTCTGTGTGCATTAAGCATCTTCCATTTGTGCATTTGCATGCAGAGGTGCACACATACAGGTATTTATCAGTCAAGACTAGTGTTTGTGGACACTGGTGTTGCTCAATATAAGACTAGAAACAAGAAGCTAATATGGCCCTGTATCTGTTGCTTTCTTGTCCTGCAAGTTTGGAGGGCAGGTGGTTTCTCGTGCTAAGCAGCAGCAAACTTTTAAAGCAACAACATTAAATTTAGTGAACTTCATGTTCTTGTTCAGTAAAATAGAACAACACACCCTTAAAATAGCAGATAGCTGTGAAACAGCAGTCTCTTGCTAGCATTGGTTGTTTTAACAGACCTCTCTAGTGGGATTTACAAAAGTCTGCTTCTGTCTGTCTGGTTTAGGCTATAAGCTGATAGGTCAGGCAGGAAGGAATAAATGGGGCATCACTGCAGCTGCAGGAACACAGTTTATAATCGTGTAATGAAAGGAAAAGCTCATGTCGTTTGGTCTTTACAGCAAGAAAAGACTTTGTGTTAAATGGGGAGTATTTGGTTGTGATTCAGCTTACACTATGGGCATAGTGTGTGGTGTTTGATCAAAAGGTTAAATGATTATCACTCCTATCTCTCACCTTCCTCCCAGGTCAGTTTTGTAAAACCGCATCTGATTTCTAGCTTTGCCAGGACAAAGCTACACTCTTTCAGAGCCTTTCCATCATTCACTGCCCATTCCAGTGATACAGGACTTGTGGAAGGGCTTTACCAGTCATGGAATCTCTGTTGCAAATACTGGCAAAAGGGCTATTTGTAAAATGCAAATTGGGCAGAACCCGTCACAGCCCTCCGATGCCAAGGACTTGCAAGCAGACTTTTCCTCTGGTCTCAAGCCAAATGTAGCAGAGAAAGTGTAATGGCTTTTGGCTATTTCTGCAAGTCCTCCATAGTTGCATATGGAAGGAATGTACTTGTCAGTGATTCATATTTATGATACAGAGCAAATCCAAAGTGGCTGCCCTTTAATTCTGCTTTAGGCCACCATACACTAGGTTGCTTACCTCAGCCAGCCTGGGGCTGGTGGGCACCTCATGTTTTCTTCACAGCACCCCAACTATGGTCAACCTCAGGCTCCCTTGATGTACCAGCCTGTCTACTATGGGTAGGTAGCAATGTAAACTGTACTTTCTGTGGGACCTTGGCAATTTTTTTTATGTTTATGGACATGCCCTTTGGCTGCTGAAGGAATACAGAAATAATGCAGAAGATTTTAGGGGATTTTAGTTTTTTATTTTCTTTTTACTGATGTCACTGTGATAGTACAGTGTAATTCTGCATGTCACCTCACACACCTGCATGTCTTTTGGCATGGCTCCATTTCCTTGTGCCTGAGAGGGAAATTAAGAACCTCATCATTGAGAAGGAATGAATTCCCTCCTCTCCCTGACAAAGGCATCTTTCTCCCCTCGTTGATTTTCTGGTCTCACAGCAACCCCATTTTCTTGACTTGGTGGTGGTATTGTCATTGCTTCCTGGGCAGTGAGATGCAATTCCCAAAATATGAACGCTTTCTGAGAGGTGCTGTAGTGCAGGAGTAATGTCAGAGTTTCTTAACAGGCACTGTAGTTGAGCATACATGTGTTTGAAAAATTTCAGTTAGTTGCTAAAACAGGTTTCAGGAGCTGAATATCCAGTGCACCTGAAATGCAGCTACCATTTTCTTACCAGAGTCCTTTGCACTGTGGTTTCTGTAACCGTATTGCTAACTGCAGCACTGGCATATAGTATCTACACTGGCTGTTGCTCCCTCCTACCTTCACCTGAAATTCAAGTTTCATGAACTTCCCTGCCATCAGTTTTTACCTCTCTAGGAGATCTATAATGTTTTCAAATTACTGCTGCCTTCATGGTTATTAACAAGTTGTAATTACCTGGGTTCTGTAGCTGCTTTTGTTTGTTGGTTTGTTTCTTTTCCTTAATAACATAGAATCATAGAATGGTTTAGGTTGGAAGAGACCTCAAAGATCACCCAGTTCCGCCCCCCCGCCACAGGCAGGGACACCTCCCACTAGATCAGGTGGCTCAAGACCTCATCCAGCCTGGCCTTGAACACATCCAGGGAGGGAACAGCCACAACCTCCCTGGGCAACCTCTTCCAGTGCCTCACCACCTTCACTGTGAAGAACTTCCTCCTAACATCCCATTCAAATCTCCCCTCCGCCAATTTGAACCCATTCCCCCTCGTCCTGTCATTACAAGACCTTGTGAATAGTCCCTCCCCAGCCTTCTTGTAGGCCCCCTTCAGATACTGGAAGGTTACTATAAGGTCTCCTGGAAGCCTTCTCTTCTCCAGACTGAAAAGCCCCAACTCTCTCAGCCTGTCCTCATAGCAGAGCTGCTCCAGCCCTCTGATCATCTTCGTGGCCCTCCTCTGGACCTTCTCCAGCAGTTCCATGTCCTTCCTGTGCTGGGGGCTCCAGAACTGCACACAGTACTGCAGGTGGGGTCTGAGGAGAGCAGAGTAAAGGGGGAGAATCCCCTCCCTTGCCCTGCTGCTAATGCCTCTCTTAATGCAGCCCAGGACACGGTTGGCTGTCTGAGCCACGTGTGCACACTGTCGGCTCATGTTGAGCTTGTTGGCTCATGTTGAGCCAACATAGTTCATATATGTATATATTAAAAAGCACAAAGCAAAACAAAAAAAAAAAATTAGGTCACAAGTCTACTGGTTCTCCTGTTTGAAGAGCAAGAATTAGTGAAATGGGAGAGCATTCACACTGTGCTGTTTTGTCTAAATAGAAGGACATCCACTATTATATGCCAAAGTGCATGAGTAGTGTCTATCCTTTTTGTTTAAATATCTTGACCCCAGCTGTTCAAAACCACACCACTCTATGTAGAATCAAGAAGAAAGTCATGGTTACACGGTAGTGTTTCTGTACAAGTTCATTGTCATCCCCTTCAAGTTCGACTTGCTGAATCAGTAACCAAGTATCAGTATGGGAGAGAAATGTATCTTCAGCTGTTAATCCACAGGATCTGTCCTTCACCAGCTCAGGAGTCTGATTTGAACATAGAAAGCTGCTTTGCCAAGCCACACTAAGAAGCTGTGTAGTGTGAATTTAAGTGGCATGCATCGGAATAAAATCACTTCCACTGGGGCAGAAAGTCAATGCTCGTTAATGAGGGATGGATGATCAAGATCTGAGTGTCAGCCAGCTATACCTAGGTATCATCCTCAGTGCAGACCACCACCTTTTTAATTAGAGAAGATAAAATCATATAAATAAAAATGCTGCCTGAAGAAGATACTGGGTTTACACCATTTGAATTAGCCTTTGACCTCATCTTGAGGCCCTGCTCTATCTTAAGCTTAGATTAATTTCTACAGATACATAATACCTGCCCTGTAACTTAAAATCTTACAATGTGATAGTCTGTCTTCTGCAAGCAGGCCAGTGCTTCCCAAATGATGCCAAGCATGTCAGGCTAAAGAAAAGGAGGGTGTCTTTAAGACTTCTTTATTGAACCAGCTGTATCTGTGGTTTCATGCTACTCCAGGATCTTTAAGTTTAGTCTGGGTAATAATTTACAACGGGCAAAATGCTAAATAACTCTCTAATACCATGTGTAGTAATTCCCCTTATTTTCAGGAAGACAGTGTGAAGGAACTGCAAAATAGTGTTTTCTTTTTTATATCTCTCTTGGTCTCAGGACACCTGGTAAAGGGCTGTACATTGAAGACCTAATATATCCACCGAACTCCAAGGGAAGAGTTTTCATAACTTAGATTGGTGTTGGCCAAGACCCCAAAGGCTCATTCTGTTGCTGGAGGTTAGAATCCAGCAGAGACCTCTGAGGACCAAGTGGCTCTGCAGAACGATCTTTTATCACACTGTAGCTCTTACAACAGTACATGTACTTATAATGATAGATAAGTATTTACGTGTACACAGACCTGCAGCACAGTAAGTCTTCAGTAAAGGCAAACGGCTGTAAGCAAATGAGATAGAATCACAGAATTAACCAGGTTGGAAACGACTTTGAGTCCAACCTATCACACAACACCTTCTAATTAACTAAACCTAAGTGCCTTATCCAGTCCCCTTTTAAACACCTCCATTGACAGTGACTCCACCACCTCCCCAGAAGCGGTTTCCCTGTTGACGTGAAAGGCAGCAAATTGAGGCAGTATCTTCTAGTACCACCCAATTTTGAGTTTGTCAGTTTGTAGTTGCCCAGCTTAAAACTTTTGAGAATTACACATTCATTCTCTATGAGCTTTTGTTTCCTACAGAATGTGCATGCTTTTGAAAATCGATTATTAGGTTAGCACCTGAAATCAACAGACATTTTTGGAACTACATACTTGTCACCAGCATTTTCAGCATCTCTCACCCTAGCAGTGAGTGTCATTCTAAGCATGTCTTCTTAGCAGTTGACAGTGTGACTGTAGTATATGGGAAGTTAAAAATGTAGCTGTCAAACAGCTGACTTATATACTGTTAGCAGTGCAGCCTTAGGATGACATAATTTAGTACTAGCTGGGTGTAAAACACACATCCAACTGGATGCTAAAATGAGCGTCTTGCTGGTGCAACTACAGTTATCAATACCCGAGCTAATTACTATAAAATGAGTTTTGATGTGCCTGCATGAAGAGCAATCCTATCTTTGAAGGCAGCATCTTTGACCTCAGTACCTTAATACGATTCTTGGGATTGCATGTTGCTATTTTGTAAATTAAAGCAATTTTTCTTATAGATTGAATGAATTTGGAATTCAGTGTCATTGATTTTAGAGAAGACGATTTAGACATAGTAGTTTATTAAACTGAAGGATTGGGATCCAGCTTAGCTATTTGCAACCTCTGGCCATTTTAAGTCCTGGTCATTGGGTTGCTAAATTGAGGTGGATATTTACATTATTATCTGCTGCTCCCCATGCCACCTGAGAAATGGTGTTCAGTCTCTATAGTTAATGCGTGGTGTTGCATTCCATTGACATACTTTTAGGCACTCTAGAATACAGTTCTGGTTCTCAACTGCCTAGCAGTTAGACAGCCTCATCATGGTGAGGGCAGAAGGATATAGGTAAGTTGTCTTTCAATCCTAAAATGGACCTATAAAAGCTGCACTGGTATTAGAGCATTGCAGGGAACCCCACGACAATGAATGTGAGTGAGTTTGTGCATTCTGTGTGGCTTCTTTTTAGTCTCTGCCTGCGTACACATGCAGACGCACGCTTGTGCACTTACAGGCAGACTAACCTTCCATCAGCATTTCTCCCCAGCTATGTATGTATAATTCATATTCCATGTCACTGGTGCCAGCAAAGCACTTTTTCTGTATTATTTTCTCCAGCAGCAGGGTAATGCAGCACTGCTGATGGACTAGAAGGTACTGGTGAGGAAATACAGTAATGGACATGGTGCATTAAAATGTCAAAAGGGGGGGGAAAAAAATGAGGCAGAAATGTGGATTTTTAATTTATTTTTTAAAAAATAATAATAACATAAATAAAAAACAGGGATCTTTTAGGTGTTTCAGATCCTAGAGCATATTTTCCAATCTTGAAACATCGGTTTAAAATTCTGGTGGTGATTTTAAAAGCCGTGGTTATGTAGCAGGAAGACATGAAGTGCTACAGTAAAACCTACCGGCTTGAATCCCTGGAGAGAGTAGATATTTTCCATTGTTTTCCTCTTTCCCCTTAAGCTTGAAGGTGCTGTTCTTCTCTGCTGGGAAGTGCAGTGAAGTTCAGGAAGGTTAAGTACTCATTCTGGTTTCTTTGCTTATTCAAACCAGGCTACTTCTAGATGAAAGACTGCCAACTGTGAAATCCCCCAAGTAAACTAGGCTGAGATAGGACTGGTAGCCGTAATTGGAGCTAGTGCCCGGGCATGTTATCTCTTGCCTTTAGAATAAGCCCCAGCCAGAAAGGCTCCTTCTACCGGGTCTTTTATTTAGCGTTGGGTCACAGGGAAGCAGTTACTCCTGTTCAAATTCAGGCCATTTACAGTTCTCCAGTCTGAAGGTGTTTGGTCATTTCCCCTCCACTCTGCTCCTCGGAACACTCCGAGGTTTCAGACTTCCTTTGGGAATTCTGATGGCTCACCCAGAAATGAGTCCCACTTTGCTTTCTGTTAGTGATGACTGAATATCGAGGCAGTACATTCCAGTCCATAGAACTACATTTGGCCTCCAAAGTAAAAGTTAAAAAAAAAAATAAAAATCCACATGTAGTTTGAGCTGGTGTTTCTTCCTGGACTAAATGACCGCATAGTATTTCAGTGAACTCCAAATAGCTGCTGTACTTGCTCCACCTGAGGCTGGTGGTGTTTCAGTAATGGGTGGAGTTTTTTCCTTTCTACACCAAATTTCTGTGATTTGAGGGCTGAAAATCTAAATTTTAATGCTTACTGCAACTGTAATGTCTAAGGAAGCTATTAATCAGTATTGACATATTTTCCTTCTAAAAGACCCATGCTTTCTTGGCTCTTGATGAGCAATAATAATTTATATCAAGCTCATTTAGTTTCATTTATTTTTTAAAAAGGATTCTTCCTTTTCCCGTTTTTTGGCTTTTGAAGCAGAATGACATATGTCTTTTTTTTACCTACAGTGTATTATGCAGGATAAAGCACAATTTATCTTACATGTATTTATTATAGTAAAGGAAGAGATGGAAATCACAGTTCTGTGATTTCTTTATTTTTATCAGAGATGCATTTTGTACATCATCTCAAAATTGCTGATGAAATCATGTAAGGATTGGAAGAAACTTTACATGCTGAGCAAACCAAAGCCATTTCTTATGAGAGACTAGGAGAAATAAATTTTTATCTGGAATTTTGTTTTACTAAAAGGTAAATCGATCATTTTGGAGCCCTGGATGTCATCATGCTGCAGAGCTTGTGCAGGCAACCAGTCATTTGGGGAGGCATTTTTTTTCTTCTTTGGTTATTCATCAATCAAGTAGACTGCTGTGTGCTGTTCGTGCCATTAGAGATTAACCACAGACCTCAAGAGTCCTACTCCTTCCCTCCCTTGGAAAGTAACCATTCTTAAATTGTGAAAGCAAGAGTATGTTGGGAAGGAAAGGGTGATTTTCAGAGTTATGAATGAGAATTTTCATTCATCTTAAGGAGACTTCTAATTGTATTATTATTGTGTCAGGATTATTTTTTGCTTGATTTGGTTATTTCAGAGGGCCATTGCCCTCTATAGAAGTACTAATTATTTTGAACAAAATTGCAGTGTAGGACTTTGTGTAGTTTATTGGCATTCTGTCTCAAAGTCAGGTGTTACGTAGAAATTCTGTACCTCAGAGGAAAGGTGAACTTTAGAGCATTAAGGATGCAGTACTTCATTAATTGTTATTGTATATGGAAGTAAAGAATAAGGAAAAGACTTTAGACTGAGCACTTTTTCTTGGGTGGCAAGAATCATTTTAGATGAGGAAACTGAATTTCACACTGTCTGTTAGCCAGAAAATCTACTAGTGTAAATCACAGCAGTAGGCAGAGAAAGGGGTGAAAAAATGGTAGAAAACACAAACACACACAAAGCAACAACTGCCAAAAGAAGAAACCCAACCCACAAGCAAACAAAAACACATGCCAAAAGGGAAAAATAACCCACTTAAAAACTGGTAGAATAGGTATCTGTTTAATGGGACTAGTGAAGAAAGCTAATCCTGTGACTGTCCTGTGTGATGTGGCACATACATACTTTGTACAAGACTGAGACTGAAGAGATCAAGATATTTGTGGCAAATGGAGAGACATAAAAAATGGTAGGAGGATTCCAAATTTTAGAATAGTTAATACTTTAGGTTGTTTTACAATGGTTATAGTTGAAAGAAAATTAAATTTGTAGCCATGCACTTGGGGAAACATGAGTGGGAAGATCACTCCACTGTATTGATAAGAGTTCAAATAGGAGCATCAGTTTTAACTGGATGTATACCTAAGAACAGTGACATCCAGCACTAAGATTGTTTTAAAAGCTGACCAGCAGTCTAACTCATTAAATACCTGTTGCAGTTGGCACAGTAGGCTTTGGACATCTTCTGAGCCAAACATGAAGAGCCAGCTGAAACCACCACAGGCAAATATACCACATTGTTCTTGTGAAACTGTCTGCATTGCCAAAGTGCCGAGACTGATGGTAATAGTGGTAGTAATAATATTGATAAACATGTAACAGCTCCAGGCTATTGGGCAAAGATAGGTAATTGAAAATGTGTCTGTTGGGAAATCCCTTTGGAGAAGTTCCTCGCCATGCTGCTGCACACGCACAGTTGCATTCAGCGTGCTGTCAGCCAGATGACATTTTACTATGAAAAGACACACTGAAGAGCTGGCATGAAATGATTAGGATTTTATTAGATTTTCAGTTGGTTGCCAGCACAGTGAGCTCCGTGGGGCCGCGCTGCTGCTCAGAAACAGTTGCAAGGATGTGCCTCGAACATGGTTAGAACACGGTGAGAGGCAGTATGAGGTCTGCACCGCGGTGGGAGCGGAGTGAGCTCAGGGGTCAAACCATTCCCAAAGCAGTGCCCACCAGAGGAAATTAAATTAGTATAGCACACAGTGTGTCCTTAGCTTCCTGGAGGTTTTTAGCACCACACTTTGGTGACCTTGGCTGGTCATGTGCTGGGAACAGACTCTTACCCACTTTCAAGTAATCGTTCTGGGAGAGAGTTCATAGGCCTTCCGACTTTTTAATACAGCTATTTATAATCATGCACAAAAATAGAAGGTGCATGGTGAGAGAGTCATACGAGTCAATCCCATTTTGATACCGAATCACACTGAGTTAAATCACCCTTCTTGCCTTCCTGGTCTTGCCTTGACTGCATCATACCATACAGGGCAAATTTCTTTTTTTGCTACAAACCCAGTTCATGTATGGTTCTGCTTTACAGGAAGATTACAGCAGCCCTTTTTTAACCCAGCACACACTCCACTCGAGCTAAGAAATGTATTTTCTCAAGGCTGGGATATTATGTGTGATGAGGACAGTGTGCAAGCAGATACTGTTTAAAACCATATTGTCAGGAAGGCAGGCAGGGGTCACTAGGAGCAGAGCTTCAGTGGGATTACAAGCCCGTTTGACTTGGCCCACTTTTCAGTAGTTTTGTGTTTTCTGTCACATAGAATTACATTGTATTTACCCAGTACAGATTGCACCAAATACAGAGGCTTGATTTGTTCTTATGTAATAAATTCAAAGACAAAGGTCCTGCTGCTTTTGTAAGAATGTCACATAATAAAGACATTTTAGGGAATCCCTGTGAGTTTGAAAACTGGTGATCAAATGCTGTGGCCACCATGAAATTCAGATGAAAAAAAAACTGTTAACATAGGGAAGAAAAAAAAAAAAAAAAGAAGAAATAAAAAGAAACAAACCCCACAAAGGTAAATTGCTGCATCTTAAAACCAACCAAACAAAAATGTATTTAAAAAAAAACCAAACTCCTACACTATTTCAGTTTTTCAGTCACACACCTTTATTCATTAGGATCAAATGAAGTTAAGGATTTATTTTTCTGCAGGTATGTGCTATGTTTTCTTCACTGAATTCAACTACATTTATTATTCTTTTGGCCATAATTTGGACCATTCTTATTCTTGGATCTCTTCCTCTCTTTCTGTTATGTGTAAAATAGGATAGGAAGATTTATTCTGATCTCAGTATGTGTTCAGTAATACAAATGTAGTGTAGTTAACGGCACTGGTACTCATGACTTATACACACCTCTTATGTTACTGTTCCAGTGCTTGATGTGGTGTGACACTCCTGTGTTTTATTGGGTTTTAAATGTCTACCAAATAGGTAGCCTATCAAGCAGATATTTTTGCTTGGAAATGGTTAATGTGATGGCAATAGCATGTAAGCAAACAGTAAGTTTCTGTCTCTGCTTCACTGAGGGGCTGAGCATTGAATCAGCCTTGTAGGAACAACTAATGTTTCAATTCCTTCTCCTTCCATGATTGTTTCTTAGTGAAAGCTAAATGGTGATGATGCCAAAGGCACAAGTATTTGCGTAGTCAGAAGAAAAAAGAATATATTTAGAAAGGCTATTTCTGGTATTCTTCCAAAAAGTATCTTACCAAATAATCTTTAGACCAGCCAGACAAAGAAAACAGGCAGTGTGCTTGGTCAGACTGCAGTGGATTGTAAGGTGCTGTGCACTAGCACGTAATCGTGGTTCTGGGAAGTTATTCCCCATTTTGGCATTGCCATTTAGGCCTAGTCATTGGGAAGAGGAGTTTGGTGTTGATGGACTGTCTGCAGACACACACGTGCACACACACACCCCCTAGTACAGATCTGGATGCATTTTAATCTGTGTTTCCTCATGATTTGTCAGTGTCAGTGCGTTTCAGGGCTCCGCCTTTTCACACACACATGCAAGTGTGTCATACCACCAGCTTTTGTGGTTGCTTTTCAATGTTATCATGAGTGGGAAGCTTCCCTGCTGAACAGGGGAGGAACTGTAAGTCCAGGTTTGTACACTTAGAGTAGCAGCTAACGAATAGAATACTTATCTTTCACATACAGCGATGTTACATTTCTTTATTTGCCTGTGAAATGTCTTTAATGCTGTTTTATAGCTGCTCAAGACAATATTTGGATTTGATGTGACTTGGCCTTTGCTAGAAGTGCTTGCACCAAGGAATTTCCAGTCAGAGCAAAGTTGGGCTTTATTTTCCCTTACTGTCTCTCCCTCCTCCAGTTCTGCCATATCCCTCAGGGATTCCCTCATATCCTTTTCCAAGGAAGCCCATAATGTAGCAAGAAAGAAAATCCATAACAAAAGAGCATATGTATCTGCATGCACATGTTTATGTGTAAATTCTCTGGGGAGAAAGCATTCACAGGTCTCACTCCTGAATTACTCTCATTATAATAACCCATTTGGTGTCAAAGTATGACAGATTATAAGCGCTTAAGGCTAGTCCCAGCTCAAGACAGATTTAAATAAAGTACTTCTGGTTATTGTGCAGGTCAGTGTGTTTAAATAACAACCCCTCAAATCATACTTTGACATTTAAAAGAGAGAGGAAATATTGTCATGCTGCAGACCTGGCACAGATAAGCACAGGGCAATTTGGTCAGTACACTGTGATTTGTGACTGCAGCCTAACGCAGTCATTTTCACAGTTTGTAATCAAGTAGCCACCTTAGCAGTGTGTCAGCATTAAAAAAAAAATGTTCCTTTAAAAATGTTTACAGAAATTACTCCCCTGAGGTACTGCAGTGCATTCGCTGCAAAACCAATGTAGGTTAAAGATCTGCAACAGAAATGGGCAAACTTCCATGAGCTTATGGGCTTTCCCCCCCCCCCAGCCAATTGCTCAGGTGGTCAAGTCACAGTAACAGGGTGAGTTTTCAGGTCCAGTGCCTAGGGAAGGATAACTGGGAGAAATCCTGATATTATGTGAGTGCTGTGGGAAGTGTCAGGAAGCACTGTGCAGAGGTGCCTAAATAATAATTAGTGCAAGCTTGTGGCCACTAGGATGTGCGAGTGAGGTGTGACTCGGTGGCAGCTCCTCCCTACCTGAGCTGTGTGCCTATCCAGGCTCTGGTCCTTGCAGCATCACTACTTCAGCATCACCCCACTGTGCCATGCTGCTGGACTGGGGGTTGCCCAGCTGTTGGCCAGAGTAGCAGCCTCAGAGCGTGGTCCTGCCTGACGGCAGAGTGCACAAGCAGAGGAACTGTGGTAGCACCCTGCTTTTGAGGCTCCCCTGTGCACCTCTTCCTTCTTTCAGCCAGGCTGAAGGCTTCATGTTCATGCTGAAGAGACCTTAAGTGTGTGTATCCTGGGATTAGCAGCTTTCTGTATGTTCCTCTCTGTTTTTCTCCTTCGTCTGTTTTGATCTCCTGGATCTGAAAAGCTCTGGCATTTAGGGAGGACACTTCCAATCCTTGTAATTTCTTTATTTCCATCTACTCTCCCCTCCATTTCCATCTTTTCTGCCCCAAACTCTTCTAACCCGCAGTTCTTCTAGACTGTCTTACCTCTGAAGCCTTCTGCTGTTCCTTACATGTTTCCACAATCAGCTTGCCCCTGTGCTCATGCATAATGCAGCGTTTCTCTGACCAGTACATTTTCTAATGTGTTGTCTGCATGCAGAAGTGTCAAGTACTGGGATTTCCCTCATTCTCTGGAAGAGTAGCTACATCTCACCATGAAGACATTTTTTTCATTGTGTTCAATAATATTAAAGTGTTTCTTCTACTAATTTCTTCCTATTATTCATAATTACTACATGTGTCATCCCTAAGAAACCCAGCCATTGCTGTTTATGTGGTAAATACTGTAAAACCACATGCTTGACTGAGTTTGTTCTGCTATAGAATTCATAGCCAGTCAGTTAATTTTTGCCATTAGATGTCACTATGTGTACAGCAGAGTGTTTTTAAAAGATTTGGTTTTTTATTTAGCATCCCAGAAAAATGAAGGAGGGACTCGGGAGACGTAGGAGAGAGATTGGTAGTATGCTTTGACATAACTACTTAAACGGTATGTTGGATTTGCCTTTACTAAAGACAGCACAGAAGGAAACATAAGATTTTTGACTTAAGTCCAGAACCAACAGATGATGCTGTGACCTTAAGCATATATAAATATGTTTAGCAGCTGCTGTGTAACATATTTATAAGTGTTTAGTGACCTGGAGGTTAATCAAAATGAGTTTGGTGATCTCAGCTCAGTTCTTAATGGACTCCACTTCATATTATAGCACTGATGCAGCACAATTTGTCACAGTTGGCAGCCTTTACTCAAAGGAGGCCCACTGTGGAGTGAGAATTAAAGGCTGAAGTAATACCTGATAATTTCTCCCTAAAGAAACTTTCCATTCCAAGCCATCATAGGACGGACTATGTGGAGTAGCTCTGTATTGCACACTGCACCCAGTCTCAGGATAAAATAACATTTACTCTTCAAAAGATGTTGCCTTTCAGCATTACTGAATCAGCTCAAGCATGCTGCAGTCAGTGCTTTGGTAGGGGACTAGGGAAAGACAAAGTTCTGCCAGGGAGAGTGCTGAGCCTTTTCACTTGCTGGGCTCTTTCCAGAGATGCAGAGCTGTGTCTGTTCCAAATGCAGCATTACATGGGAGGATGAAAGGGAAAGGTATTGCCTTGCCAGATTAAATTTTGGAATTGGGTCCTGCCATTCAGGTCTTTTAGACTTCAGTTGTTTCCTTGCTGTCCTTGCCAAAGCTAGTATATTCTTTTTATTTAATTTCCACTCTCCATCTAAACTGGAAATAGTTTCCTGATTTTGAGTTGTTGTATGGGAGTATGCTTTTATGAGCTACAATTAAGACCGATGTCCATAGTGGGTAACGTGAAATAGGTTGTACCTCAATTTGAGACAATGAACAGTGCCACAGCTTAGATGATAAACGTGCCATAAGAGGTAGTAGTATTGAAATATTAGTAGATAAGGACCAGTTTCAGCTTACCTGCAAGGTAAGGTGTATTTTTAAAGCAAAAGAAGGACTTTGATGGCATAGATACCTGTAGAGACTTCAGTCTTTTCTTAAAGTGTAAAAATGCACTAGCACACTTTCTTCATCTTAACTAGTAACTTAATCCAGTAATTGAAAGGATCTTGCTTATCCAGCATAGAAAAGACTTCTGGGTTAACTGCATGTGTTGAAATATAGCCATTTCCAGCTAAGAAGGGAGGGGGGTGTTTAAGATTCAGTATTTACATAAGAAAAGCTTGATTGTGTGACTGAAATCTTTAAAAGCAGTTGCCAAATGGTCCTGCTCTTCTCTCTTCCCTTTGTAATTTTCCCTTGGAGCATTAGACCACTGTGCATTTTAAATCCTTCCCCTCTGCTACTAGTTGCGAGTTTCATCAGGGAAATGACATTGTATGGCAGTTGTCTCCTTCATATCAAAAGAAAGCCTTTGCCTCTTTGCAAGAGTGAAGTAAAGTTTGTCTTCAGAAAGCAAAGGACAAAACTGAATTGGAAAAAGATGCTTTATTTAGATAACACGTTCTCTTTTGCTTTGAAGAAATTCACAATGCGTCAAGAAAAATTAGACCAAATAGTGCTTTAATTTTCTTCCTTCTGTACCTCCTGAAAAAAAAGAAATCCGTTTCCACCAATTGCATTAAGAACCTGCCATGGGTTTGGAGAAGGCAAGAATCCATTAAAGTTATTGAGAGTTGTTGATTTGGGGCTCGTCTGTTTTGTTTGGATGATACAATATATATCACATAATGAAAAGTAGAATTTATACAAAAACTGTCATCTCGCTACCAGTACGTGCAGCTTTTCTTTCCTCTAAGATAAAATTTAAATGCCTTGGGTCTTGTGAGGAAAAAATACCTGGCAGGCACCAAAGCTAAGTACAAGAGATCTCCCTTCTTGTCTCTTTTATTTGGAAAAACTTCCAGGGGATATATTGAAGAAACAGGTGAGAGTTTTGTATTTTCCTGTGTAGGCTATGAATGTAAGTAATGTGTTCTTACATATAGACATATATATATATATATATAGAGAGAGAGAGAGAGGGAGAGGGGAAAAGAGAGCTATGATTATTTAAGTATATATATCCATATCATAATATGTGCAGTTTTCAACTATACCAAGGTAGGTAATTGTATTATGCATTAAAAGAAGATAAGTTTCTTCTTTTCAGTTGTATCATGCATTACATTGAGTTTTTCTTTTTACTTGGATTGTATTTTTTCCCTTGTGCCTCAGTTTGTCTATAGAGTTTGATAAATGAAGTACGACCTGTACTTTGATACATTTTAGAACTTAAGAGTAGACCAAAGTTTAGCCTTCAAAAATATGGGTCTGAAAAATCTTCACATCTGAAGATGTGGAGAATTAAGTAAGAGCTTCATTTAGGGCAGTTTTTCAAATAAACTTAAGGGTCACTTAGGAAAAGCATTATACAGGTACATTATGCAGGATTAATTTTCAGAGCAAAAAACCAGTTCTGCTGAGGCTTCTTGTTTCAACAAAGTGCAGTATGTTTGTGGTCTTTTTTGAAGACTGGACATAGATGGTGTGTACAAAAGATGAGCATCATATTCAACGTGGTAACGTCAGATACAGAAATCTGAAACAGATTCCATGGTACCCATTTTTCTTCTGGTCACCTCACTGATTTTGAAGCTGTAGCAGGCAAGGATTTCTACTACACAGTCAAAACTGTGATTCGCTGGGATTTTTTTTATGCCAATGCTAGGTTCTGGTTTTGACTTTGCTGTCTACTCATAGAATAAAGAATGAGTTGTATTTTTTTCTGATTGGTTGTGATATACAAGGACATTGTATACACCATTTGAAAGGTGTCTTCAGTCCAATTCTGCCTCAGATACACAGAGGCTAATTCAAGATTAATACAACACTTTCTGTGTAGGTGAAATGAACTAATTGTGTGCCTTCTCCTTAGCTATTCTCAAACAACAGGAGATGTACTCGATGACAAGCCACAGCACTTTCAGGAGCAAGGTACATAATGAGACATTGTGCGTGTGCTCTTTCTTCTTGTAGGCAAGGCAATTTTCCTGCCATGAATCAGAGTGGTATTATGGGATCCAGCTCCCCCTACACTCAGCCGATGAACAACAGCTCTGGCTTGATGAACCCGCAGGCTCCTCCATACAGCATGGCGCCTAACATGGTGAACAGTTCAACAGGTAATGGTGGGTAACCTTTCATCAGTGCCTTTCCCCCATAAATCTACTTAACAATACCAACCCTGGGCTGACGGCACAGGGGCAGCCTTCTTCGTTTGATTGATCCCTGTTGGGTAGTTTGGAGTGATTTGAAGCTAGGCTAAGCTTCACATTTTTTTGTGCGGTAGCTCATACATTTTTCATGCAGTCCTTTTGCACAGCATGTAGATGAGTACAATGTTTTGAACAGTTCCAGCAACACCTCGGACTCAGTTTGACGTAGGTGTTGACTAGCAAGTATATGTGTATTTGTGTGTATGTGTCTGCAAGAGAGGGAAGGATAAAAGCCTCATCCTTTAAGAGATTGCCATTACTTTTCAGTGTCTTACTTTCTAAGATTGCATTTTCAGATGTATAATGTGGTACTTGTTTAAAAAAAAAAGAGACGTGCACCTGCTCGGACTCAAAGATGCTGTAAATTGAGCACTTCAAAGACTCAGTCTCCTCTGAAAACATAGGCCATATTTACTGTTTCCAAAATCCATATAACCATATATAGGATTCCTTCATTTACTGGTTTAAGTATCAATATATGAATTTAATATTCTTTTTCTTTTTTTTTTTTTTTTTACATTTATTTATTTTTTTAAAGCATATTCAGTGTAGGTGCTGGATTTATCCTTCATGTCATGACTTGTGAATTCAGAATTATTTGCAGCTTTGTGTGTGACAGAAGGTAGAGGTGAATGTAGTTTGGTGCAAACATTTTATAGTCCATATTCAGCTTGAACTCCTAACAATTATCCTCCATCAAGATAATACTTTAGTAAAGATCAATTCTTTGATTGGGGTGGGTTTGGATGGAGTTCTAATGACCCTGAAGTGGAACCTCACAAATACTTATTCCAGTTATGGAGTTTCTGTGCATGCTTTACTGATTACATTAACCCTTTTTGAAAGGTTGAGGTGGGACTTTTTCTGAAAGCTGGACAAATTCTACTATGGTGATTTGCTGTTGTTTCTTAGCTGGTTTTGTTTCTAGTTCTGTTTATTTCTTTAAAGAGGTCTGCCACTTAAATAGTACCTTATAACGAGCCTGTGTTTCGGTATGTTCCTTTTTGCACTGCTTAGCCTGTTCCGTTCCATCATCCTTTTCCTCCTTCCTTGTCTTTCTACCCTATCAATTTTCTATGTCCCTGCTTCCTGGACAGAAAATGGCCACTGTGGTATTCCAGTATCTATTTAGCCTTTTTTCCTCTACATAGGAGCTCCTGAGACAATTAACAGTGTGCTTATTTTTCAATAATTTTATGTTACTGTTTTGTTTAGCAAAAGAAACAGAAAGGAAGCTGTTAATCAGTAAAGCTTTTTTATTTTTTTAAAGAAAAGCAAAAAAAAAAAGAAGAGCTTTTTCAGTGTTGGCTTGAAAGCCATTGGTTAGTCCAGACATTACACTTCACCATCTGGATGTAGAGGGAAAAGCTATTGAAAAGACCATTAGATAATAGCTTGCTTTTCCCCCACCAGAGCTGTCCCAGGTAATATTATGTTTTGTTTGTGTAGTTATGTGTTTTGTCTGGCTTGCTGAAATAAAATTACTTCTGAGCTTTGAAACTGTGCTATAAATTCTGTTTTGCTATTAGCAGAAGTAATTTTTCCCCCTTTTCTTTTGGCCCCCAGAGCTGCAAAAATAACCAAGAGCAAACAGATGGCAGAGTGCCCTGCCTAAGAAGATTTATGTATTCCTAAGGAATAACCAGTTTAAAGGAAGATTCACAGAGGTTTTTTGTTCAGATAATTCAGCCATTCGTTATTTCATACAGTGGAAATCTGTTCAATGCAAGGCCATTTATCCTAGCAGTCTTTTGTATGGGGTAGTCATACTCTTTTTATTGTGTTATGCATTCTGAAATATTGGATTTTTAATAATTTAAACATTTATCAGGTTTTTTTTTTTCTGCCAGTGCATTTGTGAGGTTTTCTTTTGTTCCAGTTTTATTAATTCACAGATTACCCAATGGAAAGTCAGTATGAGATGAACTGGATGAGTTCAGTGCACCTCTTTTCCTCAGTGTGAACAGGCATGCACCCAGATTGCTTTAAGCAGCTGGCCTCCAAGAACACACAGACAGTGTTGATATGGGTCTGGGGGGACACCAAAATTGAAAATCAGGCATGAATATACAGCTAGGGGCACATGCAATGGAAATTCTTTTTTTCCTCCTATTCTGAAAGGCTGAGCTTAAGACAAGTGTAAATACAATAAGTAAAGCTATAATGGCTTGAGGTGGGGGAGCATTTCAGGGTTGGTTCTGGTGCTGCTTCTGATGAGGTGGAGAACTTGTAGGTGATACCTTCTTACAGATTTGAAAACAGGATTTTCTGTGACACTAAGACTTCATTTATCTGGCTCTTGAGGCTTTTTCCCTGCTAATTTTAAGTCAAACACCTGTTGGATAAACCAGATCAATGAGTGGGACCAAAACCAAATGCAACTGAGTGGCTGCTGCTGGAGTGAAATGTGCATTAGTTAACTTGCTCACATACACTAAGCATGAGCAATTGTGTTTTCCATTATAAGCCAATGAAAAAGTAAGGTAAGCAATAGGCAGAAGTTGGTTTCTTGGTTGTCTGGGGTTTGGAAAGTGCAGTTGTGTTGCCTGTTTTGAGGGAGGAAGGTAGGTTTTGGTTACAGTCAAATGCACTTTTAGGTTTTTGCTCTCAAATACAGAAGATTGCTGATGCTGATGGAATTGTTTCTGTATGGTTTTGGAGCTTCAATACAACTAAATATAACACTGGTTTTGCCACTTGTTTTTAGCAGTATTTATAACTCCTTATTAATGGTTGATCCTGTGGGTTTTTTGGTTTTTTGTTTTTTTTTTTTTAATTAATGTCCCAACTGAAAGGAAAATCGTGTTGCAGTTATGCATCCTGGTACTTCAACAGTGACTGTGGATCAAAGAACAGATCACCAGCTTCTGCTGATGTAGAGTAGTTTAGGAACACAGAAATTATGAGATCAAAGAAGACAGATCCTTCTGATGAAGTATCCTATCCCTAAAAATAACAAAAGCTTCAAGAAAAAGTGCCAGAATCCCTTCACAATTATGGAACAAACTGCCATTCAGAAAAACTGGATAAACTCCTTCTGTTATATGAGTTCACATTTCCCATATATATTTTTTAGATTTATTTCCCCTTTTTTTTTTTTTAATTCAAGCTTTAAAAATATATATTACCGAAAATAAACTTAAACCCCTCAACATAAATAAAATAATAATTTCAGTGAAAATTATGTTTAAATAACAAAAAATTATAATACAGAGATTTCCGTATTATACTTACACAGAAACTGGCACTTGTAATCTCTGCTGCTTCTGAAAATGAACAAACAGCAAAAAGGCATTAGACTCTTTACTGGCACAAGGTTCTTTACCTAATTTCACTTCATCTGTCCTACTGAAACTCTCCATTTTCCAGGTATTATTATTCCCAACAAGTTTTTTAACATCGTGATACTTCTCTTGTAGAAGTTCACATTTTATGTAATTTTCACTAAAGAAATTAAAAGGATGCTCTTAAAATTAACATTAAAAATAGATGTGACACTTACCTTTTCATATTGTTATCTATATTTCACTTTTTATTTATTCAGATGAACCTCTGATAAATAAAGCAATCACATTCATGAACATGAAGCATTCTTAACCAGTCTTAATTGGCTTTCTCTGTTTTGCAGCTTGGTTACATTTTTCTGAATGCCTCTATTTCACTGTTTTTTTTTTTTTCTCTAGTGAATATCTTTGTATGAGCTTTTATGTAGTGATACTTTTATAAGTATTCCATCACCTATAAACAAGCAATGACTCTGAATCAAGTCTAATCCTGGCACAGAGGCACCAAAACTGCATGCACTTGTAGTTCCCTCAGATGAAACCTGGTAGGCAGAAAGGAGGTGCAATGCTGAGATCCTTGGTGGCCCATTCATCTTTTTCAGATAAGGTATCTGAACACCTTGGGCTGTGTTTTTTCCCCAGAGGTGGGTGATTATTTGTGGCAGGAAGTTAGGCAACACTGTTGTTCCTCTTCTGTTTATCCTGTGGGCATAAAAACAGTGGTGATCCTCATGCCAACACCATATGAGGCACAGATTTGCTGCTTTTTTTTTTTTTTCCTTTTTCATTTTTTATTCCAGAATGAGAGTAGAAGGGGTAGAATGAAGGAAGCAGAGTCTTAACAAAGCATGTAATATTCTGTTTTGTAGAGTGCGATTTGTTATTGCACTAGCAATAAAGAGAAAAACAATGTTTGTGTATTTCTGCTCCTACAATATTTCTTCATCTTCTGGGACTGACATAGAAGACTTTAGCAAAAAAGAATTTTTCACTGCAGTTTTGCTCATGTCAATATCTGCCTTTGAGTACATTCAGTGTGGAATAGTTAATTCAGGACCTTGACCCATACTTCCTTTTCAAAATCATTCTGGCTCTTAAATTCTTATAATAAGCCAGAGGCTAGTACTTGAAACCTATTCACAGTGCACTACAACACTTTTAAGTCAAGATTTCCCTGTCATCCTTCTCTCTAAAATGTTTTATCCCTTGGTCTGCACTTCACACACAGAATTATTAGTACCTGTGTCGAAGGAGACCGTGTCTTATTTCAGTGGTTTCGTGACAATAACAGTATTTCACTGCTCAGAAAGGGTCACAACAGTGTTCTTGCTAAAAAAAAAAATGTGAAGGAATGTCTTCTTGCAAATCACTGGAGAGTACATTTGCAAGAAGTTATAAAACAGCATTTCAACAGCGGATAGAAAAGTAGCTATGAAAGCATCTTAGGTAAAAGCTATATGGAAACTACACAACTCCGTAGTTCGGTAATAGAATTCTTGCAGTTCTCCTCTTACAGGTAGAAAGAAAATTTGTAGATTAAGTAAATAATTTAGAACAAAAAGCGAAACAGAATTTGGGAAACCTTTTTTTTTTTTTTTCCCCCTAATTGTTTCCAATTCCTGATAGTTATATTTTGCATATACCAACAGGAAATATTCAAAAGCCTGAATAAATTGGTATTTTGACATTTCTAAGCATGATTAGTATGAACAGTATGTGTGTGGTAATTTGTAGACTAGACTTCCTTGCCCTTTACAGGAGGTGATAACTTTAACCTCTCTAGAAAACAGATTTTCTTAAGGAATTCTGATGGAAACAGGACTACCAGGAGTGGGCACACTTATTATATTCTTTGTAACAGAAATGCAGTGTGCCAACTGTGAGAGCAGTAGAGCAGCAAGGTATCAGGGGAGGATTTGGCCATGCAGAATTCTGGTGAAGAATAGTGGTTGTTAACTTTGCTTTGTTTGACCTCTCTAAAATTGCTTTAGGGCAGAAGGGTCATCTTCAGTTGCTTTGAAACTAAAACCAAAACTTCTTTTTTAGCATTTCCACAGCATGAAATGTGTTAACTGTTAAAATGGATTTTCTATAAGAGTTCAGCATCCCAGTTTGAAACCAGACTATGGCATACGTTTGGCCATTTTGTACAATTTGTTGTGTTTTGTTTTAAATCTCCACATGATAAGTAAGTTCTTTTTTTAAACTGTGAAATTCAGAACTAAAATGTGTTAGGTTGCCATCTCTTCATAATGGTCACAAGCTGCCCAGACTCCTCAGAGTATAAGGGCAAAATGTGTACAAATCAAATGCTTAGTGGATGCTGCCTTCCCAGTATCTTATTGCTTGGCTGTTTTGTTGAGGTTTCACAGACATACATAAAAATAACAACATTTTTAGCTGATCCCAATAGATTTTTCTCTGCAGCTGCATCACTTGAAAAAAGGCTTTTTGTTCCAATTCTTGAAGTCTTAAGTATTGCAAGTTTTTTTGGTGGGTTTTTGTTTTTGTTTTTTTTTTTTTAAATCTCAATTATGATTTATGTGTTGTGATGACTTTAAGGGCTTGATTGGGCTACAGACGTTCTTTGGAAAAAAATAAGAATATGTGCCCATGAAAAGCACCGTCAGTTTGAAACTGAGTGTTGAGCATACAGTTGTAAACTCACATGGCACACGGCTGGGTAGGTTTTTTTGGCAGACCCCTAGTCTCAACCTGCAGTGATGCTAAAGATATTAGCAAATTAGCACCGCAGAGCTTGCCAGCGTATTCGCCAGAGTCCTGCTCGTGCTCTCACTGCTGTAATTAAAACTAATTATTTTCTAAAACATAGTAATACATGAATATGTGCAATAATCATTTTGTAGCGGGCAATCTGTGAAGTATTTTTAAAGCTTTCTTTCCCCTCCTTTCTTTGGCTTGCTACGCAGCGTGCTTGCCGCCTAGTACGAGCCAGCATTGTCATTTTGCAGAGGCACGCTAGTCTGGTAACAATCCGGCCTTTATTTGTATATTTTTAACAGTGATGCTTTGTCAATTCCTGTAATTTGTAAATTTGCAAGATATATTTTTTTTTCCCCCCCCCACCCCCTTTTTATTGCCTTCTAGGTTATTCTGTCCTTTGTTTTTCTTATCTCAGATCCTTGTTTGGAAGAAGGGCATGAGAGGGAGAAAAAAGGGAGAGGGAAGGAAAATAATCCAGTCTTCCGCAAATGCTGTGCATGTGGGTTTCTGCAGGGAAAGAATCCTCTCGCATCTCACTGTTGTTCTCTGGTTGTTTGCATTGATTAGGTGTCATGACACCTCCTAGCATCTGCTCTGCCCAGTGTTCTCTGTCTGTCTATCTGAATGTTTCTCCTTGCATCTTTCTAGAAATCCGGAAGCACAGCAGCTCAGCAGCGGTAACACTATACTTAGCACTTGCATCTTCAAATAAAAAACTCAAACTCCACACAACCCTGAGAAGCGCCATTATCAGAGAAAGACATTTGTGCATTCATTACAGTCCCACCTCATTTTGGCAGGAGAGGAAGAAGCTGAATGCAGGTTCTCCAGCAGCGCTCAGTTTACAGCTTGTAATTCTGTAGTTAAGGCTCACAGTGGCTGAGCCATTCATACTGAAATCAGTAGGGGCAGGAATTATCTGCTGGACACCAACCCTAATACAGATGTAAATGGGAAATTCAGCCTTTTTCTGGCATTCAGCATTGCAAGCAAAATGCTTAGCATTTTCGTTTACGTTTGTCTGCTGCTAAAGAGAAGGTGCAGTAGTTATTAAAAAAGACTCGTTCTGGTAAAATGTAGTGGTCAAATACGGAGAGAGTTGAAGACCACCAACAGTATGACGAATTAATTTTATTCTGTAAAGTGGTTGTTATTGTTGTTGTTGCGTGGTGCTTGTATTCTCCCCTCATTCATTCTCTTTTATTTCCTCACTTCAACTGGAGACGTGTCCAGATTTGCAGATGCTAGAGTAAGAGGACAGAGGTGGAATAACCCCTGCTTCACGTGGTGCGCCATCTCGCAGCAGGAAGCATGGTTTTTCCTATAAAGCCAAACATAGTCATGCCTAACTGTTTCTCCTGTTTCCGATCAGCACCTATGGGTCTTGCAGATATGATGACACCCGGTGAGTCCAAACTACCCCTTCCTCTCAAAGCAGATGGCAAAGAAGAAGGACCCCCCCAAACTGAGAGCAAGTCAAAGGTATTTATCACCTCTGCACGTGGTGTTGGTTCACTCGGCAAAAGTCTGCTGTATTGTCTTTCATCTTCTGGTTTTGGCCTACCCACTTCTGTTCTTTCCTGCATGCCTTTCCATTCACGTGCAATCTCCTTGTTTGTTTCTTTTATTTTGTTTCTTTTTTCCTTCATCGTGTGGATCTGAAAGTTACTAGTTCTTAAGGCATTTTAACTTGCGGGGGCAGTGCAACCCGAGCCAAAAGTTGCGTGGGATTTGGCTGTGCCAGGTGGGTGGGGAAGAAGGGTCTTGCCTGGTTTCAATACTTGCAGCCATTTTTCTCTGCCTTCAGTTATAGCTTCCTGTTTTGGCCGCCTCAGCAGCAGCACCATACTTTAATATTTTGCTTTCCTGCCTTATTTGGTAAAATAAGGTGACCGGCTTGTTTTATTTTTCCTTTCTTTCATAAGGGGAAACCCATGCTTAGCATTCCATGTGAGCTTGAAATAACCATGGTGGCTTTAATGACTTTAGCCAAGCATCCAGCAAACTTTCCAAATGATACTAATTAACAATGTTGTTTTAATACCTTTATATATATATATAAAAATATATTTATATATGTGTGTGTTTTCTGTATGTGTCTCTCTGTTTATATATATTTTATATATAAAACTTGGTGAGTCTGTTAAACTGGATGTATTTTTTTTGTTTTTAACAAAGTTTGCCCTGCCTTTGTCATATTTTTTTTTTTTTATTTTCCTCTACCACAGGATAGCTACAGCTCTCAGGGTATTTCTCAGCCCCCAACCCCAGGCAACCTGCCAGTCCCTTCCCCAATGTCCCCAAGCTCTGCTAGCATCTCCTCATTTCATGGAGATGAAAGTGATAGCATTAGCAGCCCAGGCTGGCCAAAGACTCCATCAAGCCCTGTAAGTGGCTCTGTTTTTTTTGGGTTTTGTTTATTTTTCGTAATAATTATATTTTAATGCTTGCTTGTTTGTTTTGTAAATTCCTTTTCTTCATTATTTATCCACTAAACAGTTTTCTTTCTTTGTAACACTGGGTACAAATCCTGCTCTTGGACGCATGACTGTAAGTTCCACTGCCTGGCTTCAGTGGGACCTGAACATGATTATCCAAGGGCAAAATCTGTTCCCACAGTACTTTGAAATAAGAAAGAGTAAAATTGCCTGCATCATGCAAGTGTGCTGTCTGGTAATACAGCAGTTGTTGTGAAGAAAACATCCTTCTGTAATGCATCAGCTTCCAAGCATGCCAAATGTGTTGTTAAGAACAAGTCCATTTCTGTTCCTGGGCCCAAACTCCTTCACACAACTGACTTCACTCTGGTTGCTGCTGTCTTTGCTGGGATTATTTAGAAAAAAAACAACAAAACAAAACAAAACAAAACAAAATGAGGAATCTTCTCCCCTATTGAAATTAAGATACATCAGTCTTTAAACTCTAGACTCAGAACCATGAAAAAGCTGTCATGTATATTTATGAAACATTTTAAATTTTGAATGCTGAATTTGGAAATGCAATCATTACGTTATCGAGGCACAGTCTAAACCAAAATTGTTTCTAATTTGCCTCATTCCATTATTTTGTGGTTAGAAGAAAAAAACTGCTTCATGTATGGTTTTAGAAAACTATTTAGTCATTCTCATAAGGGCTCTAAAGAAAAACCCAAGAGATACGTGTGGAGCTGAAAATTAATCTCATAATATATACCTAGCTATATAAACACAGAAAATATTTATACCTATCTAGAAAGAGTGTGCAGACATAAGCCAATATGGCCTATGGGGAGAAAATGTCCACTTGGTCATTTTTGCTTTGTTGTGTTTTCTTTTTTTTTTTTTTTTTTTTTATTTAGAAATGTATATATTGTTCTTCTTTTCTTTCTTTTTAACAAAAGTAATAATGATCATAACTTCTCTGTAGAAAAAGATGTGTAAAAGTTGTTTATTTCCAATGTTAGTATGCATTTAAATTCAGAATAACTCTCGAATAACAATTTTAACAAAGTGATACATTGAAGAGTATCAGAGCAAACAGCAGAAGGCCAACTGGAGGGGAAAATATCTACCCATCCAATAAAGTGCCATCCAGTGATTCTGCTGAGCAAAGGGCAGCATGGCATGAAATGCACCACCTTAATGTTTTAATGTTTATTTCGCAGTGACTTTGAGTCTCAGAAGGCAGCTGGTGTTATTTGTTCCCACAAAGTCTCATATTGTTCTTAACAGCATTTCTGAAGGCATGGTACCAAAAACCTCTCTTAGTTTTCTTTGTTGTAATATTTTGGGTATTGGTTGTTTGGGTGGTTTCTGGAGGAAAGCAAGAGACTTACTGCACAGGGTGTCTAATTCATTGAGTTCTTCCTCTGCAAAGCTACCAAATGATAATGCATTCCTGAGCTCATTGCATAAACTGCATGACAAATCCTAGAGTCATCATGACACAGACGGAGTTTTCCCATGTAAATAGGCCAGAGTATAGTATTGGGGGGNTAAATTCCTTCTGAATGCTGCATCTTTCTCTTCAGCTATAGTCTCTGTACACAGATATGGATAAATACAGTGCTTTGCAACAGCAGGAAAAGAAGTGCTGCAAATGAGGTGATCCTTTTCTGCCTCTGAAGGCCAGTGTACTGCATAACTTCATTGACTTCAACAGCAGCCTAGCATAGACTGGTACAATTGATAGTGAGCATTTTGCTACACTTGGAAACAGCTCGAATTTGTTCATTGAACCCAAAAAACTTCTTCACATGCTACAGCTTCTCTGTTCCAGCAGAGGAAAAAAGCAAGGGTGAATGGTCTGTGATTCACTTTGTATCCCTGTGATCCTGATAAGTGGATCCTCTCTTTCAGCAGTTTTATATAGAAGTGAGGCACGAGAAAATGTGGAGAAACTTTATGGTTTGAGGGCTCTTCAGGTACATAAGCGAAAGGACACTTCTGCTATGTTAATTTTGCACATAGTGTGCATCCCTGATAGTGGTGAAGCAGCTTTAAAATTCTTTAAAAGATAAATTTCAAATATGAATGTAAAATGTGCCGGATTGCTGCAATGTGAATAAAACATAGGTTATGAAAAGCTCATAAAATGCTCTTCACTGTCCATAGGTACCCATGAACATGACTGTGAATGCATATGAATAGTTCTATATCTCCATGGTGCTAGCTGTAAGGGGTTTGCAGAATGCTTCAGGAGGAAATCTTGACAGTGGATTGTGTCCTGAAAAAGCCTTCACCAGAGACTGGACTTTGGCGGTTTTGGCTGCCTGTGTATGCACACTCCGTTCTGTAGTAAAATAGTAATAAGTGTGCTATTGGCAAATCCTTTATTGAAGTTGGGGAAGTTAGTTCTATAAATATAGACACTTGAAGATATGTACAGAAACAACTACCCACTGCCTTAGTGTAGAAAGAACTCCTACAGAAATGTGTGATGTGCCGAAGGATTCTGCAGGCTCACCATAGAAAGGTCTGTACATAATACAGTTTTAACAGGTGGTAGGTGTATTGACAATAAAGTCTGAGGTTCAACATAGTCAGTATGAGAACTGGCTTTGGTATGCACATAATTTAGTGGGATGTTTCAAGCACCCATTTAATCATGGCCAGTCATGTCAAGAAAGAGTGCTGGGGACTGAAGGCAGAGTTAGGATACAACTACCTCAGTGAAGGTGTATACCACAGGCTTGCACTGGCATTCTTTCGTCAACAGCCTTAACAGAAGAAAATCTCACTATCTGTGTTTTCCCAGCATTGCCTGGCATGTGCTCATTTTAGTTAACAAACTACTAATGGGACCATTTTGTAATGAACCCTTATTTTCTGAGGGTTAACATTTACCTATAGGCAAATTTAGACTTCCAGCTGAACCTGCCCATGTGGAATTGAAGTTTATTTCTGTGTAGACTAGCTTGCACACATCTGTCATTTTTATATGTTTACATTTGTAAAAATACAGAAGAGAAAAAGATCTTTACTCTTGAGGAATAGCATTCTTCCCTCCAGTGCATTCTTCTAAAGTTAACATTTCATTTTAGAAGAAAATTGCACCCATTTTACAAAGCATGACAACCTGAAAGCTCACACAGTAAGAAACACTTCTTACCTTCTGTAAGCTGTGAAAAGTTTTCAGATTATACTGTCATTTTACAGCCTGCTGCCACACTGCTGAAAAGCAGCATCATTTGAGATGTATAGTAGGAAAACCTAGCATGAAAAATTCTTAACTGTTTCCATTCTGCTCTGAATGTGATTCAAAAAAGAGAATCTTACATAAAAATGAAAATGTGGAACTGGTAAATCTGAACATTCTTAATTATGGAATACCATTAAAGTGAGGTAGAAATTATTTTGTTATCTCCTGTGTTAGAATTTAAGCACATACAAAGTTTGCTGAGTAAAAGATGACACTTCCCACCTTCAATTTTAGGATTTCTGCAGCATTGTAAGTGTCATTAAAATTTGTGCTGATGAACAGCAGAGTAACTTTGTTTGGGAGAGGGGTAGGTCCAGTTTATTCAGCTGTTCAAGCCTCTGTGATCATGTACCTGTTCTCCCTATAAAATCAAATGAGTGGCAATGTGTCTTGCCTCATCCCTCTTCCTACCCACCCTCCTCCTCTAAAATATATTTGAGAAAGTATATTTGCTGAGAAGAGTTAAACTGATTTTCTTGAACACTCAGATCCATAGCAAGTGATGCTTTGCGTAAACTGATTGCCATTATAGAATCAGTTTGTGCATTCATTGCACAATCTGCAGGACTCACGTCAAAATACTTTCCTGCCAGCCACTCAGTATTAATAAAACAAACTGAGCCTTGCTCTGGCTTCAGCAGGAGTTGCAACACAACTGAATCTGGCTCAAGTACATTCAGGAGCGCACATCATTTCTAAGAACGGCGGTCATGTCTGTCTATACGAACGACTTCTGTGAAGAAGCTACAGTATCAGGAAGCAAGGCTGAAAGTTTTACAGGAGGCTATTTAATTAAAATTAATATCCATTCAGTAGAAAGAACAGCAATAGCTCATGGAACTGCTGGGTCATCCCCTTTGGCTTCATGTCTTTTTTCCTCCTGGCTCTTCTCCAGCGTTGCCAAGTTTCAGCTAATGGCTGGAGGGAGATACAAACCCTGTCATATTTTCCAGGCTAACATGCAAGATGAATGGTGGCAATGCTTTTAAAATCATTGGCAGTTGGATGCTACCCTACTGTATCTTTCCTGGTCTTGAGGGCCAGTCCTCACCAGTGCTGTCTGGGGACATGGACAAAGTGGGTAGTTGAGCAACATCTGTGAGGTACAGCTAGAGTCTTCATTAGAGGTGTTCAACTAGAAATAATTTAATGTTCCTTCAGAATAGTGTTGTTCCTGTTCAAAGTAAGGAAAAGGCAAAGGAGGGGAAGAGTGATTGACTAGATGAGTTTGAAAAAGTGTCTACTGCAGTCAGCAAAGGAGTTTAGGATTTTACTATGCTGACATAAAGGATATGTTTCTCTTCATATATTTGGCTCCCTTCCCAAAGTTTTATATCAATCTTCTTCTCTTACATTTAATTCTGAACAGCTCCCATCTTCCACCACTGAGCAAATCACCTCACCTTCTGCAGCAGGAAGGTCTTCCTGCAGTAGCAGCAGCAGCAGCCCCTCTCTGCTTTAGATCAGAGGCAGCTTGGCAATAGTGTAGAACATCCACACATGGCACAGAGCCCAGCTCACAGGGTTATATTGCAAAGAAAAGATCTGGTGAGAAGTTACAGCTTGTGTCTCAGCCTCAGTACTTTCTGCTATCTCCACACAGAGAAGTAGAGAGCTTCAAGATAACATAAGCCCAAACAGCATCAGGAAAGTTGGTTCACTCTTGCATTTCTGCCATATGAAAAAGACTTTTGCTCTTTCCTCTCTCACATTTTCCTGGTAGTGGTTGGTCTCTGGCTGCTGACAGCCCTGGATTTCCCCAGGTCATAATACACATTATTTTTGCAAGGTAGAACATCTGAGATGTCTATCTTCTGTCCTCTTGCAAGGAAGGAGAGTAGTAGCTACTCACAAGCGTTATTGGCTCAGGCAGTTACTTGGCTGTTCAGAAAAGAGTATTGCTACCAGTGTCTTTGTACTGTAGGCACTCTTGCTCATCTTGCTTTTTAGCCAGCAGTAGTGTGAAGAGTTAGTAAAGCATAACCACTTGTGACTATGCAGAGTACTACTCAGTGTTCTGGTTTGCCATGGTTCACACTTTAGGCTACTCTTACACAATTCCTGTTCTGGATGTAGACTTTCAGGTTTTCTATCCCCTTTTTGGGGACAAAGATGAGAGGGTCAATTTGGCATGATTTTAAGATTGTGTAAACTTGAGTGGAAGAAATCTGGTTCTAATTTTACCCAAATTAATGTTTGCAAAGCACTCTGAAATAAAGCAGATGAGAAGTACTGTGTGAGAGCTACCTCCTCTTAAAATGACATGAGGCAACATCAGAAACTTGCCTTCTGGGATCCAAAGTTCAGATAAGTGAAAAAAATAGCAAAATGGGGAGTTTGGGCCCTTTATTTTTAAAAGCTTAATTTTCCATATATGGACAGAATGTACTGTTTGTGCCTGAACTAGTAGCCTTCATTCCTGACTGTTGTGTGATAGCTTTAGTTTGTTTGACATCTTCTCTTTTTCAATGTTGTGAGTTTCTTACTTTCTTTTTCCTCCCCCTCCCACCCTTTCCCCAACTCTTTTTTTTTCTTCTTATGATTTAGAAATCGAGTTCCTCTACCACAACTGGAGAGAAGATCACTAAAGTCTATGAGCTAGGAAACGAACCGGAGCGCAAGATGTGGGTAGATCGGTACCTCACGTTCATGGAGGAGAGGGGCACACCTGTGACCAGTCTGCCAGCTGTGGGCAAGAAGCCCCTGGACCTGTTCAGGCTCTATGTCTGTGTCAAAGAGATTGGAGGTTTAGCACAGGTGAGAAGCTCTTAAAAGTGAACCCTCTGAAAAGCCATTACATATGTTTTTCTGGACTATTTCCTGCTATTACACCATTGTTTTTGCAACCTTGAGAACGTCATTGAAGAAAATTAGTGTTGTGTTTTAATACTTGTCTGAAGTCCATTTTGGGCTGCATACTTGCCCTGAAACTCTATAATTTGTATCAAAATTGACCAACACTATAGACAAATTTTTACCCATTCAGGGGAATCCAGTAATACCAATAAGAAAAGAGGAAAACGCTGTTGGATAAAAATTGTGAATAAGAAACAGATTATAGAGCTGAAAGGAAAAGTAGATTTTGAAATCCATCCTTCCTAGACAGCGATACTGCTCTAGAACAAACCCATTAACGTCTCCAGAGAAATGGCAGATATATTATTGAAACGCAGTCCCTCATCCCAGGCCTTTCATTTCTTGAGTGTCTCTGTGTTGTACATTTGTTTCTCAGACACAGACTGTGCTTTCCCTGCATTTGGAAAAGCTCAGAGGGTATTTTTGGTTACCTTATGAACATAGTGATTACAAGGAAAAGGTGAGTTACTTAATTGAGATGCAGGAAAATGATAACAGGAAGAACTAATAATATAAAAGTCACAGATGGGAGAGAAGCTTTGGTTTGTGTTCTCCCCAGTTAACTGGAAGTTTTGCTAAGGGATGTTTGCAAACTCCTTGTGACTTCTCTAAGAATAACCACCACAGAGCAAAACTAAATGTTTCACTCTCTAGCACCATCAAAAGGGAAGGCAAAAGAAAATTGTCAGTATTTGCAGCCTTAGATTTGGTATTCTAAGTCCTTGCCTAATGCTTTTGCAAAAGCATCCCTGGCATCGAGGCGCTCACTCTGGCTTAGGTAGTAGAAGCTGCCAAGAAGTGCTGAGACCCGTAACTCCTGTGGATTTAAGAGCCTTTGTGGGTGTTCGGTGCTTTGCGAGATGATGTTTTAAACATAGCTATGTAGATAAATATGTATACTAAGTATTTAATATAAAACAGGTAGCATTCACTATTTAAATGTATATCATTTTACACTACTTACAAAATCTAAACTAGAATATATATGGCAAACAAATTAGATCCTCAGAAAGAGACCACATTTTAATAGTCTGTGTTGTTATTTCAAGAAAGAAATATCCAACATCAGATAGTGTCATTCTCAATGCTGTTTTTAATAGCATGCCTCACAACACAGAATTTAAATCATATTACTGAATTAGATTGCTGGCCCTTTAAGTCCAGAGAATTTTTAACTATACCTGGTATTAAAGGAAGGCAGACAAACCTAATACAGTTCACCTTGCCAGTTGTTAAATGCTGTATATGGGTAAGAGATGTTATCCTGACATCTTTAGTGATCAGCTCATGGCCCCCAGCATCATAAAGATTTGATTACTTTTAGCTCAGAAACTTTATTACAAGTAAATCGTATCATGCAGCTGCTCAGCCTCATGCGGTGTGATTGTGCCCATAGTATGACTCTTAGCATCAAGAATTAAGCAAGATGAGGGGCAGACAGGAGATTCTAGAGTCATTCATGTTTGCTTACTATGGAAATTTATTTTCTTTTGGGACACTCAGTGTTGATTTGCAGTGACAGACATTATGCATTGCCAAAGAATAGGTGCTGTTCACTTACACTCGTTTTTGAAAGGGATTTAGTTACAAATATGTGTGGTTCAGTACTGGCAAAAACTGACACACAGTAAAGGTTCTTGATTTTGCTGGTGTGCACACATGGACAATCTTATGTGTATCTGTTTGGGGCTACTGAGAGGTGCAGAGCTTTGCTTGCCGAGGTTTATTTAAATGCAGCTCTGTAATGCTCCCCTAAAAAGCTGTTCTCCAGCTGCTGCACTCCACATCTTGTAAAGTGAGCGATGGGGATTGGAGCTGTGCAGCAGTGGTGCATATTCTCTGAATAGTTGGAATTGATGGGGTCCCAACATGAACAGACCAGCTGTTGGCAGTCTTCTTTTAAATGCCAGTATACTGGGCATTTAGGCATGAATGTTTCTGTTTGCATTATGCAATGTGTTCATTACGCACCACTTAGCTTTAAGTCAGCAGGCACAAAGGGCTGTGTAAGTGGATTTCAAGCCTCAACAGGGGCAGTTCATGAAAACCTCATCTACTTTAACTCCTGGATTCTTGCAGGACGTACCAGAGAAATAAAAATACTCTGCTTGCTATTAATGCTATCCTCAAAAGATCTTTGCTGACTGGCAGCACTTACGGTGTTATTAAACACTGAGAGAAACGTTAAGAAATGTTTCCTTTGTTGACGTGCAGGTTTAGAAGCAATATAGCTAATGGTAAACCTTCATAGCTATACAAGTTAAATTGAAGTCCTTAAAATCTCAGGCCTCCGGGCCAGTGGCAATCATCATGGAATCAGGACTCCTCCCCAGCCAGAGCTGAGATCCTCAGATGTTTAAAGCTCATTTATTTCAGTGCTGCCTCTCCTCCGTGGATCATACCTACCAGTTGCACAACTGGCTGAATGAACTTCAGGGCATCAGGTATTAAGGCAAAAATACTGGCTGCTCTGAGTCATGCAGCTGAGCAAGTCAGTGGCATCATCCAGGATGACAAATTAACTTTACCGTTATTACAGATCAGCTGTGTTTGAGGAACTCATGAAGGGAGTCTTTTAATATTCTCGGCCTTACACTGCAAACACGACTCACAGCGGAGTTGTGCGGTCAGCACTCTAATACAGAGTGTTGCTGGACTAGCCCTGTGTGTTTGAAGTCTGCCTTAATTAATTAAGGGGCCTTACTTCACTCTGCCTCTCATCTAGCCAAAGGATCATTGATCTGTCCCTGCCAGACACCCTGAAGTGAAAGAACTGGAACTAGGACTGATAGGCTGAGCTGTTTGACAGATAGTGGCTATTTTGGAGAAAAAAAAAAATATTTTTCATGTAAGGTTCAGACACTTAAATTGCAGGATAATACTATTACTGCTTTTTACATTAATTCTTAGAAGCTGCTTTTTTAATTAGGATAGGGTGGGCGTGTGTGGGTGGGTGTTGGAGGGGAGGACAATGAGCATGAATTTGCTTGGAGATGGATTGCTAACTGGGGAGCACAGACCCTGGAAGAGCGTGAGGCATTTAAAAGATGCACCATGCAGAAGACTCCACAAGCAAAGCTTTTTATGTAGCTATCAGCAGGTTCTTAATGGTTTTATAACTGTAAATGCTGCTATGCATTACTGTGTGTGGGAGTAATGAGCATTAGTTAAAAGAGGAAAACCAAAAAAGTAAACCAAGACATTAAGTGTTTGTGGGGGATTTTTTTTTTCCTTTTCTTTCCCCGCTTCCTCTCCCCCCTTTTTTTCCTCTTGTCTCCTTCCCTAAACAACCCAATTTGCTGTAACGTAATGATTCTGCCACTTATTTTGCTAGGTTAATAAAAACAAGAAGTGGCGTGAGCTGGCAACCACCTTGAATGTCGGCACTTCGAGCAGTGCAGCCAGCTCCCTGAAAAAACAATACATTCAGTACCTGTTTGCCTTCGAGTGCAAGATTGAGCGAGGGGAGGAGCCCCCTCCAGAAGTCTTCAGCACTGGAGATACTAAGAAACAACCTAAGATTCAGCCGCCATCTCCTGGTAAGTCAAAAATACTGCAGCCTCTCACACAGCCATTGCTCGAATGCAGAAGACGTTAGGTTGCAGTTTATGTATTTAGAGGCACGTCTTGCTAATGCTGGGCAGGCGACAGGGATAAATGCGGTCTTGTCATCTTGTTTTCAGACTTGGAGCTAGCTCCTGAGTCAAGTCAGATTTAACTCCGAAGTTCCATCCCACAGTCGTGTGTCTTACTTTGTTGTTGCTCACTCTAACATACAAAGGCACGTGCACCAGCACACCCTCAATACTCAGGGTTATGTCGGCATAGCAAAAAGAACAGCATTCTGCACAGATGTGCTTGCACTGTAAGATAGGAAGCAAACAGTACTAAAAGGAGCATCTATTTGTCTAAAGATCAGAGTCTAGTACTTGCCATTTCCTTTCTGTGACTCTGAAGCTGCACTTTCAACACAACTGTTGGTCAGTAAAGCTTCAGTTGGAGTCAGGATCGCAGGTGCTGGACTGATCAGTGGCTTTTCGATGGTTGCTCTCCAGTGCTCATACAGCTCCTGTTGACTGTGTAGCAGATGGAGAGATTTGAGAGCATGGTGTGTCCCCACTGCAGACCCCATAGTTTGGAGGCACGCTCTCTGCTTTTTTGTTGATAATCCTCTATGTCAGATAAGCCATTGCCATCCGTCTTTATCTTGTTGTCTGAAAAACTGGAACTGGAATTGTTTTATTTTGTCTGTTCTTGTACGATGTGGAATTTATTACCACACTTTATAAACTCGTTTAACTTAAGACTTTCAAGATTTGATAGTCATAATTGATACTCAAAGCAGGAAAATTCTTAAGCAGAAACACTTTAAGTACATATGAAGGAATGTTTTATGAGTCTGTGATGTTGACTTCTAGATGGACTACCCATGGAAGGGAAAAAAAAATCCTTTCATTTCCTGGTTATTAGGCTTTTCTTGCCAGTAAAATAACGTGACAGAATTTGTGAACTACCTACACAATTACTATCAAGCAGACAACCTTCTGTTATTGCCGAGAGAATATAATTTCTGGATTGTTTGCAGCAGTTTCCTGCATTAGAAGGCAGTTTTAGGAAAACATTAAATAACTTAATTTCTGTTAGTGCAGTTCACTGGCTAAAAATGGGAAGTGGCAAGTCAGGGACCCAGCAAGCTTTGCAGACAATTTACAGGCTGCATGGCTCCAATATCATATCATGGATACTAGAAAATTGCAAAGACTTCTATAATCATATAATACAGTTCTGGCCTTTACAAAATCATTTCTTATGATAGTGCTTTGTCAGTACAGGAAAAGATAACAGCGATAAGGCTTGAATTTATCTCAGCCTGTTGTATTCAGTGTAATGATTTGCAGGATTATTTGGTTTAAATCTTCTTAGGTACATCTCTGTGTGTAATAACTTAAATATTTCCTCCCCCCTGTTAACACTTAGGGTTATTTTGTACCTCAATGCTGATTGTTTCATATAGACAATAACTAGTTTACTTTTCAATGTAGGTTTAGAAGAGTTTGCAGAAAAACACTTAGTACTGGAAGTGAAGCCTGTAGTCCAAATGTTAGATAAATGTTAAATGAGCACAGAGTGTCCACCACTGGAGGGAAATAAAAAAAATAAAAAAGATGTGGGATATGCTTATCACCTTCTGAGAAGGCTGATAAAGGGAGCTGAAACTTTCAGGCTTCTTAAGGATGGTGAAGAGAAAATTAGTCTGTTTCTGAAACTAGCAGTATTGAAAATGAAAGAGTATTTTTTTCTTCAGTCTCTCTCCTCCGTTACCCCTCTCCTTCCAGCACTGCTCTCAGTAGTTGGTTTTGGGGGTGATCACCATACATGGACTGAATTTTGAGATGCAGAATCATTGTTTGAATACATAAAACTGAAGCAAGAGAATAGACACGTCAGACGTAGCACTTTTACAGGGTTCTTTTGTGACGGATCAAAATGCAGAGTCCAAATTTAAATTTATCGTAACATTCAAGCAAGCTGTCTATGAGGAGAACTGAAACTATTTTTCTAAAATAAAAGCACAGCAGGGCATAGAGAGGGGGAAGCAAGCAAAGATCTCAAGGTTTGTTTTGTTGGCAAGAAAAGAGCTCGTGTCAGTGAATGGGACTGCACTTCTGTACGGAGAAAGGCTTTCCCAGTGTGTACCAGCTTTAGTACATGAAATCCCGCTGAGGTATAGATGCTGCAGAGACTACAAGCCTGTTCTCTTTAATAGCTGCCTTTTTTTTCTCGCTCCTTTTTCTTTAGTATATACCAACATTAACGTTTTAACTGCACAAAAGAAGTAAAGTTGTGGATGTACTTTAGATAATCAGTTACTCTTTGGCATTCAGAGGGAACAGGAGCCCAGTACAATACGAAAAAGTAGCCTCTAAAGGTCCTTGCTTTAACTATTAGCCTATGTCATGCAGTTAGCTCAGTGTAGGCAGAGCCTCTTTGAAGCCAAATATGTTTGCAGAGAACTAGTTGCAGTATTAAGGCTGAAGGTAATTCTCATAAAAAAGCGGAGGGACTTATCTTAGAGGGGAGAGTTGTATTTTGTCCACTTCTGATCAGCTGTGCTATGAAGTCAGAGTCTTGAGAGTTCAAAAATCTGCCGATCTTCATAAAACTTTTAAATCTAAGTATTTCACTTGCTCATAAGAATGCATAGGGTCTGGCAGTCTTCTTGGTATGCAGAGGGATCCAGTTCTTGTGTACATGTAGTTCCCAGGCAGATGTTAAGCAAGGAAGGAGCAGGCTGAAGCACAGTTTAGAGCAAATCAGTTCTTGCAGATGTCTCGCATCCAAGGGATGATTATGTGACTGCCTCACAGATGACCTTTAAAATACAATCATAGCAGGGACGCTGGGAAACAGCACAACAACCATGGTGAGGAAATTCCTATAGAAGAACCCATTAGGGGAAAAGATGTGATGTTAAGTCAGATTTATGGGACTGTGAGGCCGTGATCTAGGTCCATGTGTTATTCCTTTTGCTTGGAGCTCTGTTTTGGATTCCCCCATCGTTTCTGCTTTCTCACAACATTGTTAATAAGGTGAATTGTATGTAAAGGAGTGAGTAATTCCCTGCTATGTACAGTGCAATTCCAAATACTGTCAGCAATAATAAAAAGTTTTAAAAAGGAGTGAGAGTAGAGCAGGGAAGTGACAGCCTTGTTGGCTTTGTTCAGCAGAGTTTTGCACAGTAGCCAAGGTATTAGGCACAGGATTAACTGCCTATTTTAATCAATGTTCTGGCTTCGTATCTCTGTCAGAGCCTCTTCTTTCTTTCTCAAAACTCCCAGGGAGAGGTGAGGCCCCAAATGTGTTTTAGTATGGCTTGCACTCCTCTGAGACATGCTTGTGGTATGCCGAGGCCTTTGTATCACAGCTTAATTCTGTCTGGGTCAGGTAATGCCATCAGCAGTGAATACCAGCAGCAGATGCCTAATGATGAGCTAGCTATTAGAGGACCTTGTTGGCCTTATGTCCTGATTGCTGGGTCTGTGCCAAGGGCCGTGTCAACTCTTGACTGCTTTTTTGCTGTGTAGAAAAATCCATTATAGAGACAAAGGCAAGGCATTGTAGGTGCTCCTAAACATCCTTCTAGGAGTCCAGGCTTTCAGGAAATGGGCACAAAGACAGAACTCTCTTCCTGTCACACGTGTTTGATAGTTTTGACCAAAGTCTGCAGAAGTTATGTGGCAAGTTCTAAACTGAAAAGAATTCCTGGGGGGCATTATGCTAAGCAGTGGTGCTGGAGAATAAATCTCAAAACAGCATCAGCATGAAGGGGTTGTTTTCCAGTGCAGTCCTGTGACAATGGAATTCTTAGCTGCAGTATGTGGGTTATGCAGGCATGACTCCCAAGCTTACAGACCCAGTCTTTATCCCACACCGAATCAACAGGATGGCCACAGTGGTGCAGCCGAGGATGCTCCTGAGTAACAGTCAGCAGCTGGCCCTGATGTCAACGGAGATTTCCTTACAGCAAACCTGGAAAATTGCGCATCTGGGTTGGAAAGAGGGAATGAGAGCACGCCAAGAGGGTGTTCCCTGTGTTTCCTTGGCAGCAGAGAAACAAGACTTGGGGAGGGGGCTGGCAGGAGGGACACAAGGCAGCCATTCAGTGAGTGTGTCTGTAACCAAACCCATCCGTCTGTGCTGGTGGGTGGCTGACTGAAGAGCTATTATTAGCAGACAGGTGATGTCATGGAGCATGTCATGAGGCCAGCCAGGGAATCCCCACAGAAGATGGATGGGTGAGGTGTTGGGAGGGGTGCATTGGGGAACAGACAGAAGTGCCCCCATGCTTGGACCCGTGGCCATGCAGGGCGGAGGCTGGCGACAGCCAGTGGCCCCCAGCCTGGTCTTACTGGGGCACTGGGTTCATGCTGTGTAAATTATCTTCCCAGCGTGGTGGCTGGCTGTTCAGTCTGAAGTATGTGAATGTACTTAACCTTCAGTAACCTTTCCATTGTTTACTTTAGAGTATACATTTGTAGCTTCTGGCAAAAGGTAGGGATATCCTAGAGAGCATGTCAGGCCTCTTATTAATGGAATTTCAGGAGGTTGCCTTTTTTTCTTTCTTTCTTTCTTTTTTTTTTTCTNATGCTGGCAAGAGAAAGACTTGAAATTTTTTTTAACTGCATACTTCTGTTCTGGTAAATAAAAGGTCTTTCCCAAAAGCACTGCTTACTGACATGCAGGCTTTTCAAGGAGCAAGACCAGCACGTGATGTTGAGTCAACTATGGAAGAATTTGTAGGGCCTCACCTTCTCATTGACAAAGATGTTAGTTTATTTTATTTTGTATGGATTTTCTGTTGTTAAAAGCACATTCTTACAAATCAGTTACGACACACGAAAGATGAGTGTTACTTAGATGTAGTTGTGAGATGAGGAAATCAGTAGCTATGTACACACAGGCTTTTTCCTGGACATCACCGAGTCACCTGCAGAATCATGTAAGAAGAAATTGCCTATTCTAAGAGAGCAGTGTTGTTTGTCTTCTTCCTTAGTTCTGTGTTTAATACCGATGCATATGAAGCACTTTTAAAGATATGTTTGCCATTTTAGAATGTCCGCAATCAAAATTAATCATCTACCATAATAAAAACCTTGCAAGGATAGATGCAAAAGTTTCCTAGAGCAGCTTAGCAAATGTTAGTTTAAGGTGAGACATGACAAAGTACTGTGGTACTTTCTTACAGAGCAGAGGGTTGTCTTTGTATTCTTCAACTAGAAAACACTGCTAACAGCAATGTGTGGAAAAAACATCACTAGTCTGTACTTAACATATGTGCACGCAGGCAGCTGTGTGTGCACATGCTATACCCAAAACCTGTTTGAAGTATATTGCTTTGATGCAAAGTCAAGTACTCAAAGGTTAGGAAATGCCAAAAGTGAGATATAATCTTTGCAACCTTGATTATGTTTCCTTGTGCTTCTACAGTTCAGTACACTCATAATTGTGCAGTCACATTGACATTTTTTCCGTGGAATGTCTGTGTTACTCGGTGCGTGGCATAAACAGCGTGCAGGGAACGAGCTGCAATTCAGCAGTTCGTTGTCCTCGCTTTGCAGAGCACAAAGCTGTATGTGTGCCAGTTTTCAGCCAAAGGCAGAGTTATAAATTTACTCCTTGTTTTTTCTCGTCTTCTCTACACCTGTGTTTTGAGGGTTACACAAGTATTTGTTGGCCTTTACAATCCCCATCTCAGAGGGACAATAGTATGATTCCCATTCTACAAGAGTTGGATATCTTCTTTTTGCTTTTAAACATTTCTTTATCTAAGAAGATTATATAAACCACACTGATATTAATAATGAAAGTTCTATGCTGATACAGCCCACAAATAAAAAACGTTGCTTACTTTAGATATGAATTAAGTTCTTGCTCAGGTAGGACAGGGAATAACTTAATTGCTGCTTAGTATCCCACCAAGAAGTACACAGGGCTAGCCAGTATCATATTTTACAGTAAGCATATGGGTACACTAAGATGTTTACTTACATGGTTCTAACATAACAAGATGGTAGGTGACAACATGTGGCTTAACTCAGAAACACCGTCAAGGTTTTTAGAAGTAATCTAGAATTGTGTTTAAAGCTTAAAGGCAAGAGAATGATCCTTGCTTACTCAAGGGTCATATATAGTGAGGGTGGTGAGGCACTGGAACAGGTTACCCAGGGAGGTTGTGGCTGCTCCCTCCCTGTATGTGTTCAAGGCCAGGCTGGATGAGGTCTTGAGCAACTTGATCTAGTGGGAGGTGTCCCTGCCTATGGCGGAGGGTTGGAACTGGATGATCTTTGAGGTCTCTTCCAACCTAAACCATTCTATGCTTCTATATATAAAGGCCTTGATTTATGGAAGCGTGATTATCTTTTAAAATTATTTTACAGTTTTGTCTTACTGGAAGACTAAAGCTTTCAGTCAACTGCAGCATTAGTTGTGGCAAATGCTGCTGTTACTGTATTAATACAGAGAGCTGCTCTTAAACTTCTTTTGAACTTCATTACTATGTGAGCATAACCCAAACATGCATCAGAAAGCTGAGAACATGAACAGTGTGGTCTACACAATGCGGGATTTACGTATGCACTTGCTGCTGAGACTGATTTCCAGATAGTGGAGCATGTGTTACAGATATAAATGAAACGCATATAAAAAAGCTGTTCTTCAGTTAAAAACAAGCTCTGCCTGTCAAGATGACGAGTGTTCTAGGATTCTCAGTCAATTATAAACTATGCTTTCTTTCATATAGGGAAGAAAAGCCTATACTGCATGTTCCCATTTTTCCTCTAACAGTCATTTATAAAGTTTTGTCAATTGGTAGTTGAATGTAGATAATCAGACACTATAAAATGCTTAGATGACAGTCCATATTAAAGAAGGGCCTCTCAAGACCATGTCTTTCTGAGTCTATTAGATCTGTGAACTTTTTCTATTGGTAATTTTTTTCTCCCCAATTGTATCTAAAGATTTGAATCCTACAGGTTATCCTCAAATAGAATTTCTGTAGCTAGGCAAATCAGATCCAAGGCTTAGATGTTATTGCTAATTCATACTTACCTCCTTCTAAATCAGAAAACTGCTACTCAGGTCTTTGGGGTGGGAGGATGTTTCTTCTAAATAGTCATATGAAAATAGTAACTTTAAAAGAAGGATCTGGATGTATTTAGTCATTAGCTTACGTGGTGTATTTATTTAATGCCCTTATTACTACTCAGTCTTATCAGAATAGAGATGTGCACCCTTTTATACACTGATTGTTTCAAGAATACAGCAATGTAAGGAGGACAGTAGGTAGTTTATCACTGTCTGAGGTCTTAGCATAGGAGTTTTTGCAGGTGAAATAAATGGTTTCCAGAACTGACCTGATCTTGCTACATATGCTTTACAACAGACCTCAACTAACTACATTTTGTTAAGCTGTCCATTGCTACTTCCTCTGTTTTACTAGAAGTGTTAGCTAAAGCTTTCTGTTTTCTGCTTTTTTCTTATCCCAGTGATTGCTTTTTTCTTATCCCAGATGCCTTTTTTATTTCTTAAATACAAGCTTTTGCCACACTGAGTCAAAGATGGCAGTGTGTGCCACTAATCCCTTGCCATGTTTCACCATGCAAATATCTGCCTTCTAGTGGTAAATGAAATTATTAATTTATATTAATATAGCAGTTAAAATTCATGAGGAAAAGCTTTTGGATTACATTTGCCTTATAAACATATATGTGTTGTAATAGTGACTGTATAAAGAGGCTGTGCCAAAGAACAACCTTCATTTACTCTGTTGTAAACTATAGACAATTAACTTTGTATCTCTGACCTCTGATTTAAATGATCTTTCATATAGGTGATTTCTGTTCATGTTGCTTCAGGCAGCAGTGTAAATTCATGGTTCTAGGAAAGATGATGGCTATTGCTGATCCCAAAGGATTTTGAGGAAGTTGTAAAGTACTGAGATGCACAGTATAAGCCTTGTCGGGAAAGGAACCAGTATGTCTCTTTGATGATTATTATTTTCACAGAAGTTTGGTTGCTACCTTTTAATTTTTTTATTTTTTTTTTTAATTTCTCAGCTAATTCTGGTTCCTTGCAAGGTCCCCAGACTCCACAATCTACTGGTAGTAATTCCATGACAGAAGTGCCAGGCGATCTAAAGCCTCCAACACCAGCATCAACACCTCATGGACAGATGACACCTATGCAGGGTGGCAGGTATGAAAAGGGCTTTGCTTTGTTTTTTCTTGGCCTGTCATTCTACAACAGACTAAGACAGTCTTTCCCTTTCCCAGCTTCTCAGGCAATCATGTGATTCTGTGATGAACTGGTCAGAGCCTTAAAAGTGGCAAAAAAACAAATTTGTTTGAAAAGGCAAGAGGGAAAAGGAGGAAGAAGAGAGCTGCAGTAACTTTTCAAACACCAGAGAAGGATCAGACCAGCACTGGTGCAAAAGGAGACCCAAGAATATGTGGTGTGAGGAGGAAGGTGAACACAGCAGCAGCTGCTTAGAACCACAATTCCTTGCATTGCTTACCCCCTCAAATACAGGTCCTGACGTTCTTGTTCAGGAAAAAGGAATGTGTGGTTTTAAGGTGTTACTGTAATTCAAATTACGAAAAGCATATATAGTAACAGTGGTTGAGATAGGGAAGGATTCCACTGGATTGACCAAGAGATCCCTTTCAGTTCTGTCCCCTATAAATCACACATACTGATTTATTCTGAAGTGAAGCCTTCTCACCATTCATTAAGCATCCTTAGCCCACCGAAATCCAGCAAAAGAAGACTTCTTGTTGACTTAGCAGGGAAGCATAGGAGAGCTCTGAACTACATGCAGAGTCAGTCTGAACTTAACTTACCTAAGTTCTGTTTATTCTCTATCTGTAATACTGCAGAAAGGATAAGAAGAACATTATTAAATCATTTTAATTCAGAAGAGGTTTCTTTCAGTATATAAAAATTTTTCTTTGGCATTAAAAATAAATCTGATAGTTACCAGGGAAATGCCATTTTCCAAGCCAGACTTTTAAGGACTTTAGGATAAAGCTGGCTGCAACAATAAAGGTTAGTGCCTCTCCATAGAGCAAATGGTATTTGGGAGGTAAATCAAGTATTGCTATTTAGTTTTACCCCAAGCAGGAGAGCAATGGGGTGCTTGCTAAATTTGAAAGGTAATAAATATGAAACTGATAAAAAGCAATACTCTTTTGACACAGCATATAATTAACCTGTGGAACTCACTGCCTTGGGGTAGTGAGTCAAACAGCTGAGTGAAATTTCAGGAAGGTTTATAGTTTTATATGAGTAATAGCAACACACACAGTGAATTAGATTTAAAACCCTGATCTTTAAGGTAAGTAGCCAGACAAGCTTGGTGAATTTTTTTTTTTTTATGATTATCCATTGTGAAAGTTTTTTGCATCCTCCTTTGATGTATCCTGTACTGATCACTACCACAGCATCATGGGGTAGTTGTGTTACAGTCCAGCCTGTTTTCACAGTTCTGATATGATAATGTTAATGCCTCCTTTTTCTCATCCACTAGGAACAGTGCAGTGAGTGTGCACGATCCCTTTTCTGATGTAAGTGATTCAGCGTTCCCAAAGCGAAACTCCATGACGCCAAATGCACCATACCAGCAGGGAATAAACATGCCAGATATGATGGGAAGGATGCCATATGAACCGAATAAAGATCCTTTTGGTGGAATGAGAAAAGGTATTTTCTTTTTTTGAAGCTCAAGTATTGTTTTCTGCTTCTATGTAATTACAACATTCTAGTCGTCAGAATGAGCTTTTTAACTTTGCTGATTTTGCCATTGGTAAAATGATCAAGAGCACAATGTCCACCTGGAGACCACTGACAAGTGGCAGCCCTCAGGGGTCAGTGCTGGCACCAGTGCTGTTTAACATCTTTGTCAGTGACATGGACAGAGGAATCAAGTGCACCCTCAGCAAGTTTGCAGATGACACCAAGCTGTGTGGCACAGTTGACTTGCTGGAGGG